>NC_051174.1:39573270-40056178 GCF_013339725.1 Rhipicephalus microplus
ACCTGCTCAGCTGTACGATCTGACACACCCCAGGGGTGCTCACAGTTTTCACGAGTTGCTGAGCGACCAGGAACTGGAGTACGCTGTCGACTACCGAGGAACTATTGTGAGTACTCGCTATGATTGCACTCTTTTGCGACTGGCGTATTCACTGTTCGGCTTCAAAAAGCTCCATTCGATGGCATGCTCATCACTTGTGCACTCTTAATTTTTCTTTTGTTGTACAGAATACACCATCAACTCTGCATGTTTTTAAAGTAGCGTATTGATACATTTTGGTGACCTTATCACTTCGTGAAAAAAAATACAGCAGGTCATATAGTTATGTTCACATTGGCGAAGTGGACTAAGTAATATGACCGGCTGTTTACGCTTGAATCGCACAAGTACGCGGCAATTTCAGTTATCTGTTGGTAGATAATCTACTAAATACTATTTACCTATTTAGCTTTACTATCACAATTGGCATTGGTGCAAGGGGCACGGATAAAATTTTTATGCCTTGTGCTTCTCGATGCAATTTTGATATGATTTAAGCGTAGAGAGGAAACACGCTGTTCGCTTTATTTCGTAACTTATTCACGCAGTGCTGTGTTACTACGAAGGCTGATTTGTACTGTGCCGTGTCTGATGTAGAGGCACATTTGGTGCCCCCTTCCCAGCTATGCCGGTGAATAAAACAGCAGTGGTGACATAGTTGAGTACTAAGTACTCAAAATCGTTACATAAATTTTCTAAACACAGTGTACGTGTGAAAAAAAGTAAAAAAATTAACACACTATTGATGTCGCTTTTTACGTGATTGTATAATGTCAAACCACAAATACATAATAACATAAGAGAAATGTACTAGGCCCAAAGAAAAACTGTCCGTTTTTGAAGGCGAAGGGCGAATTACATTCTTATAATATCACCGTAATCATTACAGAAAAAAACATATAGACAACCAGTTCACGACTGCAGGTAAAGATTAATCTACGGTTATACTTCAGAGCCTGGTCTGATTAGCAAAAACGGTTATTTAATTCTGAAGCCATGGCGGCTACAAATTTTGTCAATGAGGGGCTTGGATGAGGAGGCTGATTTCGCTCTTTATTGCTTGTTTTGGCGCAGAGGCACGGTCAATGAAGCTTTTCAGTGGAGCTCTCAATCAACGAGCTCTAATAACAGAGGCTGGAAAAAATTCTAGCAAGTTTGTTAGAATAGATACAATGCGGAAAACCCACTTTGCTCTTGGAACATATTTGAGTGTACCATGGTCTTGAACTGGTTATACGGCGCTCTGTGGCTGAAGCAGAACATGTGGGTTCAAACCCTGCCATGGCTGCCACATTTCGATGGAGACGTAATCACTAGAGGCTGATATACTCTGTGATGTCAGGGCGTGTTAAGGAGCACCAGATGGGCAAATGTTTTGTAACCCTCCACTAGGACATGACTCCTAAATGATGTTGCCATTCGGCCACATGTTTGTGGGGCTTGTGAAGCTGTTACGATCGTTTTTGTTCCCTTATTGCTTCTGTCCACCATATCCTATTTGGTTTTGTAGAAGGTTGAGCGTACAACCACGCCCGGTTGCAGTAAAGAAATGTTGCTCTCCTCTCAGGCACTCCGACGTCCCGAGTGTGTCGGCGATGGCAACGTGAGTGCCCACATGCTCAGCGCCAGCACCTACGCGGAACTCCGGAACGCCTACGAAACGATTCTGGCAAAGGCGACTTACAGGTTAGGAAGATGGGATATGTGAACGCACGGGAACATATACCGTGCATTCATTCACAAACGAAACCCAAAAACGTTAATGCCCATGAGATATTCGCTCTTTTTGTGGTATAACTTGGATCCTCATAGATGTGCTCAAAGGGGGGGGGGGGGAGTACAGGCAGACGAAGTGGTTATCTGTCCAGCCACCCTCTACAATTCTAATGGTGGTTACAAATCTCCTGCACAATTATTCACTTCGGTCTTCCATGTTACTTTTGAAGTGCAGGAGTATGTGTAAGCATTTTTTTTCTTTTTGTGTGTTTTTTACGAGAGTGGCAACAAAGTTGCGCTGCGCTGTTTGAAAGCGTTGTTTGCTTCTCACATATACACCCGGAAAGCCGGGACTAATTGCAAGTCGTCGTAAGAGCTTGTCATCGATTCATCTTAAAATTCACATTTACTGCGAAGCATGTTTCATTTTTTTCTTGGGTTGAACACTCGGTTGAAAAACCCCGTGTATGCTTTTGCCGGCCCTGATTTGCGACTTAGGTGTGTGGCAGTGGTATTCGCACGTCGACTTTTGTGTGTCCCGGTAAACTTCCGGGATTAGGTTGGTGCTTCTCCGGCTATCGAAGTGCACCTCAGAGCCTGCGTCACTTATTTGGGAGGGCCAAAAAAGAAAAACGGGTACCACGTCTGAATAGATCGGATAACATAGAGACGACCGTAAATCATTGCCTCGGTTACGTGTGCAAAATCAGACATAGAAGCGAAGACATAGAAGCTTGGTCACGGCAGCACTGGCGAATTTTATTTAAAGCATATCGCTTTGCATGGGCCACTCTTCGGAATGAGCCAGACAATGGGAAAAAGAATGGTTAGCTGCTTCAATTTGTAGTCGCTATCTGTGGCGCTGATAGATGATATCTGTAAATCAACACAGCGGGCCTTAATTCAATGCGCCGCACAAGGGTTCTTAGTTGGGCCAGTAGATCGCATGTAAGTTGTGGCAAAAAATCGCAAAAGATGCCAGGGTGAAACACCAATGACGCAGCGTTGTCGCCTGTTAGTTTAACTCTCCCATACTTAATGTTTTTCTGCCATAACGAGCTCGAGTAAACCACTTCTACTACTACGACAAACCATGCTAAGGGGAGCCTCACAGCGTCAGAAGTAAGTCATTATTTTTCGTGTATCCTTGCACGTTAAAGAACCCCAGGTGGTCTAAATCTCCGGAGCCCTCCACTACGGCGTCTCTCATAATCATATAGTGGTTTTGGGACGTTAAACCTCACATATCAATCAATCGTGTATCCTTCATTGACCAAAGCGAAAGGTTTCATATCTTACATTGAGGGTTATCATGGGCCTCACAACTGCCGCCATTTCTCCCGTGAGGCTCAGAGGAAGGTTCGTTACTCATCGCCAGATAAGGATGTGTGATAAAACATCGATGGAGTTAATTTCGGACCGTTGTATGACGCCGTTTTTCAGACGTCACTTTCTTGCTTCGTTACACATCTGTCCCTCAATAAACAGCCATGGCATTCTTTTGAACGAATCCTATTGCTAGCTGAACTTTTTCGAGTGGTTCTTCCTGTACGTCGTTTGGTCAACGCGCGCGTCATTTGCTCTCTGGTCTCAGGTCAATTTCCAAGAACGCTGCTGAGTTACCTCAGCTTCTGTTGCAAAATACGTTCCCAGGAGCTGGACGCTGGAGCGGCTACTGGAACTCCGAGCGAAACCCTTACAAAAGAAGTGTTCAAGGTGAGGTAGCTATCGTAGCCTGTTTGTGTGGTGCATAGCTTAACTGCACCGTAACGTGATAACTATACCGGCTGGTAACAAACACGCACCGTACTCTCAGTCATTTGCACACATAACGGTGCTGAACTCGTGCCTCCAGACCAGTCTCACAAAACTTTCTTTTTTTGTAATTGCTCTGTGCTATTGGTGAGTTATCATCGCTAAAAGTATATCCAGCTTTCGTATTAGCTGAATGTTTTCTGACAAAATATTTGATTGTAAAAAAATTGGTAGCATATCCACGAAGTGAATGATGGAGAGTGGGGCGAAGCATTCGTCCGTCCGTTCTTGCTTCCGTCCGTCCATGTGTCCATCTGTGTGACCGTCCATGCGTCCATCCGCCAGTCCGTGCGTGCATCTGTTCGTGCGTCCGTCTCTGCATTCGTCCATGCATCCGCCCCTGCGTCCGTTCATGCGTCCATCCACGCATCTGTCTTTGTGTCCGTTCGTCCATCTATTCAGCACTCCAAGCACCACCATCTCGCATCTTTTCATCATATATTGCCCATATAGAAGCACCGCCAAACAGCGGACGTTTCAAGGAATAAACGTTCCAAAGACTAAAAGTGCTCACGTTTGCTGTTTAAAGGTGCCTGCTGTATATATTATCATGTGTGCCCCGAAAAAGAAAATCAGGTGGTATTCAGCGCTCGTGTGTTGCTTTCCTTGGCTCACCTTTCGCTTCTCGGTTCTTCTAGCACATTCGTACTTGCGCTGCAACCCTTATTACCAAGGAATTTAACGAACTAGCCCAAATAGCCGTTCTTCTTTAAGGAGGTTACACCCAGCGAGTATAACGTAGCAACCTTTTCTTGGCAGATAGTGCTCAATGTACATGTCCATGGCTGCTAATGAGGATCGCAGCGTGCGCGTTAACTAAAAGTCGAATACTCCTGTATCTCATTCCCCATTAGCACCCATTGGCATGTACATTGAGTACTGTTTTTTATTTTTCAACAACGCACAGAAAAAGTCTCTCACCGGCACCATCTTTGAGGAGAAAATGTTATACTTGTTACACACTACAACAGTTACGAGGGACGAACGGGTGTCGCTATAAAAAAGTTTCGCCGCTAAAAATGCTTTCTAAATGCAGGCTCGGCTATCGGGGAATCATTTGTTGAACAATTTCATTAAATGACTACGACGGGGCTGCCCTCACATCTGGAACCTCGTACGTTTGTGCCATTGCGATGGCTTCGCGGGCATTCCTGGCTGCTTGATTAGCTGCGCGACAGCTTTCGGCAAACGGTAGTTACTGCTATGGATGTACGCACACAGGCGTCATGCCTGTGAGTCCCTCTTAATGATGGCCGAGGACCCATGATGCTGCTTTCTCAGAAGCGTTCATTTCTCACCGATGGAAGGCTATTGCGAGAAGCTCCTAATTCCATCATTTTTATGTTTTCACATCCAATACGAAGCCTGCATCAAATCAGACTCGACAAAGAAGGGGACGAGGTAGTTTGGTGAAGCAGCCCTCTCCCTTCCCTCTTCCTGAAAAAGATGGCGAAGCCTGAGCACGTTCACAGCGATAACACCAATGTCAAGCAAACGCTCAGACCGCTACCAGTTGCTAGCACACGCAGTAACCCTTGCGACCGCTTAGATTACGGCTTGCTACCGCTATCTGTCTTTCATATATACAGTGAGATGTCGAGTGAAATAACGTTCTGGAATACGAGATTTGACGTGGCGTGTGTCAATTATTTTGCGAAGTAATGTTCTCGTGCTCCTCCTATATGTAATCTGTGAGGTACAAAGAAATCTTATGGCCTATTTCAATGTATTGCGCTTTTTCTCTCTCTTACTTAGCATAACGTCATCCGCAGTGTGTATGCATTCTCCCATATTTAATATAATAAAAGGGGATTCAATACGGGCTCCTTTTTTTCATTTCCGTTTTGTAAGACGCGACTCGATGAATCCAACAAAGAGGCTAAACGCGGTATAGAGGACAGATGGTGATAGGGACTTAAGGGAGTCCCAACCTGCTTCACTATTGTATCGCAAGGACAGTACTTGGATATTTCAAGCTATACTGCATTAATCGTTACATGAAAGGAAACCAGCTAAAGTGAACAAGAATCGACTTGCTGCTGGTAGCGACCCATTCGGCAACCTGTGGGTAACGCATCCGATGCTCTCCTGAATTCATTGACGTACAATGCTGCTAAAACCAGTGGAGGGGCCCACCAAGTTGTCTAGCAATTACGGTGCTCGAATACTGCCCTGAAGGTCGTGGGATCGAACCCTGGCTGTGGTGGGCTCCATTTTAGGTAGATGCAAAAGTGCCTGAGGCCCGTGTCTTCAGAAATAGGTGCGCGGTAAAGAACGCCGGGTGGTAGAAATTTTCGGAGGCCTGCCCTACTGTGTAGCCTCTAATAATCAAATGGTGGATTTGGAATGTTAAGCGCCAACAAAGCTTCAACAGTGTGGTAGGGAACGTGTAAAAAGGTCCCTTAGCACACAAAATAACTTCAGATGATATGGTAGCAAGGAAGGATTGTTCTGCTTAGGCTCAAAATGTAATATAAATCAACCAATAACACATTGCACCATTTCCCGCTAAAGGGAACCATGCGCAGATGAGAAGTAGCGCTAGTGTTCACGTGTGTTTCAATTTGTTGTTTCCATTTGTATGTTTCCGCGTATGTTCCATAGTGTGTTCGGAGAGTGTACCGCTTATGATACCCCCTCCCCCGCATTTGTTCGCATCACTGTGTGTGTGCTGGAATGTGAACACCCAGCGCTGATAAGAGAGCAAGAAAGCGCCGCATTATATACGAGCGCACAGTTGTGGCCAGCGTTACTAGAATAAACTAGTAACGTTGGCTGTGGCAGGAAAATAAATGGCGGAGGAGAAACAAAGAGGAGGCAGCGCTCTGCCACCCTCTCCACCCCACCTCCTCGCGCTCACGTGAAAGAGAGGTGAGTTGGCGCGTGCGCAGTGAGGGTGGTCACGCCGCACACCGGATTGAACTGCCCCGTAAGCTGCTTCGCATCTTACAAATAAATCTGCACGCGTCTCCACACAGACATGCTGCTGCACAACATGATGGGCCTGCCTGTCTACGGGACGGCCCCTTGTCGCCTGCGCGACGTGGTCGATGCCAGGGCTTACCGCGCGTGCAGTAGACTGGCCCACCTGACCGCATATTTCCCAGTGCATCGCCACGCGGAATGCAGTGTAACTGTCCATCCGCACGAGCAGGTTCGTCCTTGTTCAGGAACGGGAACTGTGCCGGTGGAAACGGTAGATGTGTTAAAAGCTTTTTTTATTATTTATAGACTGCGCCTTCGGCAGACTAGTATCATAAAGATACGTAGGAATGGAACAAGGTAGCCATAAAGAGCATGTACGTGGAAGAGGTGCCGAATCGTTTCGAAATGTATAGCTGCTGTAAGCAACCGTAGCTTACCGTGTAGTTTGGCCGCACATATCGAAACTGTCAGTCATAACTTCGTGAGGGGCACTCAGTTCTCTAAGAAGTCGTGAAAACGTAATCACAAGATCGTGCTTGCCTATTGAAACTGAGCTCTCACCAAAAATTTGCGTTGACTGAACCAGCATTTTTTCTTGTCCTAATTGCTTTATCGTCGTTACGATTGTCATTACGACATTTTATGCTCCTTCCAATATTATGCACCGTACCCCGTGCCTGCGTAAACGACAAATTTTGTTCAAGCATTCAGCCTTCAAGCTTCACTACAAATGCGACTACAGTGCATGAGCGGACAGCGTACATACAGACTCACGAGGACGAACACTGACTTACAACTGAAATTTTATTGTGGGTGACAAACGTACAAGGCGAAGTACAGTATGTATAAAAGTGAGAACACTCAATAAAAACCTTTACGAAAAACATAAATTCCAAGTCGGCGCTCGCCTTTATCGCCCTGTCTGTCCGCTGTCATCACATGCGTTGCCGTTGGATTTGTGATTCAATACCAACTAGCCCGTACCGATTCCGCACCTAGCTAGGGAGCTAGAGTCGTAATGCGTGGCTCGATATTGCCTGTTATTTATTTACTTATACTTTAAAGTGAAGTTTCTCAGCGTTACAATTGATACACTAAACTTTCGCTGCCACGTGCGCTTTGTAGGTAATTAAACTTCATAAGGTTTGCATGCGCTTCTTTAATGTCACAACTACTTCCATGCCAACTTAATTATTAACTTTTACCACGCATTTGTTCACTGTCACACAGGTTACTGTATAGCGATCTGGAGTTGCACTTACAGAACTCATTTCTCACCAGTGCTCACACTTCAAAAAGGATCCCTCCGCATTATAGCGCAAAAGTAGCAGTTGCCATCATGACGGTGCCAACCGTTTGTATTCCTTGCTTGAAATAAAACAGGGAATAACAGCACCAAATAGAATCGGTGGAACTAAGTTTCCCTTGTGTCACGCAGCCATGGAATGACTCACGCAAAAAGTACCACCTGAAGATAAAAGAGGTGACTTGCTCGGCGGCAATGCTTCGTGCCAGTCTCCTGCCGTACACCTTCACCGCCCTGTACCAGAGCCACAAAGCGGGAGCCATGCTAGCGCGACCAATGTTTTTCGAGTGAGTAATCGCAAACATCGATGCTATTAGCCCCGTTGCCCCATGCATAACTACTGTTGACAAAGAGTAGTGAAAGCGCTTAGAGTTCGCTAATCTCTAGCATTACGAGGAAAACACTCGCACTCGCTTTGCACATGCAAGGAATGGCTCTTGATAATAAATACAACAGTGTAGTGATCAGAGAAAACGAAAGAAAAAATTTGGAGGCGAGCCTTATCTGGGACATGCGTCTAGTATGGGCACCCGCACTTCGACATTTGTGTGCCCTGACGTAATATTCTGTACAAGCGTAAAGTATATATTTAAGAGCCGTTTTCTTTATAAGACACAACATTTATGAGAACTAAAGCACAATAATGCCAGGGGAAGTATAAAGGATGTTATCAAGGTAATTGTGATGTAAATGGGAAGGAAGAAAAGTGAACGGGAAGATAACTTGCCTCCAGTAGGATCCGAACCTGCTACCTTCGAATAACGCGTCCGATGCTCTATCACTGAGCTACGGTGGCAGTTATAGACCAGTCAACTTTATAGGGTATCTACGTTCATTAAACATGTAAGCGTCAGTAAGCGTCAGTAAGCGTCAGTTGCCATTGTCGCGAGTGTGGAACGCTTTTTCTTGCCTGTTTGGCGTCTCGTGAACTTATTACGAGATGGCAGCTGACCATTTGTCTCTCTAACACTTCTTCAGGGCATCACGTCCACCAGGACGAGACCTTATATTTAAGGACTCTTTTCTTTGTTAGACACAATGTTAATGAAAAATGTGTTTCCTCGGGCGGAGCCAATTGACTTCAAATACCCGGAACCCCGGGTGGTCGAAGTGTCCGCCTCGCTACACTATTTCCGGAGTCTCTTATAATCAGATGAAGAAAATTTTAAATTTAAGTGCTCATTATTTTTTGGTGGACCAAATGGTAATTGCGAACTAAGACACAATAATTACCCTGGAACGTGTATATAGGGATTGTTATCAGAGGGAATTCTAATATAAATGTGTAGAGCGAAATGTTGACGAAAAGATAGCTTGCCACCCGCAGGATGCGAATCTGCGATCGGAGGCTCGAATCCTCCCGTTGTCAAGTTATGTTTTCGTCCACTTTTCTTCCTTTACACTTATATTACAGTTACTTCTAATAACATCCCCTACACTTTCCCGGGCATGGTCGTCTGTTAGTTCTCACTTGATATCATAACGATATAGTGTTTTTCTGGAATATGAAACCTAAACAAATGATAGATTGCTACTGCATGCGTGAACCGGGCAGGATACCAATGCGAGGGGAGTAATTACGTGCTACAAGTGCAGAGTCGAACCTGTTCTGTTGGCTACTTTACAATAAACACAACATTAAGGTCAATAATTGTTCGCCGCTGCTTTTACGTTCGTTCCAGGTTTCCCACAGACAATGGCACCCACGCGTTTACAAGACAGTTTATGTTTGGACCACATCTACTAGTTGTAACAGGAACGAAGCTGCGCGTAAGTATATACTCCCTAAATTGCGATGGAAAGCATGGGTTTCCAGCAAAGACTCTCCTGCAGTATACTGTAGATTATTTTCGTATAGAGAGGAGGAGCGTAGCGCCGCATCTCAATACTGAAAGAAAACCGTTCTCTCGTCGAAACGTCTGCTCGACACAACCCCTGTTTGCTGATTTTTCTTTTTTTCATCTATGTACGTAGCAATTGCAACATTACCGCATTAGCACTTTCCAAATTTTATGACAGGAAGGTTTGCGTGTAACAAAGGTGTTCTTTGTTTTAGGTACAAACCTGTACCATGTCTTAGAAGGTACGTCCTTTTTCGACCTGCGATTTTGTAACGCTTCACTGCGACAGCGTTATGATAACTGCTTTTTCTTTTTAGATGCGAAGCACCCATCTTATGAGCGAGCTTGACCCGGTGGTATACGCGCGCTCCACTGCGCATGCGCCTACTCTCTCTCCCACTCTTCTCCTTCGCACCGAAATAATAGTTTGCATCTAAATCCAAACACACCGGTCTGCAGTACACTTCGCCTCTATTGGAATTTGGCCGACACTTTCGAGATTCGACCCCGTTGCCTTCAGATCACAAGTGAAGCATCATAACGACTATTGGCCATGACTGCGGGTAGAGAGAAAGCAGGGTGAGCCAGAACGGAAAGATTAATGACGAAATCACAGATCAAACAGTCTGTTTCTCATTTCACACCTAGCGAGGACAACTATCGCATGTTGTCACTTTGTTCTCAAAATTGCGGGGCGTGCTTGCAGGCATCGTCGAAGCTCGTGAAAGCCTATTTCCCGAGGGCGTCTGGTACGAGCCGCGCAAGGGCCACCGAATCCAAAGCCTCGGCCAAACCATCTTCGTGCCGGAATCAAAGCACTCGGTCGCACCTTTCTTCGCACGAGCAGGCAGCATAGTGCCTCGAGAAATAGCTGGGTACGTGTGCTGCAACTTCGTAGCGCTATCTAGTTTACCATAGTGGCGCCATGTTTGAAAACTGTGCTGTTAAGATTGGTCAAACAGCAGGACCGTAGCCAGAATTTGTTTTTTTCGGGTTCGGAGGAGGGCGGGGGGGGGGCAACCCATTGAGATTGTCATTTTTCGCTCTGTCACAAGTTTTTGTTATCGTTCCGAAACACCACACGATTCTCGGCGCAAACCGCGCCTGCAGGTTTCGAGAAGGTTCCGGACTGTAGTAGATCATTTCGATAAGATCACGCCCACTGTGCGAACGGTAGAGATTGTTCTGGAACCTACGCCACCGCCAGCGATAACGCTAGAAAATTCGACGGCAAGGGTATAAATGCCGACGCACTTCGCCGCTTGTCAGTTGTTGATCGAAGGCTGACGCTGCGTTCGCCGCTATCAGTCCGAGACTGCCATCTGTGCAAGACTGGTGCTGTAATTAGACTTTTTCTTTACCGGGCACAGGTTCGCCCAAATAAACAGTTAAATCCCAACACGAAGTTTCCTGTCTTTGGCCACATCACAACCTCGTGACATCTGGTGGAGGTGCTGCTTCGTTCATGTACTGGACGCCCCCGTCAAGCCGTGAACCCAGCCCCCGTCGCGGTGAAGACACCGACGCCAACCAAGAGCAGAGAACGAGCCGCCGACAGCAAGGTCTCCCACCGGAGTACGGCCTTCTACAAGACAAGGCGCGGAAGACTAAGACCATGACCTCGACTGCAGCGACAAAGACAACCGGAGCGTCCCAGCCCGCGATCGTCATTCATCAACCCAGGGAACCACCAACGTTCCATGGCTCATCGTTTGAAGACCCGGAAACCTGGCTAGAAACATACGACCGTGTGGCCGCCCTCAACCACTCGGACAACGAAGAAAAGCTCCGTCGTGTGTACTTCTACCTAGAAGACACCGCAAGGACCTGGCTAGAGAATCGGGAGTCCACGCTCCGAACGTGGGATGTCATCTGCGGCGCATTTCTGCAAACGTTCGCAAGCGTCGCTCGCAAAGAGAGGGCCGCTGCTCTACTCGAGACCCGGGTTCAGCTACCAAATGAAAAGGTTGGAATTTTCACAGAGGAGATGACCCGCCTATTCCGTCACGCTGACCCAGACATGCCTGAGGAAAAGAAAGTTCGTTTCCTCATGCAAGGCGTCAAACAGGAGCTCTTCGCGGGACTAATGAGGAATCCACCGAACACCGTCCAAGAATTTGTAGCCGAGGCGACCACCATCGAAAAAACGCTGGACATGCGCACCCGACAGTATAATCGTCGCCTGACTCCAGAATGCGCTGCTGCTCAAGCCAGTGACTCCGACGACCTGCGTGAAACGACAATCGCTTCGGCAATCCGAAGTCCGGCAATCGCTTCGAATTCCCGAAACACCGCCGCCCGAGCCAGAAACTATGAGCTACGCTGCTGCAGTGCGCCACAACGCTCCTCCCCGTCCACGCCAAAACGCCGCCCCGTCACACTTCCGTCGCCAGACGCCACCGCCGCCACCACCCCAACCGACGTCCTACCGTTCCCCAGCGGGCCAGCGCAGTGCACCGAGGAAAACGGACGTTTGGCGTGCACTTGACAACCGCCCGCTCTGCTACCACTGCGGCGAGGCCGGGCACACATACCGCCGTTGCCAGTACCGACAGATGGGACTGCGTGGCTTCGCCGTCAATGCACCGCGTCCGCAGCCAGGAGATCGGCCACGTGACATCGCCGACTACCTGGCAGGAACTCAATGGACACCACGAAGTCCTTCCCGTTCGCCGTCGCCCAGCCGCCGCATGTCACCGCACCCCCGGCAGTACTCTGGCCCAACGCGGGGCCGGTCTACTAGCCCGTATCCGGGAAACTAAGGGCAGCAACCGATGGAGGTGCGGTTGCTGTGCGACGAACTACCGAAGATCCTCCGACGACGACGCCGACGCGACGGAGCTTTTTGAACACAACACCAACCAGGCAAAGCCCTGAAGGCAAAAGCTCACTCACCGAAGGTGGCCGGACGACGCAACATGGAAGCAGCGGAACAAGCCGACGCAGCCGTGACCCGACGCCACGCCCTAACTGTCATACGAGACAGCGAACTAGCGACCTCGACGTTCTTATCGACGGCCACAGTGTGACTGCTCTCGTCGATACTGGAGCCGACTATTCTGTCATCAGTGGGTCGTTTGCCACGAAGTTAAAGAAAGTTAGGACAGCTTGGAAAGGCCCTGAAATCCGCACAGCCGGAGGTCATCTCGTAACGCCTGCAGGAACCTGCTCAGAGGAACCAAGCCCCTCCCATAGCTTTCGACGTCAATCCCAGACTTCCGAACGATAAGCAAGAACAGCTCAAGGCCCTGCTCCTGCAATACGAAGATTGCTTTTCGTCGTCATCGAAAGTTCGGCAGACCCCAGTCACGAAACATCGAATCATAACCGAAGAAAATGCCAGACCACTCCGTCAGAGTCCGTACAGGGTTTCGATGCGAGAACGTGAGGCAATGAAGAGACAAGTTGATGAAATGCTGCGAGATGACATTATCCAGCCGTCCAAGAGTCCGTGGGCATCCCCCGTGGTGTTAGTGAAGAAAAAGGATGCGACCCTACGTTTCTGCGTCGACTATCGCCGCCTGAACAAAATCACAAGAAAGGACGTGTATCCTCTCCCACGAATAGACGACGCACTTGATCGGCTCCATAACGCCAAGTACTTCTCGTCAATGGACCTCAAGACTGGCTATTGGCAAATCGAAGTCGACGAAAGAGACCGAGAGAAGACGGCGTTTATAACACCGGACGGCCTCTTCGAGTTTAAGGTGATGCCCTTCGGCCTTTGCTCAGCGCCTGCAACTTTTCAACGCGTTATGGATACAGTACTGGCAGGACTGAAGTGGCAGACTTGCCTTGTGTACTTGGACGACGTCGTCGTGTTTTCCTCGAGTTTCGACGAGCATCTTCGGCGCCTTGAAGCTGTACTTCAAGCCATCAAGACGTCCGGACACACACTGAAGCCAGAAAAGTGCAGATTTGCGTATGAGGAGCTCTTGTTTCTGGGGCACGTTATCAGCAAGTCTGGAGTTCGTCCCGATCCACGGAAAACAGCCACCATCACCGACTTCCCGCCGCCCACTGACAAGAAGGCCGTGCGTCGATTTCTGGGCCTGTGCGCCTATTATAGGCGGTTCGTGAAAAACTTCGCCCGCATCGCCGATCCTCTCACTAACCTTACCAAGGTCGACTCGGAGTTCAAGTGGGAAACGCCACAGGAACACGCTTTCCAGGAGCTTAAACATCGCCTCCAGACGCCTCCGTTACTTGCCCATTTCGACGAATTCGCCGAGACAGAAATACATACTGACGCAAGCAGCGTAGGTCTTGGCGCCGTTCTTGTGCAGAGGGCTGACGGACTTGAAAGGGTTATCAGTTACGCCAGCCGATCGCTATCCAAAACAGAAGCAAATTATTCCACAACAGAAAAGAGTGCCTCGCCATCATCTGGGCTACGTCGAAATTTCGCCCCTACCTCTATGGCAGGCCCTTCAAAGTTGTGAGCGACCACCACGCCTTGTGTTGGCTAGCCACCTTGAAGGACCCTTCAGGTCACCTTGCACCATGGAGCCTGAGACTTCAAGAATATGACATTACTGTCATTTACAAGTCCGGCAAAAACACTCCGACGCTGACTGTCTCTCTCGTGCGCCTGTCGACCAACCGCTACCCGACGACTCGGATGACGACTACTTCTTGGGAACGATAACTACCGACGACTTCGCTGAACGACAGCGGGCCGACCCGGAACTTAAAGCCCTAATAGAAAACCTCGATGTGAGCGAGTACCTTCAACGCGCCGAAGAAGCCCGACAACTTGCGCGTCTCCGTATCAAGAATCAACAGACGACCGACAGCCACCGTTACAACCTTCGACGACGCTTCGTGGAATACCAGCCCGGTGAACGTGTTTGGGTGTGGACGCCGATACGCCGACGTGGACTAAGTGAAAAGCTTCTGCGACGGTACTTCGGACCGTACAAGGTAGTTCGACGTCTCGGCCCACTTGATTACGAGGTTGTCCCCGACGGCATCACGAACTCAACGACGCCGATCGCGACCTGAAGTCGTCCATGTCGCGCGCCTCAAGCCGTTTCATGCACGTTAACAAACTGAAACGGTGTTTTTTTGTATTATTGTTGTATTGTAATTCATTCATTGTACTTTCTTGCATTAATATTGTACCTTCATCTTTAGGTAAAGCATCGGGGCGATGCCTTTTTTCAGAGGCGGGCAATGCCACGTTCCATTTCACAAGTTTTTGTTATCGTTCCGAAACACCACACGATTCTCGGCGCAAACCGCGCCTGCAGGTTTCGAGAAGGTTCCGGACTGTAGTAGATCATTTCGATAAGATCACGCCCACTGTGCGAACGGTAGAGATTGTTCTGGAACCTACGCCACCGCCAGCGATAACGCTAGAAAATTCGACGGCAAGGGTATAAATGCCGACGCACTTCGCCGCTTGTCAGTTGTTGATCGAAGGCTGACGCTGCGTTCGCCGCTATCAGTCCGAGACTGCCATCTGTGCAAGACTGCTGCTGTAATTAGACTTTCCCTTTACCGGGCACAGGTTCGCCCAAATAAACAGTTAAATCCCAACACGAAGTTTCCTGTCTTTGGCCACATCACGACCTGGTGACAATATACACAAAAATGGGACCAAACGCATCATCACCGGGGGCTCGTTTGTACACTGTATTACCAGGAACATAGCTAAAGTACATAATATGGGAATGAAATTTCAAGATATAGAGTAAAGTACCTTGATTGCCGCGTAATTTTCCTTCGTGGTGCGCAATAGAGCCATAGTGACGTAACGCTTTGAAAAGAGAGTAAGGAGGCAGACAGTTTAATCACTAAATATGGGTAGCAGGAAGTGGTTGCCTGGATCTTAACAATGCTGCGTTTGTCGTTCTATGTGTTATTCTTATTTTCTATGCCATTCTTGATTGATGTGTGGGGTTTAACGTTTTAAAACCACCATATGTTTATGAAAGACGCCGTAGTGGAGGGCTCCGGAAATTTTGACCAACTGGGGTTCTTTAACGTGCCCCCAAATCTGAGCAAACGGGCCTACAATATTTCCACCTCCCTCGGAAATGCAGCCGCCGCAGCCGGGATTCGATCCCGCGACCTGCGGTTCTATGTCATTCTTAGCGATGATATCTGAAAAGAAAAAACATCTTGAATAATGACCCTGTTATTGAACATGTTTTTGCAACTTAACGGCATCGTATATTGGCATCTTTGGTTGGAATTAAAACTGTCTCGATAACATTTTAATGACATATCGTTAAAGATCTTGTTTCACAGAAATTGCGGCGTCAATGTTGCCGTTGATGTCAGCGTTCGCGTGTGCATATATATATATATACATATATATATATATATATATATATATATATATATATATATATATATATATATATATATATATATATATATATATATATATATAATTTCGAAGGTCGTAGGTTCGATTCCTGCTCACAGCTGGTAATTTTTTCATCCACTTTTCTTTCTTCTTTCTTCTTATTTACATTTCATTGGTTCTAATAACTTCCCCTGTACATTCCTTGGCATTACTGTCTGTTATATCTCATTAATATTGTGTTAAAACACGGAAATACGAGCCCTTAGGTATACACTTCTCTCCCTTATTTCATTGAACGAGGGTCTCGTACTGGCAGACTTGGTGTGTTTAGGTTGTATAAGAGGGACAATTAATCAGCTGCCCGCTCATAATAAGTTCACGTGCTACGTGACGCCAAAACATGCGAATAAGAGTGTTTTCACACTCGTTGTTTGGCTTATAGATGGCGCTGACTGTCACTCCTACTTCTAAATTCAGATATAAACCCCATAAAGTGGATGGAGGGACGGCCGCTGTGATAGCTCAGTGGTTAGAGCATCGAACGCGTTATTCGAAGGTCGTAGGTTCGATTCCTACTCACAGCTGGTAATTTTTTCATCCACTTTTCTTTCTTCTTTCTTCTTATTTACATTTCATTGGTTCTAATAACTTCCCCTGTACATTCCTTGGCATTACTGTCTGTTATATCTCATTAATATTGTGTGAAAACACGGAAATACGAGCCCTTAGGTATACACTTCTCTCCCTTATATATATATATATATATATATATATATATATATATTATATATATAATATATATATATATATATTGTTGGTCGCGAGCGAAAAATCACCTGCTCTGCAGCCGAAAATTTGCAAAAGATACAAATAAAATAAATAATACAAATTTCCCAGCGTGAGTCAGGATTGATGCCAGGCCACCTGCGTGGTAAGCAGGTTTTTAACACAGAGCCACAATATTTGTTGAACCTGTTTTGGAAAATCCCACTACGTGCATCTCATGCAGTGAAAGGCGTTATTTAACGCGTCATGTATATTGTGTGGTAGAAGCGCGGAATCGCTCCGGGCATCAAAATATGTGGATTGAGCATCGTGTGTGCGTTATAAAGGCCCACTCACTACAAAGCACTAAGGCATATTCAATTAGGGCAAGCAGCAGCAGAAGCATGAACAAAGTGAACAGGTGCGTATGTTCACCTGTGTTTTTATGAAAGCGTAATGAGCCTAAGCTTCGCTGATCTGCAAGAGGAAATTTATGGTGTAGTGGGCACTGAACAACTGTGACCTGAAGAGGTATTCAGCAATACTTTCAAACGGCCGATGTTAAGCACGCAGTCGCGCGCTTTCTAGTGGCATAGTTGAGACGTGTGCTGAGAGCGCACTCAGGCTAGCAGTTCAGAAGGTGATGCGCACATTCCCGATTACGCGGGCACGATCTGCCCTAGAAAGCAAACCGTAAGCGTCCGCGAATTTCGCCGCATGCTTTTAGAAAACAAACTGCCACCATCAGAAACAGAACCAATAGAATTTCCAAGAAATAACACCCATCGGCAGATTTTCACTGCTAGCACAAAGGCAGGTGTCTCGTATTATACCCAGACAATCAGCACTGAGAAAGTAACGTGACGTGCTATATCGGGTACACCAGCGCACACCAGTTCACACCAGCGAGCACCAGTGTATATATATACACACTATCGAGAAGTGCCGCTATTACGGATGTAACAACCACACGTGATATATAACTTCCCAAACTAACGGTGTAATCTCAGTGGAGGTCTCAATGCAGTCATCGGTGCCGTATTGATTGCTGTGTTTCGCAGATTACGACTGAAATTTTAGTACCTCGGGTACACGACTGCTTTTAACTGACGAGAGACATTTCGCGAATCATATTTCTTTTCCAGAGCGATTCGGCTCGAGGTATTTTTGGACGACGACGAGCAGGCTGCGGGGACTTGTTTCAGCTGCCACCGAGAGCCAGGTAAGCGTGTGTCTACAATTTGTGAAGAAAAAAGACTAAAAAGTCCATATTCGACCTTCACATATTGTGACAGAAAAGAACGAAATGTCATATCGAATCTAAGTGACCTTGTAAAAAAGTGTTGTTGAGCATCCTTCAATTTTCTGTGTCCCTTCGTTTCGTTGAGTTCATTTGCACTTGTACGGCTTCGTATCAAGTGACTCTGAACAATAAAAAAATTACGTGCTTACGAGATTGGTCGAGCCGCGCCTCACTGTCGACCCTGCCTGTGGCCATTGTGATGCTGTAACAATAGCGGGGGCAGCGAAGAGGCTTAGCGTTGATTAGTTGCCGCCAGCGACACAGGTCACCCTGAAGCGAGCAAATAGCGATATTTATGCCACAGAGACGCATATTTCTGTAATATATTTGTTGCCCATACTAATTACTTTCAGATATTTTGCTTCAATGTCGTTGAATTGCATTACAAGTTACTGGCTAGGAGAGAGTTATTCTGTTCGTTAGCAGTATATTCGAAAAAGTGATGAAATCACACTATAATTGCAAAAAGATGTGCATGAAAGCGCAGAGATCCAGGTTCAACTTCCCGCAGTGTGAACGGGCTGTCACACTTAGCTTGCTTCACTACATTTCTTGCCTTTGTTTGTCAATTTTGCGATACCGTAAAAAAAGAGAACATTCTATACTTTGGTCAGAAAGAATCGGGAAAGCAACAAGAAAATACTCTTGAACTATACTCTTCCACAAGTTATCCACCGTCATGGCGACGAGCGGCGCTGGCGAACACATATTCAGAAATACCTTATAATAAGGATGGGAAGGCGGCCGCCGCTGTGCTTCAATCGGTATATGGCATCCGACGCCTTCTCCGAAGGTTGTTGGTTCGTGGCCTATAGCCATGGGAACCAGATTTTTCATCGACTTTAAGTCTATTTCGTTTGTCAGAATAACTATACTGCACTTGAGACATACAGTAAAAACCGCTATATCTTCCTTAGCTCCATTTTATGTTGGTCTCATACAGTTATTTTCAGCACAAAGAAAGACACGGTAGTTCTATTACTGCCAAGTCTGTTTATTGTATGGTATAGTCGGAACAGTGCCTTTCCTTCAACCTGAACGACGCTGGTGGGACAGATTCAGGGACGTCGTGTCTCCGGTATACCGTGATCAAGAACTGTCGATGAGCTAATAGAGTCTACCCATTTATATTTGAGTGCGTTTCCTGGCATGAACGGCGCGCACCATTCAATTCAAAGTTAGGCCACGAACGGCGCCTTCGCTATCTTTGTGAAAAAAGTTTTCCTAGTTTGAAAGTTGAGTGCTGGCCCATTTTCTGCGGAGGAAATCGCAGTTAGAGACGAAGACTGTTGTTGTCACACAAGGATGCCTAAATGATTCACATGATTTAGAACGTGGCTCTCAGAATGAGCACTGCGCTCTAGAGACTTTCACCGTTCAAGCAACGCTCTCCTTTACTGGGTCACTTCATAACCGAGTGAATGAACACTGCTACGTATCTTATTGCTCTAAGGAATACTTCTAAACATGGCGACGATGTTTTGTTACCGAGGCCAGCCAAAATACCCTGCATTTATGGCATAGAAGATAATAACACATAGATACAACGAATAAAGAAGTGTAAGAAAAGGTAAAACATCGTCTGCAACAGCAGTGTGCGCCAGTGAATGGGGAAGTAGAAATGAAGAAGAATATCATGACTAGGTAAACATGAAAAGCAAAAAAATATAAGAGATCAATAAAGAACTCATCGAAATACTTATGCATTCTCCTAAGACAACTCGCCGGCAAAAGTGGTCTTACTTTTCTGGTCAGTCGATGTACTCGATGATATCATTTTAAGAGCAGGCAGCATGTTGCAACTCATACTGAGTGCGACTGTGCGAAGTTCCCTATTTATCTTTGGAACGGCGATGTTGTGAATAGTAGATAAGAGCCTAACGTACAAGAAGCTAAAGTTTCATTGGCAGTGTCAATAAACAAAAAAAATGTGATGTACTGTGCTGTACTTTCTAACTTGTTTGGCTGCACCTAGGGCATGGAACGCGGTCCTGTACCGAGGGTAGACTGCCAAAAAGCACCTTTCTAGGGTTTTCTGTTGATTACGTGGAAGCTCTGTTGAGTTTTCCTTATGACTCGTTTGAAGTGTCCGGATATTAGGTTTAAGTGAAATTTTTAGCCTGCTGGCAACGGCAGCTAAAACATTTCGTTCCTAATGGTAGATATTGTACGTAGATGGATATGTCCATGAAATTATTTCATTCTATGAGTATCAAAATGAAAAGCGGACCTACTGATGTACACCACTCATATTCTTTTTCACTCATATTCTGTTTAACTAGTTAGTATTATAACCACCCCGGATTCTTCTAATTCTAGCATATAGAAAAAAGGAATGCATCTGACCGGGAGCCTCTAACAGCTGTTTCACTTCTCCTTGCAGAACTGGAAGCCTTGGTTGCCAACAATTATTCTCTGTTCCACTTCTTCTACGTTAAGGTAAGATTTCTCGCGCAACGACTATAACTGCAACGTTATTAGTGTTTGTAAGTCTCAATTGGGTACGATAGTTATGAGGAAAGCATAGGGAAAAGTTTTGGCTGGAACATATCCCCAAAGGTAACCCTGATTGTATGCGAAGCAGCAGAGGTGCGCGCGGCATTGACCCGGTTGAAACAGGCGTCGATGCGGGTGCTGGAAGAACGGTTTGAAGCGAAACTCAGTGTAGAGTTAACTTGAGCAAACGTTTGTTTGAAACGCAAAGACATGGGAGGTGGACTAGGTTTCGTGTAAGTTTCACTAAAACGTTTGTCAAGACTTCGTAGCCGTCGTTTCTTCAGAGTCGAGACATGGTAGCTGGACCGGAGCAGGTGCGCATTGCGCCGTGACTATCCCGGCCTTGTGATCGGTGACATGCACGCTGAGAGGTTCCTGCAGAAACGCGATGTCGAAGTCGGCAAAGACTGGATCGATGCAAGTACCCCTTATCGTGGTGGGCAGTTTCCGTTCCGCTGCTGACACGCACTTCTGCGAGTACATTTGAACGAGAGTGACGTTAGCACGCACCTGCGAGGAAAGCGTGCGAGGGTAGTGTGACGTCAACGCGCCGTTCGGCGTGACCTACTTGGCACCACTTCAACACCTGTGGCGAGGAGGACGCTAGCAAAGTGAGGAATTGGGCTGGTTGGTTTGTTTTAAGACAAAAAAGAAAAAATTGCGCTACAGTTGTTGCGGAGAACGAAGTTTGAGGAAGACAAGATAAACTTCAATAAATTCCAATAAACACAAAGTTTGCGCTTGTACTGTCCCCTTCACTTGTTGTCTTCCCCCTGACTTTGTTCTCCGCAGCAACTGTAGCGCAATTTTGTCAGTCTCGAGAAGAACGCGTTTTGACGCGTTCGTACGGATGCATGTACGTACGGCGGTACAAACGCCGAAAGGCTGTTAGCGGAAACAAACAGGTGAAAAACGATGAAGATAAAAACATCTACATTTACCTACCCATCAATCGAAGCATATGACAGAACAAATATTACCGAAAACAAAATAAAAGACTGTTAAACGAACAATATAGAGGAATACGATTCATCATCCTGCGCACACTGCTGAGTTCTAGTATCAAACTTCACGGCCTGGATATGCGTGGATTTTTTTCAATGTATCGATGTCATAGGGAGGAGGGGGGAAAAAAGGAAAGGCCACTACAAGCGCTGCTTTTCAGCCTTCACGGCACTATTGCATAACTGCGTCAATTTCTTTTTGTAAATTTTTCATCAGTTCTTTTGGGCATTTTTGGCTAATGTTCTAGTTTTGAGCATTTATTTTGTGTTTCTCTCTACATAGAGGGTCAACAGGTTGCCCACGTGGTACGTGGAGGCTTTTCAAACCTACCCATCTTTTATGTAAGCGTTAAAGTTTGGTCCGGTAGAAATAAAAAACGACAACCGAAGAACGAATGGTGCTCGTAGTGAATATGGCATATCGCTACGAGCTATTACGTCATTCTCGTCGAGTGCCAGACATTACTTACTTCGAAAAGGCCCGACTTCGCGATATTAGCCAGTGGACATCCTTGGAAACATTTCGACGCGTACACTATAGAAAAAAAAAAAGAAAGGCGAGAAGGCAAACAGGTGCGAACTTGCGCCTGTTTGTATTCTCGCCTTTCGTTTTCCCGTCTGTTGTGTGCGCCGAAATGTTTCCAAGAATGTCCTCAAACGAACTCGCCCAACTTTCCTATTACAGCCTGTGGTTTTTTCTGTTTGCTGGCGTTCCAAGGGGAGATATTGCCAATTGTAAAAATATAGCTTGATTATTACGTGCCGCAAGACCTCTGTAGCGGGGACGAAACGCCATTTCTGTTTTTATTTAAACTACTAGTCGGTGCTTACTATTTCCCGACCCGAATTTAAGCTGTGCTTTGCTAACCGCTTTCCTTCAAATGGTACCTGGGTTCGAATCTTGCCTCGCGGAGAAGTTTTTGCTCCTAGATTACAACTGCAACTTTATTTCTTTGGTTGTACGTCCTCGTGGCCTTCAGCTAGCCGCCGTCCCAATGCAGTCGTTTATCGGCTATGAAGATGTGGATGCTTATGACAGAGTTTCCTAAAACTGACTAGGGTGCACATTGCCGCTGCGATCGTTCAGCGAGCATGGGGCGATGGATACTACACAATTTTTTTCCCTAGTATTCGTGTTTGTGGAATTCAAATGGACTTGTGTGTTTGTTTCTTGTCGTCTCTGTGGTGTGTTCCAAATAAAAGAATGTGCGGTTTCAAACTTCCGGACCTGATTGAAATTGATCAGCCCAAAAATATTTGGCGCGAAGCGTTACTGCTAAACATTTGCTGATTGTCGTCTCAAACAAGCTCCAAACCAAGCGACGCCAAAAGGAGCCGAAAGTATGAAGATTAGACAAGTTTTTGTAGTGCCTACCATTTGCATGCTCGCTGAAGCGTCTTGCGTTGCAGCTCCGCAGACACTATTTGTTTGGAAGCTCTGTGGATTGTGGGAGCGTGGCGTATGGGGAGACGTAAGGGAACTTTCACTTTTCAGCTGAGGTTACATGCACTTTGGTACACCGGTGTTCTTTTTTTTTTCTTCACGTCACTCTAATAAAAATGCGGAATCGAACCTGCGTTGTTGCGTTCAGCTGCGCAGCAGATAGTCGCAAACCTAATGCGGTTGCTAGGTGACTGTATGAAGCATCAGTTTTGTAAACTGTATGACACCCACTAACGTCTTGCAGGGAGCGCTAACTGGTCACTGCAGCCCGTGCGCGGTCAAGACGCCGTTGTCCTGCATCACCTTGTACGGCCTCAAGCGACGGCCATCAGCCGTGGAGATCAATGGACGCCTGCTTCCATTAAACACCACCGACAGGGTAAGCACGCGCCTTTTGCACTCTTTACTTATCGGGCGTGAGTTCCGAGTGAGAATCTCATTTCCAAAGCACTTCCGGTCGTTAATCTACTCCCGTTTCTCTGAAGGCTCAAAAAACCTTGTCAGAAAATATGACACCTAGTAAATCTGTGCTTCTGGTTCAAGCTACGTGATATTAAATATATATAATATCGGAGCATAATGTAACCAAGGTAAGAACGAATGGACTGTCAGAACAATCTATCAGAATTGTTTGAATGAGTTCACTGAAAGAACAGGTGCTTTTCTTGCGAGCAGCTGTGATTGTTGCGGCATGGCAGAGCATTCCTAAACCACACGCCTCTTTCAAAGTGGCCTCTGAGATCTGCTGGCGCAACGCGATGAAACGCAAGGTTACCTATTTTAAACGCCACATGGGGAGAGCTGCAACTAACTGCGTCAAATTTTGACAATGTTATTTCAAGGAACTCGACACCTTTTTGCAGCAAGCATTTCACAGTTATACCTTAATTTGTGTGTTATGGGAGAATTATTCTTACTCCGGTTGCAATTCAATATGTTGTTAACCTGATGTTAATCGCGCTTGGCCCTAGCATAAACAGAATAACATTTCAGGTTTAAAATATGGCGAGCACTCGCTTTTTGTTATGTGTATTGCGAGTAAAAGAAAGTGAGGTTTTCGCCTGGCTCACGCAAAGTGGTACGACGAATAACTCGTCGAAGATGTTGGTGTCTTTAGGAAAGTTACTATATGCAAGAGTGCCCCGCAAAGTAAAGTTAAAAGCAGACGCATTTATTACGAAGGATGTTAAACTTAATCCTTCGTCAGTTTATCCTGCTCTTTCACAACCACTAGCATACAAATTTGGCAAAAATAAGTGTAGTACGCAATTCTATGCAACGCTTCAGCATGCGAACACCGTCCTGTCAGTGCCACAACCAGACACCGAATTCAAATGTAGGGTCGGCTTTTTTTTATGTGTGGGTATACAATGCACGCTGACCAAGCTTCAGTGTTTTCTAAGGGAAAGTTCTTCGCTATGGAACTCGGCCGAACATGTGGTAACCTGACATGCGCGGACACAGCTCGAAAATTGCTGCCACGAGTGTGCCCAAATATAAAGTTCCTCCACGCCGCCGCAACCGCAAGTGACGCTGCATGCATGTAAATCCCCTTCTCTTCCGCTGAGAAAAAGAATGTATCTTTCGTACGTAATTCAAAGAAAATTCATCTGCCGTAGGTGTGTTTGTGCCCTCAGAACAAACGAATGCTTGATCATTTCGCTTGATCATTGCGTTAATGGCCGTTGTAGTGCGTTATATTTTTTCGTTTATTTCTTTTTGTTCCATGCAGTTGCTGATCGCAAAAGGCGTGAGCCACGACGCTACTTCACCGTTTTTGATTACTGTATCTTAGAGAGCATGTTTCGAACCGAATAAAGCAACACGATTTTGCAGGATCGACCTTTCGTCGCCCTTTTCTTTGATTTATTATATTAAAAAAAAACTCTTGAGGCCCCGCGGGACGCGCTCTAGCACGCAGTGAGAAACTTCCACGCTGAGACCTCCAGGCCAATCCTGTGGGTTGCTTCGTGGACCTGCTGGACAGCCCAAGCCTGTTGAATGGGCTAGATTTCCTTTATTGTTTATATAGCCTAAAGAGAACAGCCTAAATGGTGGCGACTTTATGAAGCACTGACACGAGAGCTATTCTAGGAGTTACCATTTCATGAACACGCAATATCTGCCTGACGTTGTCGGAGCATGTTTTGTTTTGTTTTGTTTTGTTTTGTTTTTGTCGCCTATAGATCTTGGCTCATACCCTCAAGAGGGAGGGTCCACCATGTGCCTTATAACGTGAATTCTTATACAATGCTTGTTTAAAGATAAAGAAATCGCATTAGAACAAGATGAATAATAACGCTTGTTTAGTTGCCGTACAAAGCCACAATCCATGACGTAATAGGTGGCGCGTGCGTTCAACCTTATTTGGCCGCTACCGCTATCACAGAATCGTCATTAATGCATGGCCTCCCAGGTTCGCGCTGAGTAGGCAGGCATTGTGCCGTTCCAAGTGATGATGATTATAATGACGATTGCCTAGAAGCATGGCTCCCCCCCCCCTCTGGGGGATTGGCCAAGAAGCGAGTAATTAGAAGGAATCACATTTTACTTCTAGTAAAAATAAATTATTAAATGGTTAGAAGAAAATAAACTTCACTAATCGAGATATTTGCAATCGAAACCGCCTTCTTTCGATGAAAAATCTAAGTGGCAGGTGCCAGCTTGCTCTGTCCTTTTTTTTTCTTTTTATCCTTGTGTTGCCGTGTGTATCTCTATATACATGAGATAATAATAATAATAATATAAAATAATAATAATAATTTTTATTATTATTATTATTATTATTATTATTATTATTATTATTATTATTATTATTATTATTATTATTATTATTATTATTATTATTATTATTATTATTATTATTATTATTATTATTATTATTATTATTATAGGCATTCATTAAGCACATCTACTATCTCTACACATGTTCATCATCATGAGTGGTCGTCATCTTCATCTGCTGTGGGGACTTGGCTTACCTGAGTTCTTTGCCTTGGGTGTGGTCGCTTCATCGTGCCTTCTGGGCCTAATAAAGGTCGCCTGCACCGTTACATCACAAGTGGTGGAGTGTGCTCTACGATCTTCTGTCCTCTCCCAGCCCACTTTACCTCCTGGAGCTCCGCTCAGGTCGTCGTTTGTGCCAGGTGTCCGGTAACATGCCTCAGGACGAGCCAACCGGCGCTTCTGCGTCTACCTACACGGCCCCGGCTACCGTGCCCTATCCATCGTGGATTATCACCGCGCACCAGCGTGAGCCGCCCACGTTCGCCGGACTTCGCGGTGAAGATGTGGAGGATTGGTTGGACCAGTTCAATCGAGCAAGTTCCACTAACAACTGGGATGATCTCACCAAGCTTTGCCGTGTTTCTTTCTATCTGACAGGCGTAGCGAAAACATGGTTTTTTAATCATGAAACGGACATTACGGACTGGACACGTTTCAAGCAGCATCTTCGCCAAATTTTCGGCACCCCGGTAGTTCGTTCAGCTCTCGCGAAGAAGACACTGGATGCTCGCAAGCAACAATGCGGTGAGTCTTACACATCGTACATAGAGGATGTCCTTGCTCTCTGTCACCGTTTCAGCACGTCTATGTCTGAATCAGAGAGAGTTCGTCATCTATTGAAAGAGATCAGCATGGTCGCGTTCAATGCCTTGGTCATACAAAACCCGACCACAGTCGCTGACGTTGTTGCCACGTGCCAACGCCTAGAGGAACTTGAGTCCCAACGGTTACCGCCGGACAGCGCTGAAAACACCACCCCGACTGATGCCTCATTGCGTGCCATGATCCGGGCGATCATACGGGAAGAGCTACAATCTTTCGGCCTCTCAATGACACCGAGTCCACCTCCCCCGTCCAAAACTGTTTTGCGCGACGTTATCAAAGAGGAGTTGGCGTCCATGACCGGGCCAGCGTATGTAGACTCTCCAGTACCTCGACTCCAGCCGACGTACGCACAAGTCCTCGCTGGCTCACCACCCGTCGTACAACCGATTCCTGCACACTCGACGCCTGTCCCACTGGCTTCGTTAACTCCGAGTGCGCCTAGCCAGCCCTTTCACCCACCATGGCGGCCGCC
Source organism: Rhipicephalus microplus (assembly GCF_013339725.1). Lineage (NCBI taxonomy): Eukaryota > Metazoa > Arthropoda > Arachnida > Ixodida > Ixodidae > Rhipicephalus > Rhipicephalus microplus. The sequence goes on from NC_051174.1 coordinate 39,600,325, forward strand.
TCGTCCGATCTGTTATTACTGCGGCTATCGGGGCCACATTGCACGTGTCTGTCGGAAGCGTCAGCAGGACGAGCGTCGTAGATTCGACACCTACGGACGGGATGATGGGACAAGCTGGTACGGTTTCCAACGTCGTCCTCATGATCCGCCGCTACGTCGCTCACCGTCCCCAACTGCGACATCTGAGTCAACCACTTCATACCGCTCTACTAGACGCCGCTCACCCTCACCTCTCCGCCGCTCCACGTCTCCATTGCGACCTGTCTCGCAATTTACCAACCAACGCCCGGAAAACTAACCTCTGCAGCTTTTGGAGGAAAAGCTGCATCGAACGAAAAGACAGAAATTCCTCCAGTGCGTCCATACAATACGATATCTGTTTTAATAGAAGGTGTGTACGTGGACACTTTAATAGACACTGGTGCTTGTTTGTCTGTGATTGATCGTTCCTTGTGCTCACGTCTGCGAAAAGCCACCACCCCTTATGAAGGACCTACGCTGCTCGCTGCTCAAGGGGACACCATTAGACCTGCCGCTATGTGCGTCGCTCGCGTTTTTATAGTTGGTATTCTTCATTTTGTGCAATTTGTGGTGCTGAGTTCGTGTGCCCACCAGCTTATATTAGGCTGGGATTTTCTGTCTACGGCGAACGCTTCCATCTGCTGTCGAGAAAATGTTGTTCACATGACGGAAACTGACTATGCCCTGTATGCGGATGACAAGCCCGTTCGCCTTGCTCGCTGCTGAAGATACCGAGCTACCACCTCGTCATCAGCGAATAGTTACCATCACTTCTAATGTGATCGACTCTGGTGACGTGTTTGTCCAGCCATCTGCACGCTGTCTCGCAAGAGGTATAGCCCTTGCTTCAGGTCTAGCGCGGTTCCACAATGGCTCCGGACTTCTCTACGCTGCAAACCAGACGTCTGAGAAAATTCTCATTCCTAAAGGCACCACAATGGCTTGTGTTACTGAATCCCAACCTGTCTCTGTTGTCCCGTTTATGCCAGCGTGTTCTGACCTTCCTTCTATTGGACGTTCATCAAGCGTTTCTGTTCTTGCTGCGACTATTAGTCCGGAACTGACCTCTTCACAAACAGATGAGTTGCTTGCCTTGCTACAAAAGCACAGGAGATTGTTTGATGCCCATTCCTCTTCTCTGGGACAGACGTCTATTATTAGGCATCGTATCCAGACCGATGGCACTTCCATCGTACGCCGTCCACCATATTGCGTCTCTTCGTCCGAGCGTGAGGTCATCGAACAAAATGTAGCCGATATGCTGCAACGGAACATTATACGTCCCTCCGCGAGTCCTTGGTCATCCCCTGTTGTTTTAGTAAGGAAAAAAGATGGCTCCGTGCGATTTTGCGTGGACTACAGAGCACTTAATAAGATTACCAACAAGGATGTTTACCCCATGCCGCGCATAGACGATGCTTTGGATTCACTGCAAGGTGCCGAGTACTTCTCAAGCCTAGACCTCCGTTCAGGTTACTGGCAAATACCCATGCACGAGGATGACAAAGAAAAGACAGCGTTTTCAACACCAGATGGGCTGTACGAATTTAACGTCATGCCATTCGGCCTTTGCGATGCTCCAGCAACATTCGAGCGGATGATTGACACAGTTTTACGAGGCTTGAAATGGATGACTTGCTTGTGCTATTTAGACGATATCGTTATTTTCTCGTCAACTTTCCCTCAGCACTTGCAACGACTGGACGAAGTTCTTACGTGCCTTGCAAACGCAGGCCTTCAGCTGAACACCAAGAAGTGCCGTTTTGCGAGAAAGACGATTAAAGTGTTAGGCCACATCGTAAGCAAGGATGGTATTCGTCCCGATCCAGACAACATTTCCGCTGTCCAACACTTCCCGCGTCCTGAAAAAGCCAAAGATTTGCGCAGTTTCCTCAGCCTCGCTTCTTATTTTCAACGATTCGTTCGAGACTTCGCCTCAATAGCTTCACCATTGCACAAGTTGCTCGAATCAGGCGTCGCCTTTGCATGGTCTCCTGAATGTGAAGCGGCGTTTGCCCAACTGAAGTGTGCACTAACATCCGAACCATCCTCTGCCATTTCGACGAAACCGCGCCTACGCTCCTGCATACAGACGCTAGTGGTCGAGGCATTGGTGAAATTTTTCTACAGCGAGACAAATCTTCACGTGAGAAAGTCGTCACATACGCGAGCCGTGCACTGACCCCTGCCGAAAAGAATTATGCCATCACCGAACGGGAGTGCCTAGCGGTCGTATGGTCAATACAAAAGTTTTGACCTTATCTCCACGGCCGCCACTTTACTGTGGTTACGGACCATCACGCCTTGTGCTGGCTCTCGACAATCAAGAACTTGTACGGCCGCCTTGGCCGCCGGATTCTTCGCTTACAAGAATACGACTTCACGATTACATACAAGTCGGGAAACAAACATCAAGACGTCGACGCACTTTCGCGTTGCCCGCTCTCTTCGGAGCCACTTAACAAACCCGCCACTGCCGCACTCGAGAAGCTTTCGGCCGTCTCTTCCCTACATGTTTCGTCATTAGCTACTGTGGACCTAACTTCTCCAAGCGAGTGTGGTTTGTTCTTATCTCACCAACGTGCTGACCCTTACTGTCACCGCATCATGGACCGTCTTGACGGGACTTGCCGGCCCCCTAACGCCTGTCTTCGCCAACAGCTGACGCAATTCAAGCTCAACAACCACGTCCTGTACCGTCATATCTACCACCCTGATGGTCAACGCTGGGTGCCCGTTCTACCTCGCTCTCTTCGGGCTCAAGTCCTCAAGACATATCACGACGACATGTCTGCTGGACACATGGGCTTCCAGAAAACGTATGACCGCATAAGATGTCACTACTACTGGCCGGGCATGTCCACCTGTGTCACGAAGTACGTTGCCTCATGCGCCCTTTGTCAGCGTCGCAAGCTACCTACATCAATTCGAAGTGGACAATTACAACCGCTCCCGTGTCCCCTGCAACCATTCGAGGTAGTTGGCGTTGACCTGTATGGTCCGCTTCCTATGACTGTCACGGGCAATTGATGGATAGTGACAGCTGTCAACCACCTGACCCGCTACGCCGAAACGGCTCCCGTGCCTTCTGCATCAGCTTCGGAAGTGGCTGACTTCATCCTTCGAGCAATAATCCTTCGACACGGAGCTCCTCGTGTAATCCTGAGCGACCGTGGAAGAGTATTTCTTACAGAACTCGTCGAAGAAGTGCTCAAGGCATCCGGCACTACACACAAAACAAGCTCCAGTTACCATCCTCAGAAGAACGGCCTGACAGAGCGCTTTCATCGTACACTGTCAGATATGATAGTGATGTATATCGAACCCGACCACAGAAACTGGGACACCATTTTGCCATTTGTCACTTTTGTGTATAATACCTCTGTACAGCGCACAACCGGTTACTCGCCATTCTACCTCGTCCACGGTCGCTTCCCCTCTTCTTTCCTCGATGTTTCACTCTTCTCTGCGCCTGTCAAACCACGTTCATCTTCAAGTGAAGAATGCGTGTCTCATCTACTTCGTTGCCGCCAGCTGGCTCGCGTCAACACTGAAGCCAAACAACAGGATCGCAAGCTTGAATATGATGCCTCTCATCGTGCCGTGTCCTTCAGCCTTGGTGACGAAGTGCTCCATCTTACACCCATTCGCACACCTGGCCTGTGCGAGAAGTTTCAATTACGTTTTATTGGCCCCTGCACTGTCTTGGAGCAAACGTTTCCTGTGAATTATCGCGTGGTACCCGTTCTTCTTCCGACGAACCGCCGCTATAGGGCAGCAGAAATAGTCCACGGATCCAGCATGAAGCCTTTCATACGGCGTTCCTCTTCACTTTAAACTGCGGCCAAGAACTGCGGTCAGGATGACCGCTTTCACGTAGGGGGAAAGTTAGCGTAGGCATTCATTAAGCACATCTACTATCTCTACACATGTTCATCATCATGAGTGGTCGTCATCTTCATCTGCTGTGGGGACTTGACTTACCTGAGTTCTGTGCCTTGGGTGTGGTCGCTTCATCGTGCCTTCTGGGCCTAATAAAGGTCGCCTTCACCGTTACATCACAATATTATTATTATTATTATTATTATTATTATTATTATTATTATTATTATTATTTGAGAAAAGTTTTTCTTGTGTTTGATGCCACCCCAAGCATCGTCTATACTGGCTTGATGCGTATGCTTAGGGTTTCGTACGGTATTGGAGGAGCTATTTCAGCAACGTGCGTTTTCCCCCATTCTCCATTTTGCAAAAAGATTAATTAACCAATCGTGAGTAGTGGAGGTTGCCCTAATTTTGTGCCACATGCGTTTGAAATTTGCGAACTGCAAACACTTTTGGTATCTATCTATCTATCTATCTATCTATCTATCTATCTATCTATCTATCTATCTATCTATCTATCTATCTATCTATCTATCTATCTATCTATCCGCTTACGCCTGGGTGCTCTCGTGATCACCCCCTTTACTTGGCATGAACCAAACTTAGTATGGGAGGGTAAACTAATTTGACGAATTGACAGACTGGTCAAGACATGAAAAATGTCACAATCCCGTCGCGTACATTGTCGAACCCTACCCGACAACCAGTGGCACATGCACGCGAACGGGTATGTGCCACTGGGATGTGGGTATGTACCACAAGTGACTAACACTCAGTATCCAACCAGGAACGAAGATAACGGGTAAGCGTTCAGAAAAACAAGATATGGTAAGCGTTGACCCGACGAATGAGAAAAATACAAATTTCTAGGTCCCAACAAAAATTGCACCCAAGAGTTCTACCGCCGAGCCGCCACGCCAGGTCTCGGAACAACTACTTTTCAAATAAACCGTAGTGTGGCTATCCAATTTTGTGAAGATTACATATCTACTCCTATGATAGAGCCATCACGTGGAGCGAACGTCGCTTGTAATTAGGCGCTGCAGTTTATGTATGCAGCAGGGTCAAAAGTTACCACCCTCGCGAGCGCAAGCGCTTCATATCAGCTTCTCACTTTTGATGTTGCTAATACGCATGTTCCTGTTGGCATCGTTGCTCAAGTGAAATAACTGGTACTATAAAAAATTGCAACTCTTCAACATATCATTGTGCGTTTAACATTTATATATGATGTTACGGAGCACCACATATAAACTCGATAGGGAAGAAGACGATGTTCGATATCTCCTGCAGACAGGGCTCCATCAGTTAATTTTCTTTTCGCCAGTATTTAAATATATAGATTCGTTTGTTTTTTGTTAAGCTACCCGATTCTTGGCCGATCCCCCAGGGTGGGTGTGGGCCACAAGGTTAGGATCTTCATCTACATCTACATCTTGCACAGCACGTGCCGGCATAATACTTCAGGTTTCTCGCCATTTCTTCTCGATATCATCTCAAGAACTCCGAAGGCACGTGAGATTGCTCGTATGGGTCTTTGCAATACGCAAGAACGCCAACGACTACTGTACAACACCCGCCACCACGATGTCCACTACCATCGTGTTGGCAGGGTCTTTCACTGGACGCCATCACGGCGAGTTGGCCTGTGTGAAAAGCTGACTTCGTCGTACTCGGATTTGTGCTGTGTCGTGCGCCAAGTCACCGACCTGACCTCTGAAATCGAACCACCTCACAGCACCCGCGCGCGCTCGTGTTCTGACGCTGTTGACGTCACTCGACTGAAGCGACACCACTTGGACCCCCCAAGCACCGAGACGGTGCCTTCGCCACGAGGGGTGCATTTCCCACGCCCAAAGACTAATTTGACTGAATTCGAATGAATCTCACTACTTCAACTATGCTGTCATTGGGAACTTCCTCATTAGGCCAATGACTGTGGAATCGCTTCTCCGCTATTAAAAAATTATTTTATTGAAGTACCATACTTTTGAAAGGAGTTTTGGAAAGTACGTATGATATATTGTTTTTTTTTATTTTAACAGCAATATAACAAACGTATGTTCAATTTTAAGCAATTCGCCTCATGCCTGATTTCCCAGGGTGGCTGTGAGCCGGTGACGTAAGTCATCATCATCATTATCAACACTACTGCACTTCATTTTGCTCATCATCATCAAGAATTAGAACAGCGAGATGGGTAAGCCAGAGAACGTCGATACAGGCGTCGGAAAACACGTTTTTTTTTAGCCTTAAGTTTTATAATATAAGCTGAGCTCTGAGATTCGAAGTTGTCATTTGTCGGAAAGTATCCGCTCTTGAGAGACCTTAGAGGTTGCACAAACAAAGAACGGCGTTCCACTGTTGCGTGTCATTTGCACGTCTTCTGAGCGGGGGCTGGAACTTGTGTAATCGTAACCGGGGACATACTCCGAGTGACCCTACTTCCACGGCATAACCGATTACTAAGGCCTCTCCGGAAGAAATTTCCCCGTACCGCGAGGCTTCTTTTTAAGAAGAATAAAAAAAAAACATTGGGATTATTTTTTTCTGTTTTCTTTTTATAATATTTGTTTACGATGTACGATCACCTTTATTTTCTCGGCAGCTCTTCTCAGTGAGATCTACCAAGCTTCCCTGCGTAAGTATACAAGTTCAAATATGTGTAAAAAAGTGCGTGATTCTTCGCGGTTTGCTAAATTGGCATGCATTTTATACCCGTGACACGCGGGCAAAACTAAAGTACTTTGAAGTAAATCCCTTTTGTCGCCTAAGGGGACCATTTGCAGAAAGGAGTGGCGCTGATGACACACGGCACCGGACTACTGCTTTAGGCGGTGCCTCAGAAGAACACTGTAGAAAAATGGCGCGGTTTGTGCAAGCAGCAAGATTGGAAATATTAAAAAGAATCTGCGCATGTACAACACATTCAGTGACGCCGGAGCATAAAACCGTTTTTTATTGTCTGGTGGCTTATAATGCGCATACCTGTAATTTTCTTTCGCTTTTTTACGTTTTTAGCAGCAACTTAAGTTCGTCTGGCAACTATGAGCAGTCAGTGTGTTGCTGTTTTTGTTTTTTGTCGTGCTTTTTATATGGCTGCGTCCAGCTGGGTCAGTGACGGCGTGCCGCGTTTCATCGTGGTCCTGCGATGTCTCAGCGCAGAGACAGAGATAAAGCAACAGTTGAGGTGGGCCTGACTCTTGTCGCCCTCGGCTCCATCGAAGATGAGCTAAACGCTGCGAAGGTAATTTTGCTGTGAATTTGCGCCCGTGTACGGGGAATACCGGCGTCGGTGAGGCTCTCGGCAATCGCCTGGTACACTCCACCGCTGTACTTTTGCCCTTGCAAGGCGTCCAAATGGTCCTCCAATAGCTTTATCAGCGCCCAGGTCTCCTTTTCAGTCCACTGGACGCGCGGTTTTTTCCTCACCGACTGAGCCGACTCCACTGTTACAAGATACTACGTCACCGACACACAGAACACCTACCGACACAGCAACTGCCGCTGCCAACCCTAACATGATCGCGCTAGTGACCTAATGCAGGCGTTTGAGAGTATAGACCGACTATAGGCCTTCACTTTTCAACAAATCGCACTGCTGCTGAAAATGAAAACATTTTCTCAGCGCAAAAAAATACCGACAGGACACTGCAGTGTTGCGACACGTTTTTTTCTATTGATAAATTATGCACACTGTATGCGAGAGTACTCCCTTCCTGCCAGAAAAGTAGATGCGGGATCTGCTTTTGCGAAAAGGATCTTTGCCGGAAAGTAGTTACTCCTTTGTCGTGTGTCACTGCGCCCAAACGCCTTTCCGAAAGATGTCCCCTTGTCTAAAGGACTTCAGGGTGTCCGTGTGTCAGGGGCATTATATTCAATCAACTTGAAGAAGCCTACTCTTTTGTGTTTTACTCCCTGTACTCTCAAGACACGCTGTTTTCACGGGGCTTCTTATAACGTCTCCTGTGTTCACACGTGTCGGCCAACTTCCCAAAGATCACTCATTCATTCACGTGAACTGTGTCTAGAAAAATTTAATGATTTAGAGTACCAGGTACTCCACTATGGGAGAGCATAAGCCGTCCCATGGGCCCACTTGATGAGGGAAGACCGTGGCCTAGAGGCTCATAAAATGGCAGACAATGGCAGAAAATGGTGACAATGGCAGACAAAATACTGGTTCTCAGGGTCAGTGCTCTCGATTACGAAATCCATCACTTTTCAATAGGTCTTTCAGAACCCACATGCACGGTAGAAGTTTACTCATTTGATTGGGTTAGAAACTATACAAACTCTCGAAGGTGTTGCGTGGTACGACCAAATCGTTACCGAACACCCTACCCCGTCCCCTGTCTTTTGATATATGTGTGAGGTATGACGCGATGGTTGGTAGAGGCAGAGAAGGAAGAAGTGCAGACTAGAATAAACATGGGGTATGAGCAACACCGACTAAATTTCAAGGCCGAAAGGCTGCCGCAGTGACGTCAGAGCTTGGGGGCCCAGTCGCCCCACTGAGCATGCTCAGTAAGACTTTTTTTTCCACAACTTTTATTCGGCCCAATCAAGCCGCAGCAGCTGCGAGAGCGGGAGCGTTGGTTCTCCTAAAACGTGAACGAAACACAGGCTTTCCGCCGCGTTCGCGGCGTAACTGGGCCCCCACCCTGTGACGTCACCGCGGCAGCCTTTCGGCCTTGAAATTTAGTCGGCGTTGGTATGAGCCAGGCCACGTCACCCGTTCATCGTAGCGTCAGACAAGTTGACAGGATGAAGACCTCGCAACCACTTCATCGCCCGGCCATCATCATCGAAGACCTCAGCGAGACGCAGTGACCGAACGCAGGCCACCAAGACCACCAAGCATCATGACAGCAGCATCAGACGACCTTGACATCCCTAAGTACACCGGATCAGCGGACGATGGACCCGTACAAGACTGGTTCGACGTGTTCGAGCTCCACGCTACCGCTGCATCTTGGTCGGACCGGGAGATGGTAACGAACCTCAGTGACTACGTCACCGGTGAGGTATTTAAATTTTACCTCACCCACATATTCGAGAACGGCGAGTCATGGCGAAAAATCAAAGAGGAGATGATTACCCGTTTTAACGACTATGACCAAGACCTGCTCAATGCCAACCATCTAGAGATAACCGCACACTATCGTCAATTCCTTAAGCAGTCCTCAACCATTCGAAAGCCCAGCGCGCGTCGACAACTGCCTCAAGACGAAGTGGCACATGAGTTTACTTACAGAAGGCGATGCGTATATTGGGAAAAACCTAACCGTCAAGCGCGCCTCCCTTCTGCGCGAAAGTCAGCATTTCCGAAGTCATCGCTTCAGCATATGACCCGAGACGTTGCTCAACCACCTGATGCCCTTCACTCTTCGTCTCGCATACGTGGTCCACCACCTGGGTTTTCGTCACGCGGTTTTGCAAGCGCTCCTATCGCTCACTATTCGCCCCATAAGGACGCCGTGACCTCGGTAGACGACCTAACGCTTCACGAAAATACCCTGTCAAGCCATGCTCTTTCCGGACATGTTTATTCACCACCGTGCGGTGCACACACACTGGACAGTCGAAGCAAAGCAGAAGGCTCAGACGCATCAAACGTCGCAAGCTACCAGGCGCAAGAACCACTTGCAGTGAACTGCGAAGAAGCCCCTAAAGAGCTTCGTGTCGTTTCTGCGGCACCACAGACTTGCCAAAATCTGCAGTTAAAACCTAGCAATGCCACGTCACCTGTGGTATCCCCATACAGGGCTTACAGCTCCAAGAACCGAAAAAATGCAGAAGTAATACATACACCAAACCTCGCACGCAGCTGTCTGTCCGAAGCGTCCATACTGGAACACCTTACCGAAGTCTTTGAAGAACATAATGATGGCACATTACCAACTATGCCTGATAAGCAAGACACCAGCTCACCATGCATCAGCTGTCTACAGGACGCGTTAAACCTCGAAGGAAATGAATGCCCGATTCCAGAAGGGGTGCCACTACAGCCATCTCCTGAGCAGCACCAGCAAAGCAAGCAAAACGAAGTTCACAAACTCAGAAAACAACGACGAGAGAGACTGCAACGAGGGCATCGGCGAATGCTAAATTCAATGGAAGCGCGTTCACCAGTTGAAGAACATCGAAAAATAGGATCTCCAAACCAACAAGACATCAGATACTTTCGGACAAAGAAAAGTCGCCAGAAACGCTCCCAGCACCTGCTATTCCGCCGACTGCAGCACCACAGAAAGCGCCGAGAAAGACGCGGATGATGATGATGATGAAAAACATTTATTGTAAAAGAGAGAGGTACAGGGCCAAAGCATGACCCTGCTACATGGTCGGCGTCCTTAGTCCGGGACACCGCATGACGAGGCCCCTACTCGCGCCCGTCCCACCAGAGCCCGTTGAGACTCTAGTGATGAGCTGTCGAGGAGGGCAGTCTCCCATGCCTCTCGGGAAGGGGTAGGGGAAGGGGGTAGGTGGGGATTTTTCGGACATGCCCATACCATGTGGAAGATATCACACGTCTCCCCACAGTGTGGGCACCGCCCATCTGTGTTCGCATCGAAATGCTTTAGGATTGCAGGACAGAGTAGAGTACCTGTCTGCAGGCGCCTTAGAGTTCGCTCTTCCGCCTTACTCAGCCCCTTCGCAGGAGCCGGGTAAAGGCGGTGAGTGTCACGATAATAGGTGAGAATTTCTTTGAACCGCAGCAGCGGTGTATTGGCCTCCGAGTCATAAGAGCCAAGGTGAGGAGCCCGGTGGGTAAGCGCTCGGGCGGCCGCGTCAGCGGCCTCATTACCTCGTAGGCCCTGATGGCCAGGAGCCCATACGATGCGTTTCGGGGCTGGATCAGCGAGAGCCCGTTTTAGAATTTGGCTGGCTAGGGGGGATATCTCTCCTACCAAGTAATGAGTACATGCTTTCCTGGAGTCCGTGATGATAACTTTCGAGTTGGGGTCCGCAGCAGCAAGCGCTATCGCGACTTCCTCAGCGCGCTCTGGATTTTGTGCTCGGAACGAGAGCCCATTGACATGCTTTTCCCGGTGAACTACAGAGGCCGTGTAAAATCCCGTGGGCGAAGGCCCTGCTATATCTACGTAGAATACACCAGGTCGGGAGCCGTGTTGCCTCTCAAGCGTCCGAGCCCGCGCCTGTCTTCTGCTTTCGTGCGTGTGCTTATCCATGTTACTGGGGAGTGGAGCGACCGAGAGCATATGCCGCCACAGTTCCGGAATACGCTCCGCCTCCTCTGCAGTGCAAGTGTGCTGTATATGTAAGCGGTTTAGCAGGCGGCGCCCGGGAGCCGTCTGCACGAGCCGCGTATATTGATTCATAAGGTGGGCCTCCCGCAACTCCTGGTAGGAGTTGAGCACACCTAACGCCCTCAGTTTGGCGTTGGAAGTGGCCACCGGGAGATCCAGAGCTCGTTTAGTAGCCTTACGAATGATGGCATCTATTCTTTCGTCTTCTTGCTTGTTAGTGCGAAGGTATGGGACGGCGTAGAGGATTCGGCTAGTCACGAAGGCATGCGCGAGCCGAAGCGCGTCTCTGCCCCGCAGACCACCCCGCTTGTTGGAAACGCGGTGGATCATGCGCCCTACCTGTTCGCCTATTCTCTTGAGTTTCGCTATAGTGGAGTCCGGTCTGAGTCTGTGGTGAATGAACAGGCCCAGAATTCGGAGCTCCTCCACCTCTCTGATGGGAACCCCAGACAGGGAGATGTGTATGGCTGACTTATCTCTTGGATTCGCTCTAACGTGCAGAAGCTCTGATTTGTTTGGAGCACATTGGAGTCCACAATCGTTGGCATACGCCTCGACTATGGATGCGGCCTGCTGAAGGCGTTCCTGCATTTCACCAAGGCTCCCTTCAGTGGTCCAGATTGTAATATCGTCGGCATATACTGCGTGTTGTGTGCCTTCCACCCTGGCCAATTCGCTTGGAAGGCGCATCATAGCAATGTTGAAAAGGAGTGGTGATAACACTGCTCCCTGTGGGGTACCCCGTGTTCCCATAATGTACGGGCCATATTCCTCGTCCTCGATCCGAAGAAGTGCCTGGCGTTTAGAGAGAAAATCTCTGACATATGCAAAGGCCTTAGCCCCGCAATCAGTGGAGCTCAAGTTAGCCAGGATGCTGCTGTGTTTAACATTGTCGAAAGCCCCCTTCAGATCAAGGGCGAGGATGGCTTTATCATTGTGTTGCATACTTATGGGCTGTATGACGGCCCTATGGAGCTGGAGAAGGACGTCCTGTGCAGACATGTGTGGGCGAAACCCAAACATGGTGTCTGCAAAGAAGCCCTTGCCCTCAAGGTATGGGGAGAGGCGATCCCGTACCATCGTCTCCATGAGCTTGCCCGCGCACGAAGTCAGTGATATGGGCCTCAGATTTTCCGTATTCACGGCCTTGCCTGCTTTGGGGATAAAAGTCACAAGTGACGTTTTCCATTCGGAAGGGAGCGCACGGCCGTCCCAGATCTCGTTCATGTATTCCAATAAATGGAGGTAGGCTGTGTCAGGGAGGTTTGCCAACAGCTTTACTGTTATGCGGTCCAGCCCCGGAGCCGTACCCCTGCGCATTTTAGCTAAAGCCGCTTTAAGGTCATGCAACTCAAAACGGGCATCGAGTTGGTGGTTAGGCTTACCAGAGTACGTGTACGCCGGCCCAGGCGGGTCCTCCGTACGACAGAGATACCTATCGCACAGAGCATCCGCAAGCTGTGCCGGAGTGCCTTGGTACCCTTGCAGAGCTCGCCGGAGCTGCTTCTGCGCCTCCCCTCTCGTTTGAGAGGGGTCTATGAGACTGCGAAAGAGACGCCATGTCCCCTTCGAGCTCATCTGACGAGCTGCGGCGTCGCAGCGGGCTATCCAATTTGAATCTGAGAGTTGGGCAGCATACGCTGCAGCTTGTTCCGTGAGTTGGGCTATGCGGATACGTAATTTGCGATTAGTCTTCTGCTTTTTCCAACGTTTTGTTAAGCTTCGGCGCGCCTCCCACAAGTGTAGGAGGTGATTGTCAACTGCGGGGGTTTCTTCGTTGGTTTGGAGGGTAGTAGTAAGTCTTTTCTGAATGTTGTTTACGTGTTGAGCCCATTCTGCATAGCCTCCAGAAAATAGTACGGGAGGGATAGTCTGATTGCGAAATTGGGTCCAATCGGTCAACTTGGCTTGACCGCATTTTTTATGAGCTGACTTTTCCAGGAGTGTGACCCGGAGAAGGCAGTGATCACTGCCTAGAGAATCGCCCAAGTTCTCCCAGGTAGCATCCTTAGCGTTTTTTACGAGAGAGAGGTCCGGACATGTGTCACGGGTTACCGAGTTCCCCACTCGAGTGGGGTACGCCGGATCCGTGAGCAGCGTGAGGCGAAGGGTGGAGATAAGCTCCGCCAGCTTACGTCCTCTGGCTTTCTCGTAGTGATAGCCCCAGTGAAGGCTGGGAGCATTGAAGTCTCCCACGATCACTAAGGGGTCCTTGTCTGCCAACTTGATCGCCCGGAGGAAGATTTCGCTAAAAGTTACGCGGGGCTTATGCGGGGGGCTGTATATATTTAGGATGTGTATTGACTGGTCGCGACGTCTGAGAGGCAGTACTCTGACCATTGTGTATTCTTGTTCAGTACTTAAGTTTAAATCGACCTGAATCGCGGTATATGCCTTGTTCACCAGGATGCATGACGAGGGCCCCCCCTGGAAAGTGCTATAGCCAGAGAATTTAACGTCCAAACCGGGCTCCTGCAAAGCAAGCAAGGCGGGCATGTTTCCGAGGGACTGCAAGTAGAGCTGGAGGTGCGACCGTTTTTTCCAGGCTCTAAAACCCCTGCAGTTCCATTGTATAATCTCAAATTTTTTTAGATATTTAGCTTGTTTATTAGATTGGCTAGCCATATTTTAGTATTTATTTACGGTGCAGAGGACCGGTCCGGACCTGGAGCCGGCCCCGAAAAGCCTTCTTCTGCTGCCTGACGGGAGGCCGGCTTGCGCTTAACCTGCGGGGAGTCGGTCTGAGTGGTGTTTTTAATTTGGGCGATAACCCAGGGCTGCATGGCTTTAAGGACTGAGTTAGAGACCTGCGCCACAATTTCGGGAAGTGCTTGCGTTAAGGCTGCCGTGAACATGTCCTGAAAGGACTCGCGGACTGCCGACATAATTTGAGTGGGGAGGGCTGCCACGCTCGCCTCTAATTGCTCGGTTTTTTGCTCTAGGGACTCGATGCGACCGATGGATCCGGTAATGGAAGCTGGTCCAACTACCGTGTCCGCGTCCTGCCGCGAGACGCTAGTGAGGCGGGATGTGACGGAAGAGCCGTCATCCCTGTCCTCTGCCTCGGCTTCCTGCACTGGCTCGGATGACCCAACCTGCTTCGCTTCTAATTCCTGAATTTTGCGCGCAAGAATTTGGTTCTGGCGCCTGAGCTCCCCTATCTGCTGCTGTAGGGCGGTTTCGGTAGGGGAGGGAGAAGAGGAAGGTCCAGAGACTGCCCCACCCCAACAGCTCACCTGTGCTTGGACGGGTGTCAAGGGTGGGAAGTCCTTGACCAAGGCAGGAGGCTCCGTCGGGGTCCCAGGCTTTACATTGGTGGAGTGCCCGGTGTCGGTCTTCTTGAGTTTTGGCTTATTCGACTTGGCGGCTGGTGCTTTCTTGGGGCCAGCCTTGGGAGTCGGAGCCTGATTGTTCCCCCCGTTCCCCCCCGTTGTCCTCGGCTTGGATCCGCGTGGGGATCCCGACTTGACCGGCTGCCGGAACCGTCCAGCACAACCGGGAGCTCCAGTCTTGTGGCCACCGCCGCAGAGGAGGCAGCTCGGAATGCACTGGTGTTCCGTAGGGCCGTCAGGAGTAGCAGCAGGTACCTGAACGCCGCAGCTTGTGCAGCGGCCGGGCTGCGGGCGCGGGCAAGTATCTGCTCGATGGCCCACTGTGCCACAAAGTGGGCATGCAGGCACTGTCTTCTTATACAAGCGAACAGGGAGCCGCTCGCAGTTGTATAACACCGTCCGTGGCACCTTGGTCCCCGCGAAGGTGATCACCGCAACCGGGGTGTCCCCAAGCTTGCGCACAGACACTATATTTGGCTCAGCACTGAGCTTGCTTTTCACAGTTTCGGACGTTTCGTCTTGAGAGACATGCACGATGCCCCGACAGAACTCACCGGAGAGTTTGGGATGTCCCCGGAATGTTAGCTGGCGGCCCCCGACTGGCAGCTTAATGTCCCGGAGGAGTCTCTCGGCGGCGTCCACTGATTTGAGCGTGCACACAAGTACATTCTGATCCCAGAGGGGCCACACCGCAAGTCCCACACTTGCGTCGGCTCCGAGGATGCTGCGGACTGCAGCGCCGGCTTCTCCAGGACCAAACGTGGCCTTGAGGTCGAGCGTCTCACGCGGTTTCAGCACCACTATGACGTCGTCTTCTTCGATGCGCGGCGTGTTCTTCGGCCGCCACTGGAGTTGCTTGGCGCGCTGCGAGGCGACGCTCGGCGCGTTCTTGCCCTGTGCTTGCTGAGGGCGAGACGCTGCTTGTTGTTTGGCTGCAGGAGCCCTGGCGTCTCTCGACGCCACTGCTGTGTTCTTCCTTCCGCGCCAGACGCGGACCATATCCTGGAGGTACTCTTCCTCGGTTGGTAGAGGTGTCTCGGTTTGAGCGGTATCCATCTGTATTATCTGTAGGGACTCCGGATCGTAGCCGGTGATTTGATTTGGAGACGCCATTACCGGGGAAACCCCGGGCAGGGCCAGCGCGGCCCTTACTGCGGTTAGGCTTAACTCCGCGGTGGTTTGGCGAAAGCTTCAAGTGACCAAAAAAGGGTCAGAAGACGGCCCACCTTGACAAGACGTGATGTCTTCGGTTGCGGCTGACGTTCTTGGAGACGGTGGTAGATGGCTTGCAGGAGGACGACTTGATGTGACGCAAATAATTGCGATATTTCACAGAGCCGACGTGGGATGCGACCGCTCCCGTCGATCGACGCCAGCGCCCCCCGAGAAAGACGCGGAAGCACTGCTTGCAAACCACAAGCACTCAGGCACTCCATCACAGTCTGTCGAGCAGCACGCAAGCAAGAAGCATCAGGATTGCACCATTCACGGCGAAAAATACAACCCCGACGACATCCGAGCTGCCGATGCAACAAGGCGTTCCAACCTTGGTCAGCCCGAACAAGAGTTCTAGCAGTACTGTCAGTATCCGCGTGTATCCCGCTCTGTCCGGAGCGCAACAGTCAGCCTCGCCCACCAGAGTTGTTATCGAGTTCACCGGACTGCTCCCTCGAGTTGAAGATTTAAAGAGACTGTGGAACTCCGTCGGGACGTGATACTGCGAATTTGGACATTGTCTGTTTATTGGCTTCTTCAAATTTTTGTAGGTTATAAACGGTGCCATCTTTCGGGGGGAGGGGCAATCATGTGAGGTATGAAGCGATGGTTTGTAGAGGCAGAGAAGGAAGAAGTGCAGATTAGAATAAACATGGGGTATGAGCCAGGCCACGTTACCCGTTCATCGTAGCGTCACATATGTGCTTGTGAAGGCTGCAGACGAGAGTGCGGCTAAAGCAGAGATGTTAACGCGACCCGACTCCGTGGGGCTGCCGAGCATGAATTGGTGGTGATGGTGGGGGTGAGGGGGCTTCATTTGTAGTTGTGACCTTTCATCAAAAGAGGTGATAAAGATCGATAGAGATTTTTAGATGGGCGATACCCTTGTGCATGCTGTGTTCCCGCTGCTTACTCCGCCTTCAGGCGACACAGAGAACCAAAACCGGTTCGTCACATGTGTTCGGAAGCCCGCTTTTTGAGGAGTTGTGCGTGGCCGGATCCTAAAGGAGCTATCTGCTAGCCTTACATCGTTTGTAATATTAATTTGTTGCAATTACGCCGAGTGCATCATCATATGGGCTACATTTGAATGAAAGCTTGCAAGGACGGCTGACAATTACTGCTCAAGTGGAGATTAGGCACATCTACAAATATTCTTAACGAAAAGATTCAAGGGGGTGAGGGGGGGGGTGCATGGCTCTAGCAGGAATTGTGCAAGTTCAACTGGGGGCGTTGTCACGTGAAGCCTATCTTGGCAGGTATACATCTTCAACGTTGTATTTCAAATGCGAATGCTTTTCTTAGTCGGGCTATACGTCAGGCATCCGTCGGGATCCATCGACCGCCCTCTCCCATAGCAACAGCTGCGGGCGCGCACGCCCCTAGCGACTGGAGCTCCCATCATGTCACGCTTCAGCGTCGGCAGCTGTCGGCAACAGATGCATGTGTGCACGCTTTTTAACCGCGCACGCTAGCTACTAAAGCTGGAAACCTGTACCGCGTTCCTCGCGACAGAAAAAACGCCACGTGTGGCGAACGGCGCTATTGGCTGCATGGTGTAAGAAAAAAAAACATTAATTTTCTAACACTGGGTTTTCCCGTGCGAAACGCTGTTATGGACGCTACGCAATGCATTCGCATTTCCTCATGTTTCCCTTCAGGAAGGTGGGTGCATTATTTTTTTGAAGTCGTAGAGAGCATGAATATAATATTGATTGCTGGAGCGGCCACGTTTCCTGGTACACCAGAGTTTTTTGTTGAGATACAGCAGGTCGGATAGCCGAGGAACTTGGTTGCTTACTCCGTAAGATATTTCGAACAGTTATGATTTCGTTAATTCACAGCGTGAACGTAAAACATCGTGAACGATATCATACAACAGGGGTAGCACAAGAATCACCACAACGGCAACCTGAGAACATAACTTAACTTCATCTATTATTGCTACACCATTCTGTTGTATATGTTGGCGTGCAAGATGCAGTTTGTCGGATCCCCTGAGAAAACAATTTTCTGGACTAGAATCAACTTAATACAGTGCAATAAATGAAGTAAAAACTATCATATGAAACTATGATTACGATGAATGACAAACTAGCATATTAGGGGCAAATAAACTTCATTCTGAAGCCCCTTTATGGCAAAATGAGACGCATTTGAATCATGCCAGCTCTGGGTATACAATTCTGCAATTGCCTAATGTTGACCACATATGATTTACTGTTAGCTGGGGTTGAATAGCGTGACCTTTGCATGCCTCGCATACTCCACAGTTATGGATAAAAATATAAGCAACGTATATATTTTTTTTCTTGTCCAGGTCCTCACGATCCTAAGTCACCCTTGCCAGGTAAGCGTTCTTAGGCTTGTATTCTTGCCTGCTCACGTGCACAATTTATAGCCGTTTGTGTCAGGGTTCTCCAACACAGCAACTCCAGTGTTATTTTCGCACAAGTGGAAGAAGTTCATGTAAAACATAGCAATGTTTGTTTGAAAAAAAAATTGGCTGCAAAACAAACTTTCGGAAATTCAAACCGTAGCAATACGTGTACCAAATTTTACAATTGATAGGCGGAAATGTGCTGTGTTGTTGGCCAATGATAGCGTCGCAACTTTCCGACGCCTTGTTTCCTTTCACCGGTGGCACTCCAGACGAGACTGGCTACCACGACCACCCCGCGACGCCACCGATGTGGCTGCTACACTACCATTACCCTGCCCACCATCCAGACTACTGGCAGCCGCCCCCTCCACCACCTCCTCCTCCTGCTGGGGTTTCTTTCATCCCGTTTGAAGAGATTCTACTGGAAGCACGTCGATCCAACAAGGCTGAAGGTAAAACTAAGAAAGAGTCAAAACTGAGACACGGTGCCCTCTCACTCTGTTTAGGTATCCACTTGGCCCCTTTTGGGAGGCAAAAGCAGAAGAAGAAAGGCCCTCTTAGGAGTGTTACCAGGCAGATTATTCTGACTCCCTCAAGAGTGGTAGTACTGTGATTCTCAGATAAAAGTTCCTTCACTCTATCTAAGAGGGTCCAACTACTCTGAAGAGCGTGCTGACACTCATCCACTAATAGAGTCACTTTGCCTCATTAAAAAAGAGTCGTATATGCGGCAAATCAGAACTCTCTTATGAGATTCACACATACTCTTTTTTTTCTCTTGGAATGTAGGCATATACGCTGATTTCCCGTTCAATCACTCCATCGCGTGCCTATCGACCCCAGCAGTATTTCTTATTGACTATTCCATCAAGAGGGCCCGTGAACTGGCTCCAGCTTCTAAGTGAGAGCATAGTGTTGATTCGAAAGGGCAGACCGTGCGAACATGGACACACACAAAAAACTCAAAACATCATAGGCACCCTACAGTGTAAATTGCCCTAGAACCCAATACATTGAAACGAAAGTGTATTATGTCATCGTCCAACAACACTTCCATGACATCATTTTCGGCACTTATGTGACTTAAAAGAAAAAAGAAACTACCCGTTTCTACGAAGTGAATGATGCCAACTGAGTGGAGCTCGGTCCTCACGTCCCTAATGTCGACGTTGAGGTAGCCGGCTAGTATGCAGGGTTTGTGCGTGTAAGTGTTTTATATTGTTCCGTTCCAATTGAGACTGGTATCAGTGTATTGTTCAACCTCATTTTTTTTGTATGACGTACGTCAGCCGAGCATTGTCCCCTATATTGTAAATTTATTAACTTAAAGTGACTGAAAGAGTCGATGAAAAAGTTCGATCCTAAGGTCCAAAAAGTTCTCGTTGAAGTCACTGACTAGTATAAAGGGTTTCTGTTGTAGGTGTTTTATACTGTTTCGTGATATGTATAATTGTTTTTTCCTCTATTGTAAACCTTTTTTATTCATATACACTTGTTTCGTCTATAGCAACGGTTTTCTAACCACCATCACAGCGGACACTGAGCGTCGACGACAAACTCCATACCGTGGTCCATATAGTGTACGTTCAAGTCACCAAGTAGTACTAATTGCTTGTGCTTTTAAGTATTTGGTATTGATCTGTCACAATCATGATTAATACTGGTCAACTAAAAACCAGCCCTGTATACGCTTCACATACCATATCCCTTTCATACTGACCTCGGGGAAATCACAGTGACATCGATGAGCTTGTCCGCTGTGAAAGATAGTGACATTTTCATGTTAATGTGAACGTGTAATTTCTTTAATTATGTGAATTACGTTACTGACACTCTATGTTCATTCATCTGGAGTTTGTTGTTCCGTTGCAGGGAAAGGCAAACGGTACACGTAAGTATGCTACAATAGTTCAGCTAGAGTTTACCAGTGCACGGATATTTGGTGCGTCTTTGCTGATTTATCTTTTAGCAGGACTTGCCTGAGATACTCGGAGAAGCATCCCGAAATGCAGATATAGAAATACAGATACTAGAATAGTTCCTTTCGGCCGAGATTTTTATGCTCTACAGCTATATTTATTGAGTGCAGGATAACAGAGCAAATTATTTAGCATTTCATCAAAAATTCCAAGTCTTGTCACATCAGTGCATCAAGAAAACACAACTTATCATACATACAGTGTGTTTTGCTGGGAAGGTGGTTGATTCAACACTATGTTGCATGAGTTATAAGAAACTATTTAAAATTATATTTTCTCGGTGTCTATTATAAAATAAATGAAGGACATACGCGATAATTTTCAGAATTATTGTGACTGTAATAATGTAGTCAGAGGTTTCTGCCTAATATGGAACACGATGCGAATAGCTGACCGATATGGCTGCCTTGGTTGAAAAAGCAAAACCCACCTGATTGTGGTCTTCCGGCCATGATTGATAAAATAAACCAAAGCAATTGAATCTGAAAGCCAACATCTGCGTTCAAAATGTCAGCCTATACGTTTGCTAGTTCGAGCAGTGCCGTCTCGCTATACTTTTCTGGCCGAATGACTAACCACTGAGTACAGTGCGAGAGGTTCACTCGCCGCGGAATCGGAAAGAATAAATATGAATTTACACTGGTCAGAACTCACATATTGTTTTTTATACACCCACGCTAATACTGTAGCAACAAGTTTCAAGGTACTGTTGCTAGCAACTCGGAGTTTGTGAAGCATCTCAAATGCTACCCCCGCAACCTAAATTCGGCTCAATGGAGCTGTGCTGCATGATATCAGAGAGTTTGCTTTGCTTTGTATTTTGCATCGTGCAGCGATACATGATAGGCATTATATTGCACACTTTTTCGGGAAAATGGATACGGTTCGAAATATGGCTCACACGAATTTTCAGCTGCTTGCCTACTACAAACTTCATAGGAGAAACCAATAACTTGGCATGAAAAAAGCCAAGCCAAAATATTTTCCTTGCCTGTGTAGTGAGGAAAGGTTATAAGAAGAAACTTTGCGATTTGTGTTCTGCGTATTTCGAGCTAGCAAGCGTTTTGTGGAAACTATTTCACTTCTGTTTTTCATGCTGTGCAAAGGTTGTCAGCACTTCTATTGCTTCAGGTAGCACGAAGCGATGATAAATCCCCATAACTATGAAGATTCTTCTGGCTGTGTCAGATTCTAAAGTGGGTATCTAGGGCCTGCGATAAAAATTATTAATGAAAACGGTCCTTTTATAGAATACCGTGCAAAATGGGTTTGATTGCACTGAAACAACAACAGCTTCAGAAATAGGCTGTCTACTTCACAGTGTTCTTGTGAAGAACAGGCTAGCCGTCTGAAAGAAGTTGGGGATGCTGCATTGGTCTACAAAGACAGGGATCTTCTTAGGCAGACCGACAACACTACCTTCAAGGTCCAGCCGTCAGCGGAGTCGAACACTTTACCGTATGGGTAATTTTCTTCCTTTCGGAGAACTTTTCAACACTCTCCCTTCGTAACCGACCAGCAGCGTACCTCTGTTTGGCTTATTACAGAAAAGCACTTATTTCACCCCCGGAATTATGGCAGCTGATTTCCGACAAAAAGTAGCCAAGTACAGAAGTCATGCGTAGCCCCACGATATAAGATATGCATCGAAAAAGTAATTCACTACTCAGGTATAAATACATCTTTTTCTCGAACGTATATCGCCGCAGAAATACAGATGCACAAAAGTACCTGTAAGATATTGCTGTGTGAACGAAGAGTAGCCTGGAGTGTAGGCTATTTACAAGGTATAATCACAACAGTCGTCGCGCAGCTGACCAGTTCGGATCGGAGAGTGAGGAGCGAGAGATCTTCGTCCTCTTGGTCGGGTGCACACACACGCGCATCGTACGTGAGCCTGGCAATATGAATGCAGTATAATCTCCGCTGGCAGATGCGTCGTCTTGGCGCGTCTAGACGTCACTAATACTTCGTGGTACTCTTGCATGGCGATACTATACAATCTGTCTGTTGAATACGGTCAAGAATGATTTGTTCAAGAAAAGCTGAGGAGTAGTGCAGTGACAGCGAAAGAAATGTTTGTCTATGAACATTAAGTAGTGTGGTTGAGTAGAAAGAATGAAAGCAAGTTTTACGTTTCTGAAATTTGAGTAAGGAGCGGAGCCGTCGAGCAAGGGCTACCATCTAGCGAACGCAAACGGTCGTCTTTCTGCATCTTCTTTGTTTCTTTATAACTATTGACATCACTAACCCTCTTTAATTTATGTGTCTTTATCTATTTATATATGGCTCTCTCTCATTCATCCCACAACCTTCACATCACTCCTCCCCACACACACTTTTCTTTCCGACCACTTGCAGTACTCTGCTGTGCATGGTTGTGCTATAGTTTACCCTCTACACTCCATACGTTCCTCCTCACTTTCTCATCCCTTCTCAGCTTCACTTTCCTTTCCCATCCATTGCGTTCTTATACTATGCATGGTCACGGCATGATAGAAGCTGCTTGGCACATACTCCTTTCTGTAGCGCATACCCACCGAGCTTTTTCACTAGCCGTGCACCTTCACCTCAATATGAGACAGCTCCGATATTTTAAAGTTTAAAACAAGTTCGTCCTCGATATGGTATGTTTCATCAGCCTCAGTGTTTCATAAGCTTTGGATAGCTCCGTCTTCCTCGTGAGCGCCAAGGAAAGAGCGAAGTGGGAGAATCAGGGTGAAAAGTGGAAGCGACTCAGACAGGCTGGCCTACGTTTCGATTGGAGGACCTATCTTTGTTAAATGCCTTTGACAAAGATAGGTCCTCCTATCGAAATGGAGGAACGAGCGAAGTATTTCAAAAGAACCAAGAACATCGCGCCCACTTATCTGCCTTCTCTTACGGCGAATTCCGCTGAGAGAACACGAGTACTCAAAGGCACGCTGAAAGTGTTCTCTTCAGAGCCAATGTATTTCAGTGGTCCAACAGGTGTAGGAGCACTGGCATCCAGTTGTAGAGCGAGAGCGCTTTATCCGTTCCGGGTGCAGGCAGGAGCTGCTAGTAGTGTTATCACCTTAAAAGCGGAGTAGGAGCAGTACGATGAGTCACGTGACTATTGAACGTCTCATTCTTCGTATTTGTTTTCTACCGACGAACTCGGTGGCAAATGTAGCAACCATGCGTAGTTCGACGGTAGCGACGATGACGGCTACGAAGCGTACACGCAGCAAGGTTGGGTGAATGCGTCGCTGCACAAACGTACGATTTGGGATAATGGCGAACATGCGACTGGCAAACTCCACGCATATTTTGCTGCTGACCCTTAGACAATAGCTGGACTTCGAATGTTTTGTCACGTGGTGTAATACTGCCCCGTCGTTCCCTTCTAAGCTGCTCTCCGGAAGCATGTCGCTGCTCTCTCAAAAGAATTCACCATTACGTTTTGTTGTTTTCCTCACTCTCGTCTGCCTTTTCATATTGTTTGCTCGCGCTTTCGATCGTCGCGTCGACGCTGAACTCTTCGTGCACGCTCTGGTTGGCCTCGGCACAAAATCGTTCGTGCTCTTGAATGGCGTCTTGTCGAACTTGTCGCTATCACACTCGTCCTCACCAATCTCATTGTTATCATCGTGGTCCGACTCTATGTAAAGAGCAATGATTGCACTGATGCTTGTTGGCAGAAATATTAAGCCCACTTTTCAAATGAGGGGCACAGCAATTATCGAATTACCGAGTTCTCCATTACCTCGTGGGACTAGAAAAAAATGTAGTGTAATATTACCCGAAACAATCGTTATTTCGGCAGTTTTTTTAATTTGCTTCGCTGTTGAGAGGGCGTAAATGCAACTTATAAGTGTGGCAGTTTGGGCTAGTTGATATGACATGACGAAAGTTATGGCGCGAGAAGAGAACGACGGCAAGTATCCTTCTTGTCTGTTTGTCGTCCTTGTCTGTTTGTCGTCGTTCTGTTCTCGCGCTATAACCATCATCAGCGCAAATGCGTTTAGCTTCATGGAAGCTCGCCGTGGATGCCAGATTTCTTCGCTGTCTCAAGAAATTGTACTTGACGGCCTTCGTTATTGAGTGCCTCGACTGAATTAGGACAACCCGATGTAAGCACTCGCCTACAGGTTCTTGGAAGAGACACAAGAGTGGTACTCCGATCCCCTTGCAGATGAAAAAGATCGCCCCCCCCCTTTTTTTTTTGATGATGGGATCATTTTCAGCATTCGGAAACATCTATACGTTGCGCCCTCTCTAGGTGGCAGGAATGGCATTGCCTCATAACTGATAGAAAATAGACGAAAAATATTATATATTTTGAAATAAGCTAGTTATCGAAATCGACTCTGGCGGCTATACGGCAGAGAAGTGCTCGAACATTTTAGTAAAATTTCAGTTTTACCCTTCGAAATGTGTGGCTTTCCAAGGCAATTGAACGCATCCTATTGAAAATACATGGGCCCTCAATATTAAATAATAAACACTCTCGGAAGTCGTCCTGTCTGCAGTACGGCATGGTAACTTTCTCACAATTTTCGAATAAGTCTCGGTTGAATAGAAGCGGCATTCGTTTTTTGATTACTACTTTTTTTTCGCCAGATATAATTTTTGTCGCCTATTTCACACTTAGTTACGGTAGGAGCCGCTGTTGCCGACGCTAGATGGAGCTAATACAAATACAGGAGGTCGTGCTAGAGATGACAGATAAATACAAATGTCTGGGCGTATGTATAAGCAATGGGACCGAGCACTACCTAAGGGAACACGAAATATACGTGATGATTAAGGGTAACAGGAACGCAGCAGTGATGAAAACTAGGACACCGTAGAATTACAACAGGTATAATGTTCTGAGAGGAATGTGGAAGGGGGTCATGGTTGCTGGCCTAACGTTCGGCAATGCGGTCTTGTGCATGGGATCAGAAGCTCAAGCAAGATTAGAAATTAAGCAACGTGAAATAGGTAGCCTTGCCTTAGGAGCTCACGGGAATACACCAAATGAGGGAGTACAAGGTGATATGGGATGGACATCATTTGAGGGCAGGGAAGCTAGCAGTAAGATAAAATTTGAGAAGCGATTGAGACTAATGGGAGAGAAGCGCTGGGCTAGGAATATGTTCAGCTACTTGTACAGGAAGAATGTCGATACAAAACGAAGGAAGCGAACTATAGGATTGACGCGTAACTACTTACAAAACAGCAGGGAGCCAAACCATAAAGAAGTATCGGTTAAGAAGAAGTTGAAGGAAGCTGAGACCGATATGTGGAGAATCGGCATGATTAAGAATTCTGGACTGGAAATATATCGAACTTCAAAACAGGAAATTGCCAAGGAAAGGATCTATGATAATACTCAGGGTAGTTGTCTACTGTTTGAGGCCAAGATTGGAGTATTCCGAACCAAGACATATCGAACCAAATACAAAGGGGTAGACACGGTATGCAGTGCGTGTGGAGAGGAGGAAGAAACTGCCGAAAACTTGATAATGTTCTGTTTCACCCTATAGTTCAGGATGATGGCACAGAGTTTTCAAAGTACTGGTGTTTAGGAACAGTGAGGCAGAATATACTTTAAGCGGGTAGAATTAACTAGAAGGAGGTTATCTGAGTGGTGGCTAAAGGTAAGGCACGAGTGAAAATAAACCCTTCACTGAAAAGTACCAATCAATCCTCAACCTCACTATTTAAAAGAAAAAAACAATAAATCTAGTTTTTGGTTCACTAGTTATTACCGCTTGGTGGCGTTAGCCACCCCCGGATCTAAAGGGTATAGCCATATCAATACATCCATCTATCCATCCTTCCCAAATCCCGGTCATGACATGAACGCCAGGGAATTGAGCTAGCGTAACTACCTTCACACCTCCTTCGCAACGTGTTGAAGCTACATTGTTTCTAGGTGTGCCGAATGCGCCGTCTAACTACCACGTTCTCACTGTTCTCCCTATAGGGGACCCCTTCTCAGCAGGGCTGTGTTCTGGGGAACGTCCTTCACCTTGTTGGCAGTCATCACGACCTTGTCAGTGATCATCATTCTGCCGACGAAAGGTGAGCACGTTTGGTAACACATGCATCCATGAAAGCAGTCTCTTGCTTTGCAAGCCGTAGTCGCTCTTTTCTACGGTCGAATACAACCTATAAGAATAAATGTCAGTGCCGCCCAAAACCAGTGAAGTCTCTCCCACAGAGATGTGTTTAGGAAAAAACTGGTGATCGATTTAGAGTACTTGGTACTCTACTATGGAAGGGCACTAGGTCGTCCTGTGAACCTCACACTACCCAGTAGAACAAGAACGTACAGCACACGCGCTGCGTTAATAAAAAAAGTGGTTAACGATTTAAAGTACTAGGTACTCTGCTATGGGAGAACATAAACGTCGTCACGGGGGCCTAAAAACCCAAGAAATGTGTATTTAGAAAACTTGGGTAACGATTTAGAGTACAAGGTACTCTACTATGGTAGAGCTTGAAGCCGTCCCGTAGGCCTCATGTGCAGGAGGAAGCACTCAACCATCCACTGTCTTATGTGTGTTTGGAAAAAAATACTTCACTATTTAGAGTACTTAGTACTCTACTATGGGAGAGCATGCAATATGTGTGTTTAGAAAAAGTGGTTAACGATTTAGAGCACTTAGTACTCTAATATGGAAGAGCTGAAAGCTGTCCCGTGGACCTCTTTACCAAGCAGTAAGCTCAATGCATACAAAGTGCTGAAGAGCCAGCCTACCGATTGCTCTTGTTCATGTGTTAAGAGAAAGAGAATAACAATTTAGATTACTAGGTATTCTACTATGGGAGGGACCTCACACTTGATGAAGTCCTGCTGACAAAAATTTACTCAGTATTTTCCGAACGAGCAGTGTTTCGTGACAAGCACTTCTCGAGTGATGCAGAGATGGTCGAAGTCCCGATACACGAACTCATTTGTGTCGCTGGTTTTAGGTCAGAAACGCCAACGTCCCGGAGAGTTTCGTCGGGGATTGTGACATGCAGGCTCAGTCATACACAATGTTTAATTTTAGTTATGGAGAACTTTTTGTTGGGCGAGTTTTTGTACCTTCCAAATTAAATTTAGGGTGAGAACAATACCATCACAAGAGAGGAGATGGAAAAGAGCACCACATAAAGCGGATTTATTTGCAGGAATACACGTATATATGGGACTTTTTTTTTCTATAGACCCATTCCATGTTTTTTTTCTATAGATCCATTTCATGTTTGTAAACACAGGTAGGCCAATGTCGACATTATGGGTAAAATTATACCGACGTCCGCACGTAACTTTCGCCATAAGTGCTGACGGCTCCGGTGTGCGCCAACAAACAAAGCTAAGTTGTGAGATGCGACTCGCATCCAACCGCGACGCAGTTCGCCAGCATACCGTTTTTTTTTTCTCGTTGCTTGACTGAGAACATCACATGCACCACTGAATTGACCCAACAGAAACTGTGGTAGGCAGAGCGTCTTTTGCCTACCAAGCCAACGTCAGCACATTTTTGTGACATAATCTCGGTGGAATTTGTCTGTATGCAGATACTGAAACTGGGTAAATTTTCACGGAAGCGTGAAGTGCATCCAATTATCTTGCCATTTCGAAACAGTTTAAATCAAAATAGGTCACTCGCTGTATGTAACGTGAACTCAAAAAGGCAGTTTCTACTAATGAGACAAGTGCAGCGCATCCGCTCTATTCAGGCTGATGCACATTCATTAACCTAATGCTGCGACAATAGTCGTGACCAAAATGACTTACGTGGTCACATCCCACATGTTTCATTTGTATCCCAGTTGCTTTGATATCGTGCTTACGTTCCACATATAGTTCTACAGCGTGAGTCGCCACTTACTGAGGGACATCATGTTGTAAGGCAAAACTTGAATATCAAAAGCGCGAGGCCGACTTTTGTACTTCTTTTGGCTTCTTAGTGTTTTTTTTTACTCCCGAGTTTATCGCTACAGCATCATGTACTTTCACTCTAAGTTGGCGTGCTTGAGATAGTAGACAGATCTATTCCTTGTAGAAGACGTTGATTGATTTGTGGGGTTTGACGTCCCAAAACCACCATATGATTATGAGAGACGCCGTCGTGGAGGGCTCCGGAAATTTCTACCACCTGGGGTTCTTTAACGTGCACCCAAATCTTAATACACGGGCCTACAAAATTTCCGCCTCCATCGGAAATGCAGCCGCCGCAGCCGGGATTCGTTCCCGTGACCTGTGGGTCAGCAGCCGAGTACCTTAGCCACTAGACCACTGTGGCGGGGCTTGTAGAAGAAGTGATCCCAAACGGCCCAGAATGAAACGAGCTGAGAAGAGGAAAGTCTGGAGTACTTATCAGAGCTTTCAATAGGTGCCAAGAACATGAAAACGCTGCTGGCAATCTACAATATAGTGCGCCTTTTGCCAAGGATCACTCGCGGGCTTTTGGCATTCCTCTTTCGTTACTGCGCCTGATACGATTTTCCACTCTCCCATAGTAGAGTATCAATTACTCTAAATCCGTAAACACTTTGTTCTAAACAAGCACGGCTCTCCCGTAGTTGAGTAAGTAGTCGTAATCGTATGAACACTTTTCTTAAACACACTCGAGTTGTAGAGCGATGATCGATTGATATGTGGGGTTTAACGTCCCAAAACCACCATATGATTATGAGAGATGCCGTAGTGAAGGGCTCCGGAAATTTTGACCACCCGGGGTTCTTTAACGTGCACCCAAATCTGAGCACACGGGCCTACAACACGAGTTGTAGAGCGAGTGGTGCCCGTGTGACGAAATACGGCGCCGACGGATGTATAGGAATGATGTAGTTCCAATCAGACAACATTGTTATATCGTAAATTTGAATAGTTTCAGACTTCCTTTACCAGTAAATTCAAGTTGTTCCAATATCCATAAGAGCGAAATACATATTTTACACTTGAATACTCACGACAGTGGCATTGATAGCTTTTCGCCTCAGCTTATGTGTGAGGGTTATCAGGGGAGAGGAACACACTGGCGAAAATTTGTTGGAGCAGGCCGGACCATATTGTTGGTAGCAAAAAAAAAACTACATTTTTCTCAGTTACAGTAAGAGCGCACTTGGCTCTTTCAGAAAAGAAAACCCCGCATATATTCTTCCCAGCGCATGCACGCACAATATGTTAACAATAATAGTACTTAGATAAAATATGCTCTATGAACCATTTTCTCGAATTTACGAATACTGCTGAAGTGCCACCGACGCACATGTCACCTTTCTTGCCAATACACAACGCCCAATCAATCTTCGGGCCCTTTTTTCTTTGCTTCTGATGATTACCCGCGAGTCTGCAAAGCGCAGTCCATAAGCGCTTGAGGCACAGTTCATAATATGCTTAGGTGGATTCGTGCCTTCTTCATTCCGCTGAAAGTTTCATTCATGCAGTCTGAACAGCTCATTTAAAAATCTATCGGTTTGCTCTATGTAGGGACACTCGCATGTAAGGGCGTCTCGTAGATTATCCTTTCAGAACATCTTGTGTGCGATAACCCATTCAGATTTACATATCCTCTAGCATATTACGTCTTCTGTACAAAATAACAGTCATGCATATTCAGTCGTGACGCATACGTAATTCGTGGCGCATTAGAATGGCTCATTCATAACAAGTATTACGGAGAAGTAGTCATCGTGGAAGCAGCTGAGCCTTAATTTGTTGAAACACTTTGTAAATACCCATTTTAAACGAAAAGGTCCAACGATTGTGTATATTTATCCATACAAATAATAGTTATCGGTTGATGAAATTGGTTTATTTTATCGTTCTCTCACAAGTCCATATTTGTTACAGTCAAATGGTTTGATTTGAACACGTGGTGGCCGATTGGGGTGCGTCACGAAATAACGGATTGAGAACACTCATTTCTCTGTTACTTGTGAACATATGTAATAACGAAAAAAAAATATGAGACGAAGACAGCCACATGCGGACTGGCTGCTAGCGAGAGGTCTGGGTGGGCCGTGTCTAGAGACCCCTGGTGTTACAGGGCTGAGCCTTCATTACAGGGCGCAGGGCACTGCGCTTAGAACGGACCACTGAACCTGAGCCGCAGCTGAACATTGGGGCCAGCCCATCCGTTCCGGAGCTCAAACTTTCCCCGCCTTACGAGCAGTCATCGCTTCCGATGGTGGCGCTCTCTTACGACCGACGCAAAGATCCCCACACGCAGCCTCCGAAATGGGCGACTGCAGCGCACCACCGCTCGTTCCCGGAGGCCATTCCCGGTCGCTCTGGAGAGCGCGACGAGGAGAAACACGGAGGGAGAAAGGACAACCGACAACTGGCGACGGGCGTGCGACGCAAGGGGGCCTTCCTTGCCGCGTTTCAAATACACGATAGCTAGCGCGGCTCTATCACGAAGCGAGGCTTCAGGAAATGCTTATAAATTTGGCAATTCGTATTGATGCAGCGGCGCGCAAACGACGCATTCGCGCGCACGCGATGAAGGCGCAAGACACAAGTGCTGTATTACAACTGTTCCCTTACTTCACACGCACGAACAGTGCTCCTACTCCACATTTCGGTTGTGTTAGTTTACCATGTGTTGTTGCAGAACGTGCAACGTCAGCCGATTGTGAAGATGTATTAGGCCGTTTTCTCTGTAGTGACGCAAGCTGATTTCCGGCACGGGCATTTACTCGTCGATTTTTTTCTGCATAAGTGACAGTAGTTTGTTTCATATTTCCTGATGCTGGTTATTCATGTTGTGCTATGGGAGGTTTTTTCCTCTTCCTCATTGTGCCAATGGTATGTATCATGTGACATCCTTCCTGGAATGACCACCAAACACGGGGTTGAGGGTATGAAATAAATAAATAAATAAATAAAAGTTCCGCTTCTCAAGCAAGCATGCCAGAAGTTGAGAACAAGGTGAGGGCTTGAACGCATGAAAAATCCTTGAAAAGGAACTGTCTCTGTATTCATTGTTTCGAAAAGTGATATCGTAATGATCGGTTGTTGCCTTGAACTACAACACCGCTTTTTAATCATTCCCTCCATAGACACCTCAACTAAAATACTTCCACACCTGATGTTGGGTAAAACGTATACTTCCAAATTCTGCGTCAAGGTCAGTTTGTAGAGTTTTATTTACTCTCGTAGTCTTCAGGGAGTCATGCCACTGACGTGTCAAAAATTAATAAAAACCACGAAACGCGTAATTTTCTTGCCTCCTGAAATTAGCCTAAAATGAATGATTTGCTGGAAGTGACTGTTGTGCTAAATATCTTCGGATTGGGGTTCATGTCAGTGCGATTAACACCGAAGCGAATCATAGCGACGTTGATTACTGTTATCGAACAGGTTATCGACCATCATTATCATTAGAAACTGCATAGGACAACGAAACGCAATAAACTATTACGGAACGGATTCAACTGCGTAAAAGTATGCGTCATATTTGGCGTCCCCATCACATGACTATGACAGCAGCCCCCCGCAAACGTTTATGAACACACGGAAACTCTTTGAAGAAGAACTCCCCCTCTTCTTTCTCTCGCTAAAACAGTTTCAGGTAGAGGAAAGTAAAACACGATGTCCTTGTACTTCCTTGACTCTCCAAGAGAATCCTTTATTTCCACGTTTCCAGTAATGCCAACACAGACAAGACAGTAAGGTTTCAATACGTACGATGGAAGAAGTTCGAGGTTATTTTTTTAGGTTGTTGTTGAAATACCGGTGTGTATTTGGTAACATTGTTTCAGTAATAGGTGTATACAAGTGTATTTACTATATATACGCACTCTAACAAACAACAGTGTATTATACATGCATACGCTCGGAAAAATTAGTCACTGAATACTTACAAAGAACTAGACGAGATTCAGTGAATGTGCAAGCTTATCATCGCCTTGATAAGTTAAGACTTAAAGCGTTAAATAGCTTAAATTGTGGTTGACGAAGAAATGCGGTATCATTGCTCATTAGAACACTCACGCATAGGGACAGCATGAACACAAAAATTGATTGAACGACACATAGAGATAGGGCAACACGTCTCGCATTTATATATGCTCGTATAGGACATGATATATTGATTGAATATTGAGAATAGGACTTGATATATTGATTGATTGCCCCTTTTATACTGGCGCAACCCAACATGGGGGTTCAACCATGAAAGGAGCGGTGCGTTGCTATATAGACGAATTCTTTTCACAATTTCAAAGTGGTAAGCAACAGAAAGTTTTGAAAGCATTTGTTGGAATATTTCACAATAAAAGAAAAAGAATAAAAAACACTATCGTTTTTGATGAATATTCTTGATTTTGATAATCAATTAATTCAGTTAATTTAGGCAAATAAAAAGAATAAGATGATCAAATTTTTTTATTATTTTTTAATAGTCTATGAATCGGACGGTTCCTTGCATCTATTATAAACTTGATCCTCTTTTGAGCAGTAGCCAATCATAATCATCATTGTAGTGTGAGTGGGTGGCAACCGACTATCCATGCTCAACAACTGATGCGAGACGCGACAGGCGCCGGCACGGCCCGCGACATGAAGCAGTGGGTCCCGTATCCGCCTAAGCCGTAAACAACGGCTGGGTAGACCTGCGGCCGTGTATTCAAACGTACATAACGGACACGCGTGCACACGCGATCTGTGTGCACTACGTTCGTCGTTACATCACCACACCTGTTCACTAAACAACACCCTAAGGTACACTTCTCATGCACTGAGCGGACTAATTACATGTGGTGCCACTACACCACAACCATCTGTTTCGGCTGTTAATCACCATCGTTTCTGGGCGTGTGCTTTTTCGCAGCATCCCTTACGCTTGTTCTCTGCTGAGTTCGCGGCCAAATAAAAGTAACAACCGAGTCCTCGCAGTATGTATGCGTGTTCTTGTTGTGTAAGTTTAAACGTAAACAAGTAAAAAACGACAAAGTTTGGGAAAGCTTGAACCAGAATTAATATACAGACTGAAACAAGCCTCCACTACACCCAACTTCACGAGACCCAGATAACTGTAGCGCCAACCATCGTCTGAAGAACGACACAGCCCTTCTCCAGGGGTTGAATCCTTAACCCGGAGGCGGGCATTGCCCTCAACCTTCGGTGGATGAAGGGAAACGCGGATCTATATTATGATAACACGGAAACACAAGTCATATCTGCAACCGTTTCAGGCAGCATTTAGAGGAGGGACGTTCTAGAACACTGTGGTAAATTTTTTTTTTCGAATAACCGCAGCAAAAGGGGCTGGGGCTCTTTGAGTCCCTTGTTGAGAAATGCCGATGTGCCACCGGCTTCCGCAAAACATAAGTGAAGAATGATGCAGCGGTAAACAACGAATTGTCATTCCGTATGCAAGAACTTTGTGAGATGATAAGGGGCCCCTCTCACGAAATTCGAAACGTTGAGATAAGCGCGTTAATTGCTTCATTGCCCTGCATAAGTGGGTACTTCTGGCCGATCATTTTGAACGAACAATTCCATCAAAACGTATTATTTGGTTGTTAAAAGTATGCGTGAGTGGTCGTCCGATAAAGTCTTAACACCCTAGCGACATCGCCATTAGTATGTCTGAACAGAGGTCCCTTATTACGTTCCACCAGAAGAGCGAGTATTGCCAACGTCGCACAAGATACGTGGATAACACCCAATACCAGCGCTGGCAACCTACGAGGACAATTGTTTCCCGTCGCTCTTGCTTTGGTGTTGGGCTGCTCTCTGTAGGTTGGTTGAGGCTGCTTACGCAGGAAATACTTTTCGTGTTCTGGTTTTGAGGATATTAAGACGATCCAATCTTACCGGCACCCTCACATCGTTGCATTCCATACCGGGAGCGGGGCTCCAATTTAAAAACTGTACCCTCTAATGTCACCAAATCTTGAGCGTCCTGTTCGTCAGCACTCCCTTACTATGGGCCGCTAGTTTATTATACAATATTAGGCGGACTTTATCGTGTGACGCTAACCGGTCACAATTTACAACACTAGCATTAATTGTACGATGTGGTAGAGCGCTTGCGCTTCAATTTCGGCGTTGCCGCTCACAAAGCTACAAAGTACAGTAAAAAAAAAAGTCCCAAGCAAAATTTCTTGTCAAGAGTCGAGTGAATAATAAGTCAGGTTAACGTACCAGACAATTCGACGCGTCGTACGCAGCCGGCAGCTTGACCATTCTATACAACCAACAGCTTCGGTATAGGGGTGATAGCGTTAGCGTTGTTCGTACGCCCGCTAACGTGCACAAAAACATGCGCACCCAGGAGCACGACGCATGCGCAGGGACATCAAATACTCCCGCAAAGCTCAGCTTTCATCCTTCCAAAGCTGCCTACATATACGGTATGTTTTCTTCACAGTATTGGCACCACGTGACTCACTCGCAAATGCGAACAAGGCGATGGCACAAAATCGCGTCAACCACAAAGATTGCGTGGAACTAAATGTGGGGCCACGACGTATGCCGGGCTATGGTATAGGGGAGATTGAACGTCTGAGGCACACACAAGCAGTGAAGCACGCTATTAGCCCACGGCGGGTTGATTTTATTTGTGGTCGCGCTCATGTCTCACGTGTGACGTGATTTGATACGCTCGTTCGCCTCCGCTGCATGCTTGAGGCACTTTAACGAAGCGCGTCCAAAATACCATTCACCATATTTCTTGCGCAGAACATCAAATAAACGTTTTGTTCACTCTCTTCGGACGCAACACTACCGTCTTTCGACGGCATTTACAGTGTAACATGCAGATACGAAATAATTTTTTTTAAATGCCTGTTTCTAAATTTCAACTTTAATTGTGCGCGGTCCATTGAACTAGCAGTTCTTAGCAAAGTGTATTCAAACCATGAAACGAGAAACATTATAGATGAGCGCTTCGCTGCACTCGACTCGAGCGGCCGTCGAAAACAAGCGAAATGCGGAATTGAAAAACAGAAGCAGTGCCGTTGTGTGGCAACCTAGCTGTCAATTAATACGTGCTTTAGGCGATTTTTATGGTGCTATAAAATGCATTCAAGGCGAGAAGCCGGCTTGGAAAATGTGAAACTGTACTCACGGACCGTTGTCTGATATGCGAAGCAAAGCAAGAGGATTTTGCTTGGTAGGCTATCGGGACGACTCTTCGGAACACATTGTAACATCGAACCGACAACATCTCTGTCGCCTGCAACAGAAGCAGAATACGCTATATCGACTGCGGCAGTGCAACGGAACACATCTTAACATCGAGGCCTACCAAATTCTTTTCGTACGGCTGATGGTGCCTGGCACCCTCCGTCTTTTGCTAGCTCGTACAGCGCGTCGTCGTTACGTTTACTTAGGTTCGCATAAAAACTTCGCGCGAACACTGCCGTTGAGCCATGCGACCAGTTATAGAGGGCAAGCGAATAGAGAAAGCGTTTTTCCCTCTTGTGATATCGTGGGCACGCAAGTGGTCACAAGCTTCGCTTTTGCTTGCGGTTCAGGATTGGCCGCACAGTTCTTCTTCACTGCGTCTGCGCAAAAACACGGCAACTGACGAGCATGAACATGACCGGGCGACTAACGCGAGTTTAGATAAGCGCAACTCGGGAGAGTTATCGACGCGTGAAGCAGCGTCTGAGAGACCACGGGCGGCGCGCCGGACCCGACTCGCCGGACCACGCTTATCAGATACGATAGCGAACACGGCGAACGCACGAAACTAGATGTAAATGTAGGTGCCCAAAACTGCTCTACTACCCAGTGCTGATTTTTTTTTTGTCTGGTGAAGACACGAGCGGTCTGTGGCATCGACGTAATAATTACCGTATTGGTATGTCTCTACGCCGCACGCAACACTAGAGAGTTTTAAAATAGCGCACCGCGATCCCTTGCGGTGCGGTCACTGCCACTACGCATGCTCGTAACGCGAGTCGGCGTTCGCGGACCACACGCGGAAAATCCGAAATTGCGTGCGGTGATAGCGGCCCGCATGTGGCCCGCAAGCGCTGGTTTTGAGGCTACGGTGTCGCTGCGATCGTGCGTTGCGGTTTGCAGCAGGGCAAACGCTGTTCTAAAACTCTTATGGCATCCGTTTCAACCGCAGCGCTTGCAAACGGTATTCTAAAACTCCCCATTGGCTCACATCTCAACGCCGCATGCAAAAACGCCACACGCAACTCAGCTCAACGACCCATTCAACAATGGTGGTGTCGCCTCAATAAATGACCTTAACTTGCACGGCACCCGCCGCCGCTGTCAGCCGTTTTCGCTCTGCAAAGGCGTGATCAAAGCCGGGGTCAAAGCGTCAAGGTTTATTTCGTCGAAGGTGGTGCTTGCAATTTTGTGCTACCACGGTTTTAATGCTGCGCCCTGATTATTTTTATTACATCCTCGCTAGCTCGTTTGAAAATATGCGCTTGAGTTGGATTGATTATGGGATGTTTGACGAATCCTTTTAACTGTTTCACTCTGCGGTTCACAATGTGTCTAACACGACGAGAGTGATGGCCGCACAAACAAGCCACAGATACGGTTGAGTGCAATCCAAAGCACAGCAGTACCGATCAGTACTTACCGCGAATTTGTCGCTTCGTCTTGTACGCTGCGGTTGAATTCCCCTAATCGCTAAATCATTGAGAAACCGGCTGGGATACCATATAATTATGAAAGCCCGATGATAACAAAGTGGGAACTTGAACATTGCTATTTATTGCAACTAGCTCTCCAAGCATTTTTTTCTCTTCGGGTGACATGTTCGTAGAGTCTTTTCAACGGCACCGGCGTTAGCTTCTCGGGCAATGTCGTCTGCTGCCGTAGACTGACTCACAGGTTGGATCCACCCGGATCAACGCTGAATCCCGCTTGCATCCTTTGCCGCTCACCATTTTGCCGAAATGTTAACATCGTGGGCTCGCCACATGAATGTGATAATATATCGACTTCGCTGCACCATCCATTACGCTGTGCTAGCTGTGTACCTACCACACGAACATGCCGCTTATAGCCACGTTACTTCTAGCGCAATGCGGAAACCATGAAAATTGACACAACATCAAGAGAACAAGCAGCTCCTCCGTCCTTTATTGCGTCTCCACTACTGCGACAAAGTAACATGTTCAGCACCCTTAGGCACCAACTCACCTAAGAACAAAGTCTAGGCACTGCCATGCTGTTAAGAAGAATGCGGCGGTGCCCACAATAACGCAAGAACACAAAATATTGCACTTTCTAGTTCATTTCGTTGTCAAGAGATGACGCGACAATCTACTCACTTCCGCTATTTCAGTCAATGTTGCGTTCGGATTTCGATACATGGAGCCTAAAGGGAGTTTGGCAACTCGTATGATTGAATAACTCTGACCACCACCAGAACATGACGTCACTACTAACCCCATTAAAACCAACATGCCAAGGATGACATGGTGCCTTTATCAAAGATAGGCCCTCCTATTGAAACGTCGGCCAGCCTGCCATAGGCACTTCCCCTGTTCAGGCTCATTATCACACTATGTCTCCGGTTTGTGTTTTTCACCCAATTGTTAAGAGAGAAATACTTTCATTGGGTCCTGCACTTTGGGTACCAGGTCCCTGCTTAAATGGCGGCCCCGGGCCCTGGCGGCGTTTCCGGCTAGCTGGACGGGTCAGAGTGGCGCATCCGGGACCGAGCTTCGCAGTGCGACCTCCCACTGTTCATCATTCCCAAGCATATATGGTGGCTGGCAATAAATGTGTTTCCAAAAAAATATTCGGAATTGATAAAGCAATGTCATCAACACGAGAAGAAAATTGCCTATGTGTCGAAGTTTAAATACCGGTTCTACCCAGCATATATATGTAGTTGCGACTGCAGCCTGGGCTGCATACCCCTACTACGACATACACACACAGTACTTAATTGCTGCGGTTTGATTGGCGTGGTCTTTTCTTCTGTGCCGTTCAATATTGGTGGCTGTGCAGGCTCATTTGCATACTATATTCTATTCGCAAAGGTGTAGCGTGAGCCGAAGCTTACGGCATGCCAAGTCACTCTAGCGATAGATAGAATAATTGATATGGGGGTTTAACGTCCCAAAACCACCATATGATTGTAAGAGACACTGTAGTGAAGGGCTCCGAAAATTTCGACCACCTGGCATTCTTTAAGGTGCATCCAAATCTGAGAACACAGACCTACAGCATTTTCGCCTCCATCGAAAATGCAGCCGCCGCAGCCGGGATTTGATCACGTGACCTGCGTGTCAGCAGCCGAGTACCTTAGCCACTAGAC
Source organism: Rhipicephalus microplus (assembly GCF_013339725.1). Classification (NCBI taxonomy): domain Eukaryota; kingdom Metazoa; phylum Arthropoda; class Arachnida; order Ixodida; family Ixodidae; genus Rhipicephalus; species Rhipicephalus microplus. The sequence goes on from NC_051174.1 coordinate 39,638,614, forward strand.
CCCCGCGACGGGGCGCTAGTCTTAGATGAAAAAAAAACTGTAAGGAACAAAACCATACTTTATGTCCTCCGAGGTTCCCGGAGTTCCACTCGCTCAGCCTACAGAACCGATTATTTCAGTATGGCTTTCGAAGCATCTGCCGAATCGACACGAATATTTGGCAGTGGAAGCTTAAGGACATGGGTCGGAAGCGCATAAAGCATCAGTTCGCAGCTGGCAAACTAAACTGTGCGCTACGGCCATTTAAAAGACGAGAAATTGATGTCACTAGCTGGAAACAGCTTATCTCCACTAGGTAAGCGTTTGCACCAATGTTATGGCTGTGCGTGCGCACATTCCCGGCGACCTGGCGAGGTATGTGATTGGGACTGCGTGCGTGCTAAGTACCACCGCCACAACGTCGTATGTACGTAAGTTGCTTGGGTAACCAGATACAAACTTTCCAATGGCTCATACGCATTGCAGAAGATTTGCCAATTAGTAAGTGAATTTTCTGTTTAAGTTCAACGTAACAATACTAGATGCGGTAGTTCACATGTACTGATCTGAATAGCGAGTTATTGCCTGCCAAATTTAGAACGCCTACTTTCGTTTTGTCTAAGTGATAAATCCTCAGTTACGAAGAAAACATCCCGTGGCTCTATCCTCAGTATTGGCCCCGAACGAAAGAACAACTAGTTCTGTTACTTCCTGGACCACCCTTCGTGAAGGTGGAGCTATGGCATTTTGTTTTACGGAATCCTGAAACAGTGCATGTTAAAAAGAAGTATTTGATTGTTTCCTCTCCGGAAGAATAATAAAAAAATACCTGTTCTGCCCCTATGTTCATCTTACTTCACGTGCATTTATTCTCAATCGCGAAAGCGACGAGACAGAAGAAGTTCGTATGCTCTGACGCGCGGTCGTTCGTTCCGCACTGCAGAAGAAACGCTACCCCGCAGACGCCTCCTTTCGAATCTACTCTATCGCCAATAGTACGCAGAGAAACGCGACTGAAGTATGCCCAGAGTTGAATCCACCGAGGGCATCGCTGCCAAGCCCGACTTGTCGCCAGCCGCGTGTGTGGTCAGCAGGAGCTCATCCCCGAGCCTCATGTCGCGGCATCGCCAATCTTCGGACGTGGTCATTCCACAAACCGCATCGACGGTGAGCAGACACGATCTCGCGAATCGGCGCCAACGCGTACCTGGATCTAAGGCCACCAAGTCGCCGTCTGACTCCAAGCCTCCTCCGGACGCGGCTGTCGAGAGAAGCAGGAACATCGCTGGCCCTGCTTCCTCTGCTAGCCCTGTACATAGCCCCGCGAGAGCACAGAGAGGCGCCGTGCCTGCCTCTACAACGTGCAGCAGGTACGCTTCTCGCATCATCCTTCCGCCCCGCCATCGTGGAGGCGGTGGTGGCGCCAATCGCGCCAAGTCCCCGATGAAGCCAACAGCAAAGGCCCGTGGCGTGGCAGCTCGCGGCCCACACGAGCCGCCCCGCATGCCAGTTTCGTTTGACTGTACTGAGAAAAAGTCTGAGGATGAAGGCAAGACCAATGATAGTGTCGAAGATGTGCGTCTCTCGAGGCCACAGGGAACACGAGCGAGCATTTCCATTGTAGCCAAGAGCAGCCCGTACGAGTCGAGCCTCAACGCGACACATCAGAGGGCTTCGACGGGACAGACCGTGCTGAGCGAGGAGGTCTTGGAACGAATGAACTCCCTGGTACGTGTGCCGCTGGTGCAATTTTCTGTTTACTTTGACGTCGAGGCAAGTTTATAGAGCTACATTTGCTAACCGGCTTTTTAGCCAGTACTAAAACTGCCGAGGGCAAAAATACAGGTATGAATCAAAGAGGAGTTGACTGACATGTGAAAAGTAAGGAAGATGACGGAATTCGCCGATTTGTTGCATTCTGAAAGTGAATGTAAATTAGAAATTAACAATTAGTTCCTATTTTCTTCTGCAGAGTCTGCGGATAAGCGTCGTTGGAAATATGATTAGCATTGAAGCGAAGCATAACGACTCTGGTTATTGCCACCATGCATGGCAACACTATGTTGTTGGTGTGCCCTTCATCCAGGGTACACCTTCTTCGTTTCATTCTGTTTTAAGGCATAAACCCAGTTTTCCTTGAGCAAGACAAAGGATTCATGAGTCCATTGAGAGCACCAAGTGAGGTAATGTAAAAGCGGTGCGTACGCATTGATATTAGAAGACTAAGGAGGGCTGGTCGAATACCGGCATTACAGAACATGGTCTACAAACGTCTTCGGTTCGTCGACTTGTCTCTACAACTTACCGGAACGCATTAGAACTGGGCATTACAAAACAATTATCTCTTGCTATGGCTACATCTGTATTCTATGTTTCTTGATGTGCGCATCTGTCATATGTGTATAATAGCCAATAGAAGAACATTCCAGAAAACATCACATTCATGTCAATCCAGTTTGGGACAGACATTTTGTAAGATCAAAGAACACCTACCAGTTTAGAGAACGGAAACGGTACCTTTGGGCTGTTGAATCAAAATAACATGCAAATATGTATTGGCGGAGTACTGAACTGCAATACCGCGAGGCGAGATGGCGCTGGTAGTACTGTCGTCATCAATAAAGATACGCATTTTTTTGCTGCAGCTAATGCAGGTGGGGGTCTCGCGGCTGGTTCGCACTGCTCGCTTTCTCTGTGTTTTTTTTTTGTTTTCGTTCCTAAATCGCACTTCTCGTCTGTAATTATTGCCAGGTGACCTAGCTGGCCTTGCCTGGCAAAAGCAACGTCAATCGAGTAAGGTTTGCATCGTTTATTGCGAGTGTTCAAGCCGGTACAACCAATGTATACGGTCGGGTCCGAACAAAACAAGTCACTCTTACAAATCGAAACCCATGTGTAAAGACTCGTGAAAGCTAACAAGCACATGCATATCATTGAACATCGAGATCGCTGATTGAACGTCACTCTCATTGTATTGCGGCGTTCGAGTTTCAATAGCGTGGCTTCAGGACAAGGGTCCGATTCTGCCGTCAGATGCGGCGCTTGCCCTGTAGTGTTCATCTTGAAGTGAAGTGAATGCATGATGTGCAATCAGGAAGGAAGCTTGCACATTGCCGATAGATCGCTCGCGCAGTGAGAGCATTGTGGTTTTGCTAAATTTGTTAAATAAGCAATTGCGGATGCGTGTAGTTCTGAATTTTTCTCGCTCTGCAATGCTAAATTGAGTACTTCACAATTGTGCGATGTCGCGTAGTGTCGACAGGGCAGGCACTCCTTTTAATTCTCAGCCGTGAGCCCATATCATAGGCAATATATTTTCAGGTGATGGGCCTAAAAAGTATTTCAGGCTTGCTACACTCATTGTAAGAGTTAACTTACATTGCTACTACAGCTAGAATTTCTCGCGCAGGTAATGACCGGTCTGCTGAGTATGCAGCGAACATGTATCCTTAAGGAACAGTTCTGAGGTCTGTGCTTACAGATAGAAAAAGCTCAATTTTAAGAAAATAAGCTTTAGGCATGCATTGTACAATTTAGTTGTTTGTACATCATTGTTGGTGCTCTTACTGTACACTATCTGCTCAGCTCTGAGCACAATCTCTTTTTCCCATAGACATATCGATAAAACTTCAGCACTCTCTAGCAAGCAAGCACTCCTGAAATCAATTGGTGGTACATGATGTGAATCTGTCTGAATACTGGATCAATAAAGGTCAGATTTATTACACACTTGTTATTGTGTTTACTTTATCAGTATACTTGTGCTTTAAAGCTGAAGTTTTCTTTTCTCCCTGCTACATTTACAGGTTAGGACTTGAAATTTATACTATCTTGCAGTGTGGCTGTGGAAAAGTCAAGATCATGTATCTTTCAACTACCTGTGCGATTTCCTAGATTTTTTTAATGACGGTAGTGCACAAACTTTCACATCATAGTGGTAGACACTATAGTTATGACAACTTAATTTAAACAGAAGCAGACGTACTCAAAAAAATCTGGAACGTTTGTCTGCTATACGAGGAAAAAAAAACAGCACCACATCCAATGAACACAATCTTGCTCTTCACGACAGCATTAACGTCTTTCAGGAAGCTGTGCAGCAAGTGCTCATCACCTTTATGATTTATTATTTCAGGAGCAAAGTAAAGCAATTGAGCGCAGCGTTTTTGTAAACTTGTATGAGCTAAACACAGTTAAGACAAAACATTTCTGGGTGTTGTTTGTAAACTGTCACAAGGCCCAACTAAATGTCGGAAGGCCTGTAATGCCCCTCACGACGGGGGTGTTCATTTTGTAATAATATTAATAATTTCTGATGATTCACATGCCAACTATGAATTGATCGCAAGTCGTATAGTGGTGAGCAAATTTAGATTGATTCTGGCTTCCAGGGGTTAAAACAAATGACATCGTAGCCTCGCAGGAGACAAGACTGGTTGTCGAAACATTCGCTCTGAGACCTCATGTTCATAGATGTTTCAAATTTTCAAGCTTCCATCTTTTAAGGGTCAGTTTAGTTCGCCTGCACCAATGGGAACTGGTTCACAGCTGTGCAGGAGAAGTTCAGAACTTGTGCAGCACGAGTTCAGCAGTGCGGCATCCCAAGTGAATGACAAGGTGCCGACAAGGTGGAATCCTTATTTTTGTTCACTTAATTTTATGAGGTGTAAACATCTTGGCAAAACACGCATCGTTTCTAGAGGTGGGTACGATACCTACGTCTAATGCTACGTTCTTTGTTAAGCTCTGCGTGCGGCTGAATCAAACAAGCGCTGTCAGAGTAGGAGATATAAGAAAATCATGAACTATTTTTGGTGCTGTACCTCTCCTGCGCTTTTTGAAATAAATGGCACAGTTTAGAAGATGTCATTGCTGCACCACTGAAACGAATGGCGAGCGAGGTGCAGCACTTTGTAAAATGGATCATGTGGTGCAGGCAAATCGAACAAACGCTTAAGCACACAAGCATCTTATAATTTCGCCCGCATCAAAATATGGCCACTGTGGCTGGGATCAAACCTGTGTTGTTGAGCTCAGCAGCGCCACACAATTCAACTAGTAGTGTTACAGTTTCAACGTTATTGAAGTGTAGATTCCGTTCCACGGTAAACAGCCAGTGCTAGTGGCCAATCTAAAGCACCCCTCCACGATATGGGCGGTAAAACATTCACAAATACACCATTGCATGTGAGAGGTTCTAGATGACTTGTTGTGGACATTAAGATGTTTCAACGTGCTTGCAGAGTGGACATTCGGCGGTAGTCATCTTGTCGTTGCATGGCAGTCTGGAAAATCAAGTAGCATCACCAGATATCGATGCCTGAAATTTTCGAAAGTAAACAAATAAACTCGGTTAACTAGTAAACAACAGTATTTTATACATATATGTAATGGTACCTCATAACAGGTGTCTCACTCAGGGCTGTTTTTACAAGCCATATCATGTAGGAGGTTCCTTGCCCATTGTACACAGATGCTTCTGTGTCAGGTGTCCCAGGTGGCAGAAAAAAGTATTTTTGATTTATGTGACACTTTCTTTGTCACACTATAACAAAATCACACCCACTATTATGTGATGTTTCTCAAACGCGACTGCGGTAAACGATCATCTCGTAGGTTTTTTGCACTAATATATGGGCTAGCTACTAAGACAGATGCAAGGCGACAGTGATTTATTTGCCTTCTTTCATCTCAACGGCCAGCTTGGTGTCACCTGGCGATATAATTTTAGAATTAACTATAGAGTCAGCGACTCGTTCCCACGTGAAGTTACCCCGCAAGTAACGCATGTTTTTCCGGTGATAGATGAAGACGTTAAAAATTGTAAAATTTATTATTGCGGTGCGCTGCCACCGTGTGACGCCTACGCAGTCACTGGTAAAAAAACAACATATGTTGAAATAAACCAGCAAGCCCACAAGCAACCGTCCTTAAAAAACTGAAGTGGCTTCTACTCATCGTCCCGTAATTCCCGGGCTTGCAACGGGTGTTCATACAATGAAAGCTTCAACGGTCGCTTCGTTCCCCGGAAGTCACTTGAATTCCCTTCGCAAATCTTTTGAACGAGTCAAAATAAACAGATCGAGACAGAGTGTGTCGGTCAGCAGAGGCTCGAAATATTTAAAGCGAAATGAAATAGCCAGAGACACATCAGAACGTACCACGAGCCGTTACCTGCCGTCACAGCCGTTGGCCGCCGTATATTTTGAAAAGAGGATAATGATGTCAATAGGCTGCTGCTAACCTCGAGTCAGATTGAGCAAAAACTATTACAGAAAATTGATTACGCAGCATATGTTTAAGAAAAACTACTTGATATAAGAACAGGGTGTTTTTTATGCGTAACGAAACACAAAGTTGTAGTGTTTGATCGTTTTAAAGTTGAATCTTGGCCCCGACGAGGGCGACCCTACAAGAAAGTGCAATAGCGCGAGTGGCGAGAGAGGTTAGTGTATCTACTCTGGGTGTTTGAAGCAGAAACGCTTCACTGTTGATTTTTCGCACCCTACAGGCGATCACTTGAACTTGAGAGTTTCCGGGGCGTAGTAGCTGGTGAGATGGAACTGATTTAACACCGAATTAGGACCAAATGACATGAAATAGTTTGTGTGGATGGAGCTGACGGATTAAGCAAGAATTCAGCACCGTTCATAAGAAATGGTAACAGTGTTTAGGGATAAGGTACTATAGATAGTACTGCAACTGTAGCATGCCTAAAGGGCGCGGACACCATCCGCGAAAGTGTCCAGAGAGTCAGGATTATTGCTTAATTCGGTAAGTTGCCAGTCTATTTAGCGCAGATAAATCAGCGCTGATGGCGTCTTGTGGTCAAGGTGTGCGCGACACCCGACGCATCATCTGAGTGGGTCACGATCTCTTTAATACCTACGCAGGCAATCGAAGGTGCCCACCAAACAAAGGCGAACAGTCTGTGGACTGAAGCTCGGTGGAACGCACTCGCCGCGTGTGCAGTTGTCGCCGTCATTCTGATCGTCATCCCACTAGTGCTGCTGCTGTTCAGGCACCGACTTTCGCTAGCCCAGATGCCCAGGAACGAATCACCTTGCAAAAGCGCTGGTTGCCAGCATCTGGTGAGGGAGGTCATCAACCGCCTTAACACGAGCGTCGACCCTTGCGACGACATTGAGGCACACGTGTGCGGTGCGATTAAGTGGGAGAACGGCCTGATCACCGACAATGCTTCGAAGATGATGCTAATGTGGATGAGACGGGGTGCACAGTACCTGGAGTCTAAGAGCAAGCGAGAAGGTAAAAAAGAAGTATGGTTTACCCCTTCATCATAAGAATTGGTATAACACGGAAGCGCAGCATAAAAAACTCGCCCAAGTGTTTGTTCTCCTAAGAAGAAGTTGGATGTTTACTGTACATTGATGTAAGAGAGACTGTACAATGTGCCTTGATGTGTTATAGCTAAAGCACCGTTTAACGCGAGCGCACCCGCATTGACGTTTAATGATAAATCTCCGCCGGCCGAAAGCCATCGGTACTTCTGTTGACGGGACTTTCATTGGAATAGCAATTATATAGACACTTTCGGCTAGATTTTGCCAACGGCGTCGGCGTCACTCACTGTATATGTACACGTATCTATTTGTGTTTCCTTTGTGATCGTACATATTTCTTCAACGTCATTTTCGTGACAGAAATACATAGGTGAAATCTTAGTGCTTCCCTGCGTAACACACTTTCGTGTTCAAAACTATGAACCGATTGTTGTAGATTCAAATCCTGCGCCTGATTCAGTGAAATTTAAGAAAGTGCGTAGCCGAGGTATCCAGCGATGCCCCTTCGCACAGTTCACACTACTCCGTCCAACAAACCGGCAATGGCGTCAATGTTTGAGTTAAGCACGTAGGGTTTTCAGGGTACGAGCAGAATCTTGCTAGGAAAATCAGATACCTCCATGTACGACATTCGCCCTACTTCTCTGCTGCGTGTTATGGACTTGATGCTTGCTTTGGCATTAAAGATACCCGTTTTGTGCAGCGAGTTCGGCCAGGTTGTTTCTTCTTTAGATGGGGTACCAGAAAGGTGTCTCTTGAAGGAGCAATCACGCGCTTGGCAGGACAGTGGCGCCCTCTCGAGTTGTGCGTGTCAACTGTATGTTTCTGAAGTGGATTCAATGATTTCAAGTGCAAATAGTTCTGAGTTATTTTTGTTGATTGTATTACATAAGACTTTGTTCATTTATTTGATTATCTTATTACTATTGCTAGATTTTTTAGGGCCGGTATATGTTCCGCTTTATCTTCAGCGTGACGTCGCCACATGTGCAAGACGGATGACAGGCCGGGCCATTGAAGTGCCTCACACTTAAAAGCTTGAGGCTACCCTAATCCTTCACTTAGGTGTCTGGAAGCGGTACTCGAACGTCAATGTTTCTGTGCCTTAATGTATTCCTCGACTTAAATTAATGTTGCGCGTGCTGCCGAAGTGGATCTCGGAGGCCACGTGGAAACAAGCGCGCGGCGGAGATATACGTCACAAGCTACCGCTATGGCACCCGCTGCTCAGAAGAAAGCAATGATTCTTTAAATGAATTCATTAATTCAGCTTTTATCATTTATCTTGACAGGTAATTGACCCCTATAGCTAATGCGCCGATATCACATGCGTCTAACACAGCTCGTACGTTTTACAAAACCAATCAATTTACATAGTTCAATGACGCCGCATATGCATTAGGTCGTGTTTGTTTGTGTTCTGCACTGATGTATGGTATAAGGTCGTTTTTATTACCGCGTTACTAGTGATACATTAGATACGGCTAGTGATATCACCGTTTGTAAAATAAATTGATAAATATATGCGTGCCTACTTTTCTCTACCGCACGTGCTGTGATTGCGTCGTGTGTTCAGAGAGCGCGGCGATCTCCCTTCAGACCCCAGAAGTCACACAACTTCATTCTGTGCGAAGCCAAGGCCACATGCGGACTGCGCGTTTGACGCCCTTGGAATAAGTGCTCCGTTCAATACGCTTACTTATTATCGAGATTGGTTTGGTTTGGGAAAACTTTATTCTGAAAGTCGGAAGGTATGCCCCCTAACACACGGTGGGGTGATCCCGCGACGGTACAGTAAGGCCGAGACCTAGCACCGCAACGCGGGTTCTTGCACAGCCCAGAGTTTTGATGCCATGTCAGTACTCAGGAGAGCGGAGTCCCACTTGCTAGACGATGCTGTATCGGTGCCGCGTACCGAAGGGCACTGTCAGAGCATGTGCAGTAAGGTCCTATTTCTCTATGGTAAGGAGGCTAAACCGCCACATTTTGTACACAAGTTAATTAAATTAACCTGTGCGTTTATAAAAAGCCGCTAACAATTTAGAGTATTTGATACTCTGCTATGGGAGAGTATGAAGCCGTCCCGTAGCGGATATAACCTGAAACCTGTGTGTAAACAGAAAGGGGTTAACGATTTAGAGTACTCGGTACTATACTACGCGAGAGCTGACAGCCGTCCCTTGGTTCACACTAAATTAGGCGAGACAAATCTGTGTGTTTAGAAGAAGTGGGTAGCGATTTAGAGTACTAGGTACTCTACTATGGGAGAGTTATAGCCGGCCCGTGAGGAGCAGAAATCAGTCAACAGTGATAAAACTTGTGGTGAAAGGCATGTCAACAACGCTTAAGCGTTCCAGATACCTCACATTGCCACACAGCTTTTCGTTTGAGTCTCTGGTCTTAGTACGGCAACTTGAACGTCTCGCTACATTTTGTCATTAATTCTAACGTCCCTGCTGGGTCAAACGAAATGTTTGATGTGGTAGCGACGAACATTTAACTCATAGTATTCGTAGCCCTAACATTAGCCTCCAACAAGTAGTTAATACTTGAAATGAAAGCAGCCACCACGACTGTCTATTACATATGTGAAAGACTGGCCCACTGATCTAAAGTCAGCAGAGGTCATAGGACGTGCCACGGTGCTGTGGGTGGTACGGTCTTTTTTTGGAAATAAATATGAAATATTAGGCGCTGAATTATCTCTGACCACGCATGTTGCGCAGCTGCCTTCTCCTTGTACTCCGCGTGCTTGGCACCGGCCGAGGAGTGCCTGTCCCAACTCAAGGCGTTCATGAAGGGCCGAGGCATGACGTGGCCCCAGTACGGGGCGGACAACAGCCAGCACGCGGCGTACGTGATGCTCGATCTGCTCATCAACTGGGGCGTACCGTTTTGGTTCGAGATGAGCTTGAGGCGGCTGCCAAACGACGTGAGGTAGGCTGTTACTACTGTCTAAACGAATTATAAATGTCTTTGCAGATATGTGAAAGGCTCTTCACGACCATCAGGTTTCATAACGGTAACATATCAGAGAAAATAAGAGATAACCGCACCCACCGAGAAACAATACCAAACATTTAACGCACGAATAACAACCGCAATGAAAGAGTGGGGCCAAAATGTTTAAAACATTGAAATATCTTTAAAACATTAAACATGTTTAAAACATTAAAATCAATGTTGGCCTTGTTCACAGTAGCCTTGTTCACAGTAGGATGACCCAGCAAAGTGAGCCCATGTCTGACGTAAAACGTTGCCGAGCCACCTGGCGTGCGCTAGTGGCAGACTAAAGTGCCAACCACTGGCACGTATATGCACGCGCCTACGCGTCAAAAGCGTCTAGTCATGCCTGTGGAGGAAAAGGGCGCGCAACTACTGGCACGCGTCGACCGCGTTCACGCCCAAACTACGGTACCCACGCGTCCAAGGCCGATGCACAATGTTGCTTGATCTTTTGGCTTAGAACTGTCCAAGTTCAGCACAGAACGGCACGTTCTCAACTGGAGCGGGTTTGTATGTTTTAGAAGATATAAGAGCACGTTAATCAGTTGATAGTGCTCCACCCACCACTGTTTAGACTATTTTAGAAGTAATTGACATCCCAATGCCCAAAGTAACTACATCGGTATGCACCAGAAATCAACATCGGTGCGTGCGGGGCTCCCGCAAATGAAAATTCGCGTCTAGGATACTGTACGTCTATCATAGACGTGTGCAGGGTTTTTCTGAAGGGGGGGGGCGCACGTTTGTCGCAGTGCCCCTTCCCTCTTCCTATAACAGGGAGGGGCTGACTTAGCGTCCCCTCGCTACTATGTTAATATATGAAAGTGACATTAAGCCCCCCACCCCTCCCCCATCCTCTCTTCAGTGAATGAGGCAGCGGCTGCCCTCCTAATCAGATTTATGAAATACCGGGTTCCTATACCTGCACTACCAAATTTACTAATAATATCGTAAATATGCTGGTGCCTTCAGTACATTTACACTTCATATTTTATAGTCCTCAGCCTAATAATCACACCTGAAACTTCATGATCTGACAGATTTAAGTCATAATGTTGGAACTAAACCCTGTATGGAAGACTTCTAGATGTTTTCTTTAGTCAAAGTATTCTCTAAAGCGCCAGATCACACACAACTGTTCATGAAGTCACAGGTATAGGTCATAATATTGGAACTGAACTCTCTATGGATGACGTATGGACGTGGTTTTTTTAGTGACAGTATTCTCTAAATTGACAAACCGCACTCATCTTTTCATGAAGTCACAGATATCGGTCATAATATTGGTACTAAACCCTGTATTGAAGACTTCTGGACGTAGTCATTATTCAAACTATTCTCTAAAGTGACAAATCACACACAAATGTTCATGAAGTCACAGATATCGGTCATAATATTGGAACTGATCCCTGTATGGAATACTTCTGGACGTTGTTTAAATCAAAGTATTCCCTAAAGTGACAAGCCACACACAACTGTTCATGAAGTCACAGATATCGGTCATAATATTGGAACTGAACCCTGTATGGAAGACTTCTAGATGTTGTCTTTAGTCACAGTATTCTCTAAAGTGACAAACCGCACTCAACTGTTCATGAAGTCACAGATATCGGTCATATTATTAGAACTGAACCCTGTATGGAAGACTTCTGGATGTTGTCTTTAGTCAAAATATTCTCTAAAGCGACAAATCACACACAACTGTTCATGAAGTCACAGATATTGGTCATAATATCGGAACTGAACCTGTACGGAAAACTTATGGACGTTGTTTTTAGTAACAGTATTCTCTAAAGTGACAAACCGCACTCAACTGTTCATGAAGTCACAGATATCGGTCATAATATTGGAACTGAATTCTGTATAGAAGACTTCTGGACGTTATATTTAAACAAAGCATTCTCTAAAGTGACAAACCGCAATCAACTGTTCAAGAAGTCACAGATAGCGGTCATAATACTGGAACTGAACCCTGTATAAAAGGCAGCGAAAATGTTCTCCCACGCAATAAAACACACCCGGCACTTGATGATGCAACAGATATTAGTGATAAGATTGGAAGCGAGCGCAGCATAGAACAATTCGGATGGTATATTTATTTATATTCAAGTATGGCAGCCCAATGGGAGGCTACTGCAGGAGTGGTGTACATATGTACAAAATGAAAGCATTTAAACAATAATATCACAAAAAGTGTACCAACATAAACAAATATCACTACCCCCTGAGTGCACCCTGGTAAAAAATGAGAGAAATAGAACATTATTATAATACAAGTGCCTCCAATGAGTCAGTCTTACCAACCGGTCTTACCGGGATACTGAGCGTAGCGTGATAGCGGGATCGAAGTGCGCGTGCCAAAGTACGTACGCTAGCCGTACCGCTTACCGTATGTGCGCAATTTTTCAGATTTATTAGACAGTTATAGTTTAGCGTTCGCGTGATAGTGTATAGGTTAAGGAAATGGCGTTACCTTGCAGCAAACGTTCGTTGTGGGCAGCGTCTCGCTATGCTTAGCGGGATAGCGTTTACGTGGTTTACGTGCCCTCGCTGGGATGGTGGCGCCAACGATTAGATGGTTAATAAGTTAAACAGTGAAAATGAAAAAAAACGTGAATATTTGCCTATGCCAATGCGCGATGCATTGTTAGAAGTTTATTTTAGTGATAATAAAAGTAAATAAATATGAACCACGCACCAAATGCGAAAACAATTATGTTGCCGATTTTGTTTACATTGATCTTGTAGTTAGGCCTAGACGAGCTCGAAGTGAGAAGTTATCTCAATAACTACGCCAACGTATCCGTAATACTCGGTCATCGAACTAACTGAAGGCAAGCGAAGCCATTTTGAACAGTCGTTTGAAATGAACAAGGTGAATCTTTCAACAACTACGCCAAAATCACTTCGAAGCAGGCGTCCGAAAGCGCCGCCATGTTTACGTACACTATACGTACACCTACGATGCAACGGTAACGTGAAATGTGAAAAATACCGCGCGTATGCGAAGTGGTATGGGTGACGTACGTATCTTCGCATGCGCACTTCGATTCCGGTATCACGGTACACCTGGTAGTCCGGTAAGCCCAATATACTATAACTCTCTAATATTGCCATGGTAGCGAAGGTACAGGTAGTATACCTACAACTGGAGTCACTCTCGGACGCCCACTTCAAAATCATTTTGGCGTAGTTCTTGAAAGATTCACTTTGTTCGCCGCAAACGACCGTTTACAGTGGCTTCGCATGCCTTAAGTTAGCTTCGATGACCAGGTATTACGGATAAGTTGGCGTCGTTTTTTAGATCTTTCCATTTCGAAGGCGTCTAGGCCTAACTACAAGATCGATGTAAACAAATCGGCAACCTAAATGTTTTCGCGTTTGGTGTGTGATTCATATTCATTTATTTTGTTATAAATAAAATAAACTTGTGATAATGGTTCGCGCAGTGGCATAGGCAAACATTTTCGTTTTCTTTTTTTCCTCACTCTATTTAACTTATTAACCCTCCGTTAGGTGGAGCCACCGTGTCAACTTGGACACGTAAACCACGTAAACACTATCTCGCTACGCTGTCCACAACGCACGTTTGCCGCATGGTGACGCCATTCGCTCAACATGCGCTATCTGCTAACGGTAAACTTTTGCGTCTTCGTTACTCAGCACTGCCAGCGCCTTCGCATAAAACCGCAGCATCTAGCCCACATGTAGACCTTCATACCTGATGCCTCTAAGCTGAGAAGGGCACACAAAAACGATTATAAGGCAAATGAGCGATTAAAACGCCTAACATTTTTTGCCTTGTCTTCATTTTTTCGATGTTCTTCTCTGCATCGAGATGCTGAACACTCTGAGTGAGAAGTTTACCTTATTATGTCATCCCACTCCGAGTTGCAGTCTTTGTCATTCACTTCTCTTGCACCCTTGTGCCAGGTACAGCTTGTACATTAACCACGTCCCGATGAACAAGTGGCGCCGCCAGCAGCAGGTGTCGGACGACCTGGGTCACTTGAAGGAGTACGCCAAAGTGTTCTACGACGTGTACGGCGCCAGCAAAGAGGATCGCTCTCACATCGACAAGTTGCTCAAGTTGGAAAAGAACATTTACGCTGTCATCGAGCCGCCAGACTTCGAGTACGGCACTACGCTACGCTACTTTGTAAATTTAAGGGTTCGTGAAAAGTGCTCCACAGAATGTGTGTCTCCTTCTCGCTAAGGTGACTGGCTCGGAATAATAAGTTTTGAACGAATCATTTATGACGTCAAAACATGATGTTCACTCATTCATGAAATCAAATACAAGAAGGGAGGCGTTCATCGCATTCTATATTCTGACCGACCCCGCCTAAATGGGCTTGGGCCTTCACGTAACACAATTTTTAAATTCACGAAGTGTCCTTTAATTAAAAGCGTCCTGCCATTTGCGCAGCTGTGGCAGCATTGGACAAAATATGGTGGTGAACAAAATCGAATATCATGGCGAACAATTTGTGTATTTTTGTGGTTGATTAATTGGCTGCTGGCTATCCTATTTCTCATTGGCGCAGGGACAAAATACAACCGGGAGCTCTGACGGAGACCCTGGTGTCAATGGGCTCGACAACGCTGTTCATATCCAGCGACAACAGCAAAACGTGGCTGGGTTTCCTGAACGAGCTGCTGCAACCTCACCAGTTTACGATAGAAGATTACATCCTGGTCGACGACATCGGCCTCTCTCGAACCATGGTTGAACTCCTCATGCAATTCAGGTTCGCGAAAGTCCCTGATCAGGATGGTGCATATGCAACTTTTTTATTGAGATAGCAATCATATAGACAGCCTCGAAAGGCTTTTGCCGTTTTCGTCGCTATTATGTTCTTTATGATGTCTAAATTGATAACATAAAATAACAGAAAAGTTCAAATTGATAAAAATACATTTAGAATCCCACAACAAAACATGTCGCAGCGTCTTCACGTCATAAAAAAGTGGTTCCTCGACAGCCTGTCGAAAGCTGACATAGAAGACTCTTAGGAAACAGATATCACTTACACTGAACTGCAGTTAGTATGATGCCTCTAGTATACTTGCTTCGGTACTTAACGATTGGTAACTTAACAGTATACATGAAGCTTGAAGGGTCTCTGGAACGTTTTTTCATCATGGTCAAAATAGGGTGCCGGTCGGCATTCGAGGCTAATGAGAACGCGCAATCCAACCATCTAAGCACCACACGTGACCAGGAATCAGCAAATATTTCTCGAAGTACACTAGAAATCGTTCGCTCGCCTTTTTTGTCTGTTTCAAGTGATGCTATACTTCTAATTAAACACGCAATGTATGCAAATTTTAGGTCATTCGCTGAATTGAGCATCACGAGTTGCGTAGTCACGCTGAATAAACACCCCGGTTTAAGAAAAAGGCCAAGAACACTTCAGCACAACTGTGCGATTATTCTATGTATAACATGTAGCCGACACACATTTCTTAGGAAATGAATTAATTTCTCCATTCATTCATTACATGGCTGCAGAACATGTCTGTGGAAATCATGTCAGATGTCTGTGGACGGTAGTTGCGCTCCTCTCGGGACGAGCGCAACTACCGTCCTATTTCGCTTATCAGTACATGTTCTAAGATACTCGAGCACATTATTAACAAACACTTGATGTCCTATCTTGATACGCACAATCTATTATCTTCGAAGCAGCATGGCTTCCGCCGAGGCTTATCTACAACAACTCAGTTAATCGAATTTGTTCATGATCTTTCAAAAACAATCAATTTGCGTGGTCAAACTGATGTGGTATATTTGGATTTCGCAAAGGCATTTGATAAAGTATCGCACTCAAAGCTACTGTTTAAAATTGACAAAACGTTTCAAAATAATCACTTGACAAAATGGTTTTCATCCTATCTCAGCTGCCGTCAGCAGTTTGTTCAAATAAAAAATAAACAGTCTAGAGCAGTTGCAGTGAATTCTGGAGTTCCCCAGGGGAGCGTGCTGGGTCCCCTTTTATTTTTGTTATATATAAATGACCTACCAAACCGCGTTACGGTCCCGATAAGGTTGTTTGCCGATGACTGTGTTGTTTATAGCAGAATCGAGACTGAACATGACCAAGTTAATCTAAACAACAATCTTCAAAGAATAAAGGATTGGTGCGAAGAATGGCAAATGAGTTTGAACACAGAAAAAACAGTCTTTATGACTATAACTAGAAAGAAAGCACCTCTAGATTACAACTACCAGATTGGCAATGCTTTCCTCAAGCGTGTACAAAACTATAAATATCTTGGGTTATGGTTCACGCCCGACCTCCGGTGGAACACTCATAATGATAATGTATGCTCCAGGGCTACCAAGGCATTGTATAGCCTTAGACGTAACCTTTATACCGCCCCATCTGATATAAAGTGTCTTGCTTACAAAACTCTTGTCAGACCTATTATCGAATATTCTAAAATTGTCTGGGACCCTTACACAAAGACAAACTGCAATAAAATAACAAAAATACAGCGACTTGGTGCGAGATTTATTTTTAATAAATATCGCCGACATCATTCTCCTACTGAACTCTGTAAAAAAGCTGGACTGGATAGTCCTGAACTTAGGACGAGGATTGAGCGTCTGAAATTCCTCTTCCAGTTAATTCATAATCATTTTAAACTAAACTATTCAGATTACTTCCAGGTCAACACACAAGAACACTCCAGACATCGCCATAATATGTATATACCACCCCTAGTCCCACGTAACGATTGCTTTAAGTTCAGTTACTTTCCACGTGCTATTGAAGATTGGAATATGCTGCCAGAGTCTATATTGGTTGTTCCTCGCTTACATCATTTGAACAGAATCTAAAACGTTTATTTTCCGAATAACAGTGACATATGTTTTTTTTTTGGCGTGTGTGTGTACTTTTTGTTGGTTGCATGATTCTGCAGTAGTTGTCTTTCAAATCTTCAGCGCGGTGCAAAAGTGCCGCCTCAAATGCGTCATGTGCTGTTCTGCGCGTATGTATTGCATCGCATAAGTGTTCCATTTATGTATGTTATGTATAACTTTGAGTTGCTGGTCACAATAATACCGAGAAATTATCTCGAGACCTGTACGGTACTTCTTTTTTGCAAATAATTGTTTGTACTTCCACCCTGTAACGGCCCACTTCTGGGCTAACAGTATAAATAAATGAAATGAAATGAAATCATACACAGATGCACGTACAGTTAAGAGCTTGGATAGGTGGAACTCGAAGGGACCAAAATGTTAGCATCCTTCAAATGATACCTGCAACGCTTTTCCAGGTAGCCTTTGAAAGATGAGTCTTTTTATGATGAAGCCATGCGAACTAGCTTAAGTTTTTGCACTTTAGGACTGCGTAGTTACCGTGAACACCACGGAGACGTGCCAGCGTGCGCACTTGCTATCACACTAAAAATATCCTGCGCCTTCAGGATGGTTAAAATGATGACGAGAGCCAGCGGTGCCTTGAAATATAGGCCCCAGCAGGTGCCGTCACCCTCTTTTAGCGGCAACACAGTCTCGTACACAAATAAAGTTTTGTTCTTCTTCTTTGAAGATAACAAGTCACTCTTGTTTCACACAACTCTGCCAGTGAACACATAACTCTGCCAGCTCTTGCACTGCAGTTATAGATTTTTTAGTGGTGGTCAATCTGTGAGGCAAAAACCTCTTTTAAAGAAGCCATTTTTCATGGTAACTTGGGAAAGTGCTGAAGTGAGCCTTGAATAATTTAACATAGAGGTTTTATATCCAATGTACGCCGCGAGAAGGTTTATGGCTCCGGTAATTTTGACAGTCTGGTGTTACTTATTAAGCACTTAAATTGCGGACTGCACGGGCCTCCAACCTTTTGCCTACATCCAAATGTGACCGCCACGTCCAGGGTCCAACCCATGACTTCCACAGGGACCCTTTAAATTCAAATAATTTTTTGCTCCCTCAAGTCTCCACCTATCCAGATTTTACTGTATGCGCATCGGTGTATGATTTCTACAGACATGTTCTGCAGCCACACCATGAATGAATGAATTCGCCTCCTGCAGCAAGTTGCCTTGGCGACGATGTTATACGCAGAATAATGACATATTTCGGGTCAAGTTTTCTTGACTTGATAACGACGCAGAGACAGCGCCAGAATGAATACACGAAGATGGCAAATATAGGACATGCTGTTTGCTCATAACTGAAATTTTTGAGGAACAAGAACGTCTCTTATGCGCATCTAGCATCACCACGCAGGAAATGATCACATAAGTGTCGACCACATCAAGACGCCATAACATGGACGTAACCTAAAGGATGCAAGGTTGCATGATCGCATTCCTCATTTGGCGCTGTCACAGTGTTATCGAAACAATCAAATTAAAGAATGACTTCTATTCACGCATCATGCAGTAACATGGACATGCTGTACACACTCGGCTGGTGGTTCGCCCAGCAATTCTCGGTGATGGCATCGCTGGACGGCAGTATCGCTTCGTACGGCAGCGCCACGACGGCGGCTGCGAACCGACAAAGCGACTGCTACGCCCTGGCCGAGAGCCGCTTCCGGCGGCAACTCTTCTTGCAGAGGGCGCATGCGTCGCTTGGCTATTCCGGAATGAGGCAGGTCGATGACATCTTCAGCAACATCCGCGACACGACCGTGACTCTACTGCGGTACGTAGGCACTACAAATCAAATTTGATGCGGGGAAGTGAATATTTATCTATTCCCAAGCGTTTAAGACACTTCTAGGTGAAAGTTTTTACGTGTAGGTTGGCGTTATTTTATGGGGATGAGCAACAAAAGCTCAAAGTGCTTACATAGCTCGTTGCCATGTGTGTATAATACTTAAGTTATGCAGAATCATAACTTTGCGGGATTGAGGTTTTTTGTTTCGGAAGAAGAGTTTCACTGCTAAAAATGACAAACGCAATGAACTCATTTGAAAATGAGGGCGAGAAATGTCCAGCCCGGGAGCCAGTAATCGAGGCGGACTGCTGGCAAGCGGAACCAAAAGAACTTTATTTCTTCCCTCCAAATACCATATGTACACTCGGTGTACAGCAGTGCCTCCTTGTGGCCACATGATGCAAGGAACACTGGCGGTGCCCTCTACATCTCTTTTTCACATCTTATGGGGCGGGTCCTTATAAGTACGTCCACTGCGAGTCCGCGTCACAGTTTCTCGTCGAGTCACTTCTAGAATTTATTATCATAATTCCCCTAAAACTTAATATTTTCTTCAATATTTTTAGGGACGTATAACTGTACGCTTTTAAAACGAAGCATGTATTGGCTGAAGTGTTGATAAGGTTGTGAGTTTGCGCACAAGAGGAAAAAAAGGGTAGCTCCAAGGGTGGAGCAATGTGGCCATTGAAGGTGCACCGGTCACACCACTAAGCTTGTGTGTCTCTCGTCAACAATTGGTGCTGTGTCGATTGTGGGTTTGTCGCTGATGATGAGTTTCTAATACGGCAATGGGATTCGTAATCGTGGTCACCTGTCATTTCACGTTGCCACTTTCCATTTTTGCCTTGGTACTGTCGGTTCTGGAAATGGCGAGCGGGCGCCACGCCACGCTCTTGGAGTGAACGGACACAGCAGGCACATCGGTACAAACCGAATAACATACACACATTTATTTAGCTACTTATGAACGACGATATCGTCCGTCGAATTGACACATCAATTGTAGTTAACCCACTAAGGCATCCACACACAATATACCCATACACTCCATGACAAACACAATAACACACCCAAGGCGGAGTCGTCAACGCTTGTCTTACCACGAGGGCCCCCGACGCGTGGGCCACGGTACCGCGCACCGAGGACCCAGGCTAGTGACAACCGTTCGCGGCAACCGCCACGCCCCGAAGAGACTCGCTCAACTAGTTCTCGCCCGCCCCCAAGGCTTCATTTCCCTTAGGGGTCACCGCTGGCACTACCACTGTAACAAGCATGATGATGATCGCGGTGTTCAACGCGAAAACAACGCCATCTACCGCCCGGTGGTTGTACCCCGAAAGGCGGTTTTTGGGCGAGACGCGTGCGCCACGCAGCGCAAACAACTTTACAGGGGGTGTCAGCACCCCCGCAGTACGAAAGCATCGTCCTTGTGCTGTGATTCTGAGCACGTGGAAAGAACTTTGGTTACCGGCACGGAGGAAGGAAGCAGAAATGTGAGAGAGAGAAAGAAAAAAAGAAAGAAAGGAGGGACGAAGGGAAGGAAGGAAGGAAGGAAGGAAGGAAGGAAGGAAGGAAGGAAGGAAGGAAGGAAGGAAGGAAGGAAGACATACAGACAGACAGACAGACAGACAGACAGACAGACAGACAGATAGATAGATAGATAGATAGATAGATAGATAGATAGATAGATAGATAGATAGATAGATAGATAGATAGATAGATAGATAGATAGATAGATTCAAAGTCGCTGAAGTTTGCTAAGAAATGCTTGGCATTTAAAAGAAAGAAAGAGGAAAAGAAAAATAATAGCAGGTCAAGCACGCAGTCGCACTTAATATGACTCTCAACGCGCTGGCTGTGGTTAAAGTGACCCCATGCCTGAACAGTCACTCCTACAAACGTAAACTGGTTTAGAAAGTACCGCTAGATGAGAGAGTTAATTTCACAATTTTGTTCTCGGTACGTGCCACTTTGCAGTGTTGGCGCCATTTTGAGTACAGGCAGCGTGCTTGAACTCACAATGAGCACAACTGAGCCCGCCCTATTTCACATGCCCCCATTCTACAGTAGGATCAAAAGCTCCCGCTAAACTTTTCACCACCTCGGCTTCACGCAGCTCGTTGCCGTGGATGGACGAGGCAGCTCGCAACGAAGCAGTCGCCATTGTTGAGGCCACGGAGTTCGAGGTGTGGAGGCGCAACCTAGGGAACCACAACGATGACGACGACAGCCGGGAAAGGCCACCGTAAGTTTGCCAATAATTGACAACACGTAAAAGAAAGGTTCTGAGGAGGGTAAAGAGTTTTGACGCATTGAAGCAGCAGCGCAGGTTGCCGGAATCGTTAACTTACCAATAGCTTCCGCACTGCGTGCCTTTAACACAGATGGTCCATGGGTGTCAGCAGGAAGTGAGGCAAAAGCATTAGCCGCCCCTCCCTCCCCCTCTAAGTTACACCAATACTTGCTCCCATCCAAATCACACCAGCGGTCCCTTCTTACCCTGCCATGATCCAGCGCGGGTAGGCTCACCCCTTGACGAGACCATGCCCACGCTTGTGTGTTAGGCACGCTTGTACAAGCCAAAGTTTGCTTGCACCAATGTGCTGAATTGAGGAACGGCTCATGAATATTTAAGTACGATAGTCTTTCTTGGGATACTTCAACGCGGAAATTTTGGCCTGTCTGTATGCCTGTCTGTCTTTCTGTCTGTCTGTCACACGATTCAGCCACCCGGTCAAAGTTTAACCTCCTCTGAACACCAAGCTATTTTAAACTGGTGGTTGCATTCCTACTTGTGAGCATTGCAATCAAAAAACGTAAATAATACACATGTATGAGGCGCAACATCGATACGTAAGTATTATATGGTGTGTCCCTTTATTGGAAAATACATAGATATGTAATCCTAAGGACCCTCGTAACCGTTAAGCTGCGCTGAAAATGCGACACTGTGTGCATAAAGCCCGGCAGGAGACTATCGTCTTTGAACGACATAATTCATCGAAGCACACGGATACGGACCTTTTTTTTTGAGTGGAAAACTAAGAGCAATACCTAATCGCAGAGCCATGAGCATCGTAGGAAGCAGCACCTCGGAAGCTCCACAGGACAACTTCAGCTTGGCAAACCATACGGGAACCGCCCTAGGGAACCGAGTGGTGGATGCACGTCCCAAGGAATCCACCGCGCCGACGCTAAAACGAATGGCCCAGCGGAGGCGAAGGCGCACGTCCCCGTCGACTGGGACGGTCGTTCAGTCCTGGATCGATGCAGCCATAAGCTACAAGCGCCGCCTCCCCAACTGGCCCCTAGACGACACGCTGCTTCACCGGCACCTGTCGTACGCGACGCTGGCCAACTATGACTACTGGTGGAACTCGCTTTTCATACAGATGGGCGCGCTTGCTGAGCCTCTGTTCTACCTGGACGGCCCGGTGTCGGCGAACTACGGTGGCATCGGCGTCCTCGTCGCCAGGCATCTCTTCAAGGCGTACGATTACATGGTGAGTCGTGAAAGTCGCCTGGCCATACCTTCGTGGTCCTTACACGGAAGCAGTGCATTTCTTATAGGTTCTGGTATATAGCGCCCGCTGATAATATGGTGGGTATATATCAAGGTTAAGCGCAACTGGACCACTCACCGCCATCGATACACCTTCCACAAGCATCGTCGAAAACCATGACGGCTCTTCACAGCCGTTGTCGTTCTCAAGAAGTAAAGATCAGTGTAACACTGTTCACGTCAGTTACATTTTGGATTCACGATGGGACGAACTCTCGTAGGAATGACAGCTATAAATGAAGGAGTGCCAACGCACGGAGAAAATGACGCAAAGCTGCCGTCGGAAAACATCCGCAGCCGCAGGTCAGAGTTTGCTGGCTTTTATATTCGTAAAAGTGGAAGGGCTGTGAATCTTTCCACACTGGCCGTCTAGCGTAGACACTGTAACGTTATGAAGTCGACAAGGACGACTTATCTTGAAGGTTTTTATTTTTGAAATAGTTCCTTTAGGTTAGCTTGCATTATTAGTCTCATTACAGACTAACTTGTTCACCGCATGCCCCAAATGGCTGTGTTTTAAATAGGAAAAATGACAAGTTTCAGTTCGGAATACGTACGCAGCAAATACCAAAGTACACTATCGTTTGTCACAACAGGAACAAAAAATGGCAACACAGCCTACAAAGGCACTGCACGCCATTTTTCCTTGTAGAAAATGTTCACATTGGACGGTTTTTATTGAGACTGATTGTTAATACATTGCATATAATCAGTTAGGGTTGTTGGTACTATAGCTTTATATACCTAACACAATGTTTGAATTGCGATGTCCAAAGCCCTCGTGAAATTCACCAGGACGTTCGTGTTCGACCTGCCTGCATGCGAAAGTCTTTTAACACTCGACGGCTCCTTGACGTTAGCGTAATGACTAAGTGGTATTGCAAACAGCGTTTATGCGATTTCTCTGTGTAAATCAAAGTAGACAATAAGGCCTGTTCATGATTCGTGATTGATGTATAGTGGCCGGTGGAGAACACGCGGATTATGCAGACAATAAGAGCAGTCTTTGTCCTCTCTGCTCTGGTCCTTGTATGCTTGTGGACCCTGTTTCCTACCACGCAGTATCGAATCCATGGTAAGCACAAAATTGTGTGTGTGGAATCTAGCATTCTTAGATTATATTCGACTATAGGTTTCTTCTAAAAAAACTACTTGCATCGGAGACGGACGTGGCCAAGTCTGTTGCGATGCGAACCTTTATGGAACGTTTTTTTAGATGCGGAGCATCTTATACTCGAGGCTTGTAGTGCGGCGCCGTCCTCAAGCTTCCTCCTCCTTCTTCCACCATCTGTGCATCCCTTCCTCCTCTACACACCGCGCGCGCTTCACTCCTCC
This sequence comes from Rhipicephalus microplus, assembly GCF_013339725.1. Taxonomy (NCBI): domain Eukaryota; kingdom Metazoa; phylum Arthropoda; class Arachnida; order Ixodida; family Ixodidae; genus Rhipicephalus; species Rhipicephalus microplus. Next base: position 39,662,483 of record NC_051174.1, read on the forward strand.
ACCATCTGTGCACCCTTCCTCCTCTACACACCGCGTGCGCTTCTCCTCTTCACGAACGCGCGCATGCGCCGTTGCGCTTCTCCCCCTTCTCGAACATTCGACAGCTGACAGTGCATGCGCCTTCGCGCTGTATATATACTCAAGGTCGGTGCTCGCTCGCTCAGTTGCCGCTCGTCGGTTGGTTTGTACGGCGCGTCGACGTCCGAGGTCGCAATGATCGACGTCCCTTCGACCAGCGCCGGCCAAAGTGTTGGCGTAACCGCAACCAAGTCGTCGTCCGAAGACAAGGCAGCGCGGAGAAGAGCTTGCGACGCCGAATGTAAACGTCGGCGTCGAGCGGAAGATTCTCAACTTAGAGAACGTGAAGCCGCTGAGAGACGTCAGCGTCGAGCAGCATCACCGGATTCGGCCGCTTTGAAACGTAAGCGTCGACAAGAGGACCCGCACTTTCGAAAACGGGAAGCCGAGTGCAAGCGTCGGCGACGAGAGGCCGATCCCGATGCTGCCCGCGAGCGCTCATTTAACACCCCTCCTACAACCACGTTAACCAATTTAGCCAGCGACCCAAGTAAGTCGCAATTTAACACCCCATTTCACAACCACGTTAACCAATTTAGCCATCGACCCAAGTAAGTCGCACTTTAACACCCCGTTAACCAATTATATGCTCCGCATCCTCCTCAGTGTTCCCCCGAGGGAAGCTGCGGGCAATTTTTTTTGCCCTTTTAAATCGTAAGCATGTTTAACTTCGGCATGAAGTTAACGGTAAAGAACACCACGCTAGATACACGACGTTGGAAGGACGTAGCTCACATTAATTTTTTTTTGTTTTTGCTGCTTTCCTCTTCAGCATGGCTCGCAGCTCGACGCCCAACGCAGGAGGCGCCGCTGGGTGTCAGTCTCCACGAGCGCTTCGTACCAACGCAAGCTAGGCTGCGAGGGCCAAAGCATTAAGATCATGGAGCATGTTGCCACCCTGGAAGTCGCTCACGCCGCCGCCTTCGGAGCGACGGGAACCGACGGGGAGTCGTTGTCGAGAGCGGACGCGAATGGGGCCGACCGACTTCCGGGTCAATGGCAGGCGTTGTCGCCACAGATGGTTTTCTTCCTCGTCTACTGCCACTCGACCTGCGAGTCTCGAGAAGGCAGTGGTGGTCTCAATGGCCGGCGCACAGTCCGCTGTGGCGACGTTCTGAAACGTGTGGCGTCCTTCGGCCGAGCGTTCGGGTGCCCCGCCAGCTCGCCGATGACGTCATCGGTTCCCAAGTGCTCGTTCTTTGCGAAGTGAACAAGGTGGAAAAGATGACAGACGAGAACTTTTTCGCAGAAATACGCCTTTATTTGGTCGCTGCGGAGGCAATATTCCGCGATATATTCAAGAATTTTCACGTTTGCAACGTCATTGTGCAGCTTGTATGCTGTACGGTGTATTTCGTACGGAATATCTTGGTTTTTATTCCTTGTTTACTTATAGTTTTGGGCTTTAAGTTTGAGGGTTTCGTGTGCCCTGAATAAACAGAGTGATAAAGAATTTCCTTATTGATTCACTCTGGACACTGAAAAGACACGACTCATCTGCAGGCCGCAGAAATTGCAGAACGCGTCGTTGCTGCCTGTTGCACCCAGCGCGGCGATCCCGCCAGTACCTCGGCAACAAGCAATCTGGCAGCACCTTACCTATCACTAAGACAAAAATGTATGAGACCAACAACAATCCGTCGATGCGAAAGACTTTCACCCATTGAATGTTTCACTATAGTGCACGACAAAAGCCTGTTCAGGAAAGTCCACAGACAGGGACCAAATATTTTTGGCTGCGATAAGCCTTGTATGAGCATTTTTCTGCGCCCGAAGGCCAAAGGCAATACGGAACCTAAAGTACTCACTGCCTGTCTCCATTGGCATGAAAAGTGCAGCGAGCAATTATTCCTTGAACTCGCAGGGGGGATCCATACCGTAAATGTTAAATGCGTCAGCTCGGAGGGGTGAAGATACAAGAGCAAGAGAAGCGTAAAGTATAATTTGTGCTAGTCAGCTACACTTGCTGAGAAGCAACACTTGCTTGATCTACACTAGCCAAGAAGGACCGGGAAAGGGGAAACGAGTGATTAAACGTGTCGATAAGCTAACGAGCTGGCTATATAAAGGTCAGTCATTCGGACGTCGTTTGTCTCACAACCACTACTATAAACACAGTTGTAATGATGACGTCAGGTCAGGGACAAAACATGAGCTGGTAGGATAACAGTCTATTATCAACTCGTGCAATCCGCAAAATTGGCTTCTGTCATTCACGTGTGTATGCTGCACAGGTGTAACATATGTGTTTAAGTGATTACGGTGCGTCATAGTGATCTCTCTATTAGGATCACTGTTTCCATTAGTACATGGGCTCTATATGCTTTCCTATATGCCACTCGTTCAAATGGCCGCATCAGTTTGTACGGATAACTGTGAAACGAAGCTTCATTCAGGATGAAATGACTGTTATAACGAAGCTCATATGACTTGCTGAAACTAAAATTTGATAGTCTTATTCGTGCGAAATAGTTTATGGCGTAAGCGCCACGTGATTGGACAAACCCACTACTCTGCATTGCTCCTGTAAAGATTTCCAATAAAAACGTATGTTTAACATGGATAGGGGCGAATTCCAGTGCTTGCCAGTGGCATGCTAAAATGTGCAAAACACTGCACGGACGGAAAACACGGCAGCATTACGTTTTGTCACAGCCACCGGGAGGCGTGTTCTGCTGAGTTAGCAAACACATAATAAACGAAAAGACTACCATTCTTCTTTGTTCGTATTCATGGTTGGAAATCGGACAGTATTTGTGTTATAAAGCGCACACATCAGTCTTATAGCTTAAAGATTTTCATTTATTGATGTTTCAGATTTAATCTAAATTTGCAGCTTCTTTTAGCGTCATAGGCCTTTACCGTGAGCCTTATGTCAACTGGCTTTCGGCCCAGACGCCTTTGTGGGTGAACGTCATCAGGAAGAGGCGTTCATCAACATCATATTCATTGTTATGGTCACGATCATCATCAAGCACGAATTAGAATTTCTGGACAGGTGTAGCCAACAATTGAAGAAAACTTAAGTTGAAAGAAGCGATATCGATCAACTCAGTGATAAACATGGAGACCGGGCGTATGTTTCTGCTTCAGTGATAATGCATATAGACCCAGTGTTTGGATGCTTATACTTTTGACATTAGTACTCACAGATGTACCTGACCTGGTCAGAAGTAGCAGGGACGCTTTTCGCTTCGTTGATAAAAGAAATGTACAATTCCTTACGAGGCAATCTTACAGAATTGTGCGATAACTTCCCTTCACTTCTTTGGGATCCTTTTAAACATATTCGTTTGCTCTTCTAGCTATAACGAAATGGGTTCACTCAATTCGCAATACCTATTTCGGACTATGAAATTTAGTGGGTATGATACTCTTCTGCGGCGAAATAAAGAGAAAGCTGCGCTCCGAAGTTATTTTTACGAAATTACGCTCTAGAGTGCCAAAACTAAATTACTACATGCATATAGCTGCTCTGGCTCCTTCCACTCTTTGCTCATTTATAACAAGGATGAAACAATTAAGCATTTTTTTCGTGTACTCGCTTCAACTCACTGAGCAAAAGCATTCCTAAAGCGGCTTTTAATTGAATTAGATTGGACTTCAATCTTTCTATTATTCTCTCTTTGAAACCCTCCCAATTAGGTTATTGTCACCGGGATATCTGTTCTGCTGTACAAAGATTCTTAATTGAACCAAGCCGGTTTTGATTAGAAATTTCTCAATCAATGATATTGTATTTCTTCTAACCTTTTCAGAATTCATTAGATTTAAACCTAATATGTGATCCACTATCTAAATAATTGTTTCTTGGCAAATCTTCCAGGGTGGGTGTGAGCCATTCGTCTAGACCACCACCACCATCATCATCATCATCATCATCACAATCATCATCATCATCACCACCACCAACCCCACCATCACCGTCATTATCATCATCATCAACGAATCATTCGCAATAGGATCGCTGCCCCTCAGCAAGGTGAGTGCTGTCGCAACGCGCCAAGACCCAACGAAAAGGTCGCAATGCCAAACTATTCGCCAATGCGACGATAACTTGGACGAGCTAGTATCGGTTCTTACTTCACTGTGTCAGTGCACCGGTTGCTACCAGACTGAAGGTGATCGACGACCCATCGCGCTTGTTCGATGTGCCAATATTTACCTTTCAGTCCGATTGTTTGGTTGTGCGGCGCTGTTAGACTAAAGTATGAAACTATGCTCGCAAATGTTTGCCACAACCATAAACATCTTCTGTATCCTTAGTCCGGTGAATGAGTCGCAAAGTCGTGCTTCGCGGTGGTTGAAAATATGAAAAAAGGAAGCTATGGCATGCTGCTTCCAAAGGCTTGCGTTTGGTCATCCGGGTAGTAACTATGGAAAGTAAATGTTCCTAAGAATGCAACTTCAGGATCCTCTGGAGCCGTTACGTCTAAAACGTGTGTTGTCGTTATCCTGTACAATGAACAATGGTAGGACAGGTACGACTGACTAGAAGGGGAGGGTTGAGTTGCAGCAACATTTAGATGATTAAAGAGCGGAATACATTTCTCCTTTGGCAACACGTCTATGCTGCAAGACAAAGGGAAGTCATTCGATGCCCATAAAGTCAAACCTTCCAGAAGCGTTGAAACGCTACCTGAACAGGCAGCGTCATCATTGATGGATATGTTGGGTTTAACGTCCCAAAGGCACTATATGAATAGGAGAGACGCCGTAGTGGAGGGCTCCGGAAATTTCGATCACCACGGGCTCTTTACCTTGCACCCAAATCTGAACACACGGGCTTGCTGCGTTTTCGCCTCCCTAGAAAATACAGACGCCACAGCCGTGATCCCATCGCGCGACCTGCGGGTCAGCAGCCGAGTACCTCAGCCACTAGACCACCGCGGCGGGGCGTGCAGCCTCGTGTCAGCTCGGTAAACGTCTTTATCTATTCAGAAATCCGTTGAAGGGCTTACATGTCGTGATATATGCTGAGTACTTATAGGAAGACAAAGAAATCACAAACGACACATATTTGCCCCGTGTGAGGTTCAGCTCAGATTGGCCATTATTGACTTACGATAAGCAATAATGCTCAAAGACGCACGTTCACCGTGACACTGATTGTGTAACGCATGTCATATAGAAGATACCTGTCAGCTGCGGTAGCGAGTCTTCGGCCAATGCTTCATTATAAGAGCCCGAGAGCGTTGTTTGAATGTGAGGAACAAAATCAGCGGGACCTCTCGCCGATCACTGCAGCGAGTGTAAATGCACACCGTATTTAGATAGTGTCATTCTCATCAAGCGTGCCCCGAAAAAAGTAATAGAGGCCGCCCACATTAGGAAATCAGGCTTCAACTGAGTATGTCCTGTGAGGTCTTACATATCTGACAAAGAAATTCTGTTTGTGTTCGGTCATGTGTGATAGCGTGTTCGAGTAGTTAACATGAGTGCATGTTTAAAAACGGGCTTGCTGTTAAAAATATCAGTTAAAACAGCGCACCTGTTTATTGTTTGTGTCTTTCTTGTCATCGCTTCTTAGCGCTGCAAGCATTCAGTATGTATCATGTCTCTGTCTTTTATAGAAGCTCAGTTTGTTTCTTATCCATATCAGTATTTTAAGAGCGCATAACAGACAAGATACAAGAGACAGATTACACAAGCGAGCGCTGCTCTCTGTATTTCTCCTCTCTAAAGCCTTTCCATATATCTAAATTGACGGCTTTGATTGGCCTGTATGCGAACTGACTACTCCCGGTGGTGGAAGGTACGCCCTGGACCTTGCGTTAGAAGTGAAATCTATTGCGCGGTTATCGAGATGCATTTTTTAAATCATATTTGCAGGTCTCGCAAACGCTGTCTTCTCGAAGATGACTTTCCTGCGACGTCTACTTACGGGACGTGGTCAGAAAAGTCGCCTGTGGCGGCTTCTCAAGTTATGCCTGGCCTGCGTTTTGCTGGCAAGGCTCAGGTAGGTACAAGTTTGCTTCATTGCAATAGCAATTATAGTGACAACCGAGACACATTCGTGCCGTTAACACCATATTCCGCATAAAACCCCAAGCAAGAACATCACCCCGGGCGTCATTAGCGCAAACATTGATCACAAGGACGTGGTCGTGCGCGTTTGTCTCGGCAGACGTCAGTAAATGGCTCCTACCGTTGTTGGGTAAAAGCTTCGCGTTAAGGCAATAGAGAGCGAGAAACTCGCTTCCCTCTCTGAAGCGACCGTTCCCTTTCAAGCGAACGTTCTATAGAATTACCTGAAATCGGATCCTAATGGAGTTACCAGCCAGCCTTACTTCGTGTAACGTTCCAATTGGTTAATTGTTATCGCACTCATTGCCTCTTGGTTCCTAGGAAATTGACTGTATTCTAGTAAAGCACATTGCTTATTCCACACACTTGCGAAACGTAATGTAAAAGGTGGTGACAACGACGGGAAATTTTTGCGTCCGCTTAGAACTGTGACATGAGAATTGGCTCAATTCAAAGAAGGTAAAAGTACAAAGGAAAGTAGATCTATGAAGAGTAAGAAAGCTTTGAAGAGGAAATCTCGCTAAATTGTGGCCACATTTCCTGTACAACTATTTCTCAGCAAAATGTGGCAAATAACTTAGTCGTAAATCTTGTAAAAAAAACAGAGCGTTTGGAGGGTTTTCTATGCATTCAGTAATCCATATTTTAATTTCAATGACAAATTTATCAATTGCCGTGTCTGTCATTTCACACATCGATTCCATGATGGCACCACGCCTTTCAGAAGAGCTACGTGGACGGTGACACCAGCTGTCTGTCCGGGTAGAACTACGAGAACTTAGACCGTCTCGTTTTACAAGCGTGAACCATCAGAATACAAGCAGAAAAAATTTCCAGGTGATCTCCATGCTGTACTGGGATCTCTCTAGTAATAAAAGTAATATTATCTGTGGTTTTACATCCCAAAATGACATGATAATGAAAGACGCCCTAGTGGAGAGCTCCTGAAATATCGACCACCTGGTGTTCTTCAAGGAGCAGCCTAAGTACACGGGCCGAGACCTGCAAGCCAGAAGTCAAGTGCCATTACTGTTAGACCAGCCTCGAGAGTTAAGGTCTTCACAGAGTCACTGGGTGCTCATGTCGGTAATATAACTCTGCGTGTGATAATTGTGGACTGCATTTCTGTTGTCGCTTGTGTTTCTTCAAGCAGTCGGGAGATGGTACGGACGCCAGGATGGGTCGCGAGATTTACCCGGTACCAGGCTTGTTCGACGACCCACGAGCCAGGAGATCCTGCGCCTAAGGTGGACATCTCTATGCAATTACTTTTTTGCAGTCTGAATCACGTTTATTGTCAAGAATATTCAAGCAGCCACGTCAATCACTGATTTATTTTAATAAGCAGAGACTTACGCCGTAATGACAGAAGATAGTTGTACCACATGCTAGTTCCTTGCAACTCATGAATGGTCGCGACATAATTGTTTCTAACTCACACCAGCTAGCAGCTGCGTTCAATGGTGATCCGTGTTTTTTACATTGAAACGCTTTGCGACAGTTAGCTCACAACTGAATTTTTAAGCATAAAGTTTTGTGACTGTAATCATCATGCAAGTACGATTAATAAATGCGGGCGTTCCTCGGTTTAGTCATGAAAATAGGCATTTTGGCATGCACACAGCAACAGCTAGAGATAAAATAAACACCAAGGACGTAGCTCATGTGAACGTTAGGTCTCTAGAAGTACAATGAAGCAAATAGAAGTGAAATGTACAAGTCATCGAACGCTTCGTTGCGTACTGCCTAATCGCGAATCTTGAGTGACAAGCTCGCGGTTTAATGGCGTTCACTTCGGGGGGAAATTCGGTACCCATATTGAAGGTTCCCGGTCACGCCTAGGCTTGTACGAATTTAGAAGTTGCAATGCCTTGGCGTAAAAAAGTTAATGCTTGACAACTGCCCGTTAAATATTTTATGAAAATTCAATTAAATCAGTCAGGATTCTTTCATAACGTATACAAACGCCTCCGATGCAAGTATTTCCCAGATGAAATCATTTTTAGCGCGTTACTTTATTGCTACACAGCGAACGCACAACTTACCAAGTGGCTGCGTCGTTCATCGACTGTCAAGAATTTTTCGTTTACTGTCTTTTCTGTTCATTACAGTGCTTAAAGGAGCAGCTGCCTTACAGAATCGACTGCCTCCCAGATGTGAAAGCTACTCCCGATGTTTGTTTTCAGCGACGGTGCTGCTGGAAGACGACCAATACAATTGGTGAGCCGTCTTGTTGTTGGCTATCATCAAAATATATACAGCATTTCCAGTGGAGATGTTTTTTGTTGTTGTCCGGTCCTGAAGCAGTAGCTATGAAGTATGTTTCACGGTAGAGTAGACACACACTACTTCGAGTACTCGAACGGTAACGAATATACTGCTGCCTATATAATAGCCCAGAATAGAAAAATGTGATGCGTCGTGCCCATTGAGGCTTGGATAACCAAAGTGCGCATTAGTGCTGGTAACACGTATTCTTAAATGATTTTTTTTCTGCGTTGACTTCACATTCTCGGGTGTCTCATTCATCCCCAGCCACATCCTCGTATTCTTGAGTGAGAGGGCGCTATTAGTTGCCATCCGTGTTGGTGAGTTCCTCGACAGCATGCTAAAGCTTCTTTTAACACCACCAACGCTTTCTTTGTGACGTAATAAGGTGCATCCGGTATCGTGTGAACGAAATACTCGTAGCAGGGCACTACCTTGTGTGGAACTGAAGCACCTAGTCTTCGATATATACGCTGGGATTTTTTAAATGAAGTCCCAGTTGATAGGCTTTGTCCTGAATGCCATTCGCAGTGAATATTTCAGCGAGGTGTATCTACGTGCTTGATATTTACTTCAAAATAGTCAATGTGTTGTCTTGAATGAATGTGCATGTGAGATTTTGAACTGATCTGTGCGCACAACGTGTCGTGATGTGGCCCGCCTCTGTTACTTAGCCGCTTAGATGTCATGCTTCTATGTTTGGGGAAGAAGGTTCGCATCTCGACGTATACAAAATCTAAAGCGTCCTTGACCTTAGATAAAAACGTACCTTGAGGAACCATAGCAGCCAAAATTCTTCCGGAGTTATCGTGGCACGACTTACAGTCATAACACTGTTTTAGGCACGCAAGACACCCGAATTTGACTTTCCTGCCCAGGTGCATAGACTAGCTCCACAGAAATAGACCAAGCTATAAGAAAAGGCCGCGGAACGTCTCCATTGGACACAAATGTTCACAGTTCTCTTAGCATTTCACGGAATCTGCAAGAGTGGTGTTTGCATCGGTGCCACTCTCACTAGACCGCGTCAAGCTAGCGTTCTAATACACCTGCAGCGCATTACCAATCCTCAGAGTGGCTTTATCGCAATCACTTTAGGCCAAAATGGCATGTTTTTTTTCAGCAACGTTCCCCGTGGATCAAAACCTAAGATCAGAGTTTTGTAAAAAATGTGCAGTAATACCACGATGCCTCATGAAACCACGAAGAGAGCGGTATGCCATAGTCGACCAGACCTCAACCGACGATGGGCTGCGGTTGCAGCTACAGCTGGTAGACTCCTGGTCTAAGCTTGGAAACGAGTCGAAGACGCTTACTGTGGACGTGACGCAGTTCGCCCGAGATACAGCCCGTCTGCGGGTAAGTGCTGCCATAGAGACCTCAATATTTGCGTATCTGTGGCTTAGGTCGTCCCTTACATCGTTCAATTTGCATACTTTGAAAGTAGCAAATTTTCCCAGACTAGGTATATTGCAGAGAACTTCATTTATTTATATTTTTGTTTACTGATAAAATACTGCAGGCCAATTTAGAGTCCAAGCAGGAGTGGATACATACATAGTCAATAATATGAATGTCATAAATAACAAGAAAATGTACATGCATACATAATACATATATACACTTAAACGCCAACTACTGTAATAGCAACTATATATATATATATATATATATATATATATATATATATATATATATATATATATATATATATATATATATATATATATATATATATATATATATATATATATATATATATATATATATATATATATATTGTAGGGAACTATGCGAACGACGACGAAGCAGCATGAAACGGCAAGCCACAGCGTTGGTGCACACGCGCAACCCGAGCTTGCGTTTGTTTTGTATTTTCGGCCTGTTGGCGTTCCTCGCTCTTCTGGCGTTCCTCGGTCTTCAAGTAGGTCTGCACGTAAATAAACTGCGTGACATCTGGTGGAGGTGCAGGGTACTCCCGTACAAACCTGCAACTTCGCTCCCGTAAGCTTCCCCCTCTACGTAACAGGAACATGGCCACCGAGACGCCTCTCCAGGTGGGACCTTCGACCGTCTATGTCACTTGTGGCGCCGTGTATCCTCAATGAGACCCTCCTATCTTGACGGGCTCCACTGAGTCGGACGTCGAAGATTGGTTGGCGAGGTACGACAATGTCGGCGCAAGTAACAAATGGGACGACCCAAGTAAGCTGGGCTACGTCACATTCTACCTTGCGGACACCGCGCAACTGTGGTTTAATAACCACGCAGCTGACATTACTATGTGGTCTGCATTCAAGACTGCTATTACGGACGTCTTTGGACGACCTGCGGCACGCAAGCTTCAAGCCGAGCACCGTTTACGTCACCGTGCGCAGCAACCAGGCGAGACCTACACGGGCTACATTGAAGATGTGTTGCATCTATGCAACCGCATCAACTCTACCATGACTGAGGAAGAAAAATCAGGCACATATTGAAATGCATTGACGACGGCGCCTTTCAGATGTTGCTCGCGAGAAATCCCCCCACAATTGCTGTCCTTGTTTCCCTCTGTCAAAGCCTCGATGAATTGCGTAGGCAGCGCGCAATTGCTCGTTAAGCCCTCACGGCGCCAGACACGCTCGCAAGCTTGCACCTAGCTGCCCATCCTACCGATCAGCAGCCGCTGCTTTCGACAATCAAGGACTTCGTCCGCGAAGAGGTAGCGCGCCAGCTGTCACTGCTGCCACTGACACATGAGCTCACGCAAGCTTTGGCACCGGACCTCTAACACGTCATTCGGACCCAAGTCGCTGAGGCCCTTCCGCCGATGCATCAGAAACCACCAGTCACTACGCCACCGTCGCATCAGCAACCACTCTCACGTACGCCACCGTCGCTGCTCGGCCTACGCAACAGCGTATGCCATATGCTCAGCCTGCCATGCCACCCTATGTCGTGCCTACAACCCCAATTGCTGCGCCGTATCCCTACGTGAGATCATCAGTTCTATTTTACCGTCACTCGGACGCTTGGAGGACGCCAGATAATAGGCCCATCTGTTTCGCCTGTGGTATCGCTGGACACGTCGCCCGCCACTGTCGCCGAGATCCCCCTCCAGTCGACCCCGTGGGCCGGCCAATGGCGTCGTCGTCTAGGACGCCATCAAGGTACACCACTGACGGTCCTCGACCATACGCAAACCATCGGTCTCAATCGCCCCGATGACGCTCCCTGTCACCTATGCGTCACCGACCTGCTACAGAAGAGGGAAACTGATCGCTGCAGCTCTGGAGGCAACAGCTGCATACAATTCGAACTGCTTAAGGCCTCCATCTTTCTCGCCGCAAAACGTTATTGACGTGAATGTTGAGGGGACCACCGCACAAGCGCTTATCGACACAGGGGCCGCCGTTTCCATAATCTGTGAGACCTTATGCCACAAGTTGAAAAAGGTGACGACGCATCTTTCGGGCCTGATGCTCCGCACGGCCAACTCGCAGTGCATAGAACCTACAGCTGTGTGCACTGCACGTGTCATTATCCAAGGTGAACTTTATGCCATTGAATTTTTGGTGCTGGCATCATGCTCCCGCAAAGTCATTCTTGGATGGGACTTTCTTTCGCGTCATCGGGCCATCATAGATTGCTCACGTGCAGAAGTTACCCTTACACCGCTGCCAACCTCTTGTTTGGTGGATTCTCTTTCTGAAGCTTACAAACCGGTCGTTGTTGCAGACATGGAAATAGCACCGAGAATATCCACCCTTGTAGCCCTGACCTGTACGGCAGCTTCTGCCGGAACTGTTTTCTTCACTCCGTCTCACGTATTTACCCGCCGCCATAGCCTACACCTGATCCTTTGCCGTACTCACCATGGAATCTGGTGCTACCACCATGCTCGTCGCGAACTCGCTATCGTCGCCAGTTACCTTACTTCGCGGAGAATGTTTGGATAACATACAAGACGTTGAACTCTTGCGCCCTCTAGAGTTCACCGAACACCCACCTCACCTCCAGCTCCATGCTATGACGCCACCTGTGGCCACACTGCCCGCGCCAAGCTCCTTCCAGCCCTCGGTTGCCGCTGAACTATCGCCGACACAATGAAGGGAACTCTTGTCTCTTCGAGAGTTCCGTTCTGCCTTCGATTGCGCTCAACCATCTTTGGGTCGCATAGCGAACATCACGCACCACATTGACACCGGTACTCATGCTCCCTTACGCCAACGACGATATCAAGTTTCAGCGGAAGAGCGCCGTATTATCAACGAACAAGTCGACGACATGCCCAAGCGTGGTGTCATCCAGCCATCGCAGAGCCCTTGGCCGTCCCTTGTTGTACTTGTGCGCAAATTATGGGTCTATCCGATTCTGTGTCGACTACCGGCGGCTCAATAAGATAACTCGGAAGGATGTGTACCCGTCGCCACGCATCGACGATGCTCTCGATCGCTTGTAAGGAGCAGAATATTTCTCCTCTTTAGATTTACGCTCAGGATATTTGGCAAGTTCCAATGGCTGATCCTGACCGATCGAAGACAGCATTTGTAACACCTGATGGGCTGTATGAGTTTTAACGTCATGCCGTTTGGACTCTTCAACGCCCCGCTACCTTCGAACGATGATGGACACATCCTTCGCGGCTGAGGGAACCGTCCTTTGCTAACTATACGAAATCGTCGTTTTTTTCGCGACTTTTCGACTCACCTTGTTCTCTTCGTGCTATTCTCACGTGTCTCACCTCTGCTGGCCTTCAACTTAACATCGAGAAGTGCCATTTTCCACACGTCAGCTCACTATACTGGGTCACGTCGTCTGCCAAGAGGGTGTCTCCCGGATCCGGCAAAACTCCGCGCTGTGGCCGACTATCCGAAGCCCAATTCCATCAAGACGCTTCGAAGTTTTATCGGCCTGTGCTCATATTTTCGTCGATTTGTGCGCAACTTCTCTTCCATCATAGCGCCTCTTACCAACCTGTTGACAACTTCCAAAGACATTTCTGCTTGCTCAAAAAAGTGCGACGAGTCCTTCACCGCGCTTCGGCGGTTAATATTATCACCTCCAATACTACGTCATTTTGACCCCGATGCGCCTACGAAGTCCACACCGACGCCAGTGGTGTCAGTCTTGGCACGGTATTGGCTCAATGAAAACCAGGTTACCAAGAATACGAGGTCGCTTACGCGAGTCGAACCCTCAAGAAAGCCGAGTGTAATTATTCCGTCACGGAAAAAAGAGTGCCTCGCAATTGTCTGGGCTTTGACAAGTTCCGCCCATACCTTTATGGCCACCCTTTCGAAGTCGTCACGGACCACCACGCTCTATGCTGGCTATCATCGCTCAAAGACCCGTCGGGGCGCCTTGGTTTTGGGCGCTTCGCCTACAGGAATACGACATTCGTGTTGTATACCGATTCGGCCGCAAGCACTCCGACGCTGATGCGCTATCCCGCTCACCGTTACCGGCCGATCCAACCTCCTGGTCACTTCTTCAGCTGTCATAACACCAATCGACTTCACAGACATGGCATCGGAACAACGCAAAGATGTACGAATTTCCCAACTCCTCGCCTTTCTGACTGATCCGCTAGCTAATTTGGTCTCAAGAACTATCCGCCGTCAAGCCACACATTTCGCTATTCGAGACGACCTAGTCTATCGGCGGAATTACACGTCTGAAGGTCGGAGGTGGCTGTTAGTGATACCCAACCACATGCGCTCGGAAATCTGTACTGCTTTCCACAACGACCCGCAAAGCGCTCGCGCTGGCGCTCTCAGAACGTACAGCCGTCTACGTCAGCAGTACTACTGGCGCGGCATGTACACATTTGTGCGCAAGTACGTACGTGTTTGTACTGCATGCCAGCGACGTAAAGTCCCACCTCAACGCCCTGCCGGTACACTTCAGCCTCTGCCTTGTCCAGCGCGTTCGTTTGACCGCGTCGGTATCAACTTATACGGACCACTTCCCACGTCCTCTTCTGGAAATAGGTGGATAATCGTCGGCGTGGACCACCTCACGCGTTACGCGGAGGCGGCAGCACTACCCGCAGCAACCGCGAAGGAAGTTGCGTTTTTCATCTTGCGCAACTTTCTTCTTCGCCATGGTGCTCCCCGCGAACTTTTGAGCAACCGGGGGCGTGTTTTCTTGTCTTACGCCATTCAAGCGTTGCTCGCTCAGTGCAACATGGTTCATCGCATGACGACAGCATATCACCTGCAGATGAATGACCTCACAGAACGATTTAATCGCACTCTCGGTGATATGTTGACGATGTACACAGCTTCAGACCAGACCAATTGGGACACTGTCTTTCCGTTCCTCACGTATGCGTATAACACCGCTACGCACGCGACAACAGGGTTCTCCCCTTTCTTTCTGTTGTACGGACGCGAACCATCGAGCACGCTGGACACTATCCTCCCATACACGTCCGACTCCTCTGAGTACACTGCAATTTCTGATGTTGCCAGGTACGCAGAAGATTGCAGACGATTGGCCCGTTCCCTGACAACCGAGGACCAAGGCCACCAGAAGCTACGGCATGACACCGACCGACATCTCTCTACTTTCATGACTGGTGCTCTCGTTTGGCTCTGGATTCCACCGAGCACTCCTGGCCTTTCGTCGAAATTACTGGCACGATACCACGGGCCTTACCGCATTCTCGCCCGTACGTCACCAGTCAATTACGAGATTGAGCCTTTGACAAAGTCTCATGACTTACGCCGTCGTGGCCGAGAAATTGTGCATGTGAGTCGCCTGAAGCCGTATTACGACCCCGCTATAGTGACTACGCCTTAAGTCGCCAGGTTCGCTACGCTATTCACCGGGAGCCAATGTAGGGAACTACGCGAACGACGACGAAGCAGCATGAAACGGCAAGTCACAGCGTTGGTGCACACGCGCGACCCGAGCTTGCATTTGTTTTGTATTTTCGGCCTGTTGGCGTTCCTCGCTCTTCTGGCGTTCCTCGGCCTTCCAGTAGGTCTGTACGTAAATAAACTGCGTGACAATGTCATCAATGGAGAGGTTGTGGAGCTTGAACGCTGATTGATGACGCTGTGCCGACCATATTCCCAGATGCAGGCGGGCAGGATTCGCAGGCGGGAACGCCGGAAGATACAGGGACTCGCTACTCACTTTCCACGAGATCATGACTCATTATCATCTATCTCGGAGGGCTTTTCCACTTCCTCATCCTAAACTTACGCGACCGCAATCATCGGCCTACAGGATGCTCCAAACGGGGTCTTTCCCTTCGCGAGGCAGGTTCAGTCATTTTTCGCTCAACATCGAGCCGCATTGTCCGGACTGCGGAGAGGCGTATTGCTCATTACCTCATATGCTCTGGCAATGTCCTGCGTTACGTGACGCAGAGTTCAACAAAGAAGAGGACTGGGAGGAAGCCCTTAACAGCGGCGACCTCTTGGTTCAACTTCGGGCTGTCCAGAGGGCCTGCGAGAGGGCGGAGGGCCACGGTCTTCCGGTCCCTACGTGGGAGCGGCCCACGACTGCTACGGATTCCCCCTAAACGGGGCCGTTACAACGCAGTTCCTCGGGACCTGAATAAAGTTCTTTGTCTGTCTGTCTGTTTCGGCCTGTTGGCGTTCCTCGGCCTTCCAGTAGGTCTGTACGTAAATAAACTGCGTGACAATATATATATATATATATATATATATATATATATATATATATATATATATATATATATATATATATATATATATATATATATATATATATATATTGTGACGACGAAGACCAAAACTGGCACTCTGGCACAGACGCGCATGCTAGGCGAGCGAGGAAGAAGAAGCAGAATAAGAACAGCTGGCACAGGATCGGGTGTTGTCTCTTGTTCTCTGTCTAGTACATTACAATGGTGCAGTCCGACAAGTGAACCCTCTGCAGAAAGCCACCGGTACGTGTCTTTGTGGTTCGTCGGCAGTGCTGGCTTCTCCATCGAGGAACGCTGTTCACGCTTCCTTGCCAATGGGGTCCCACCTGCCGCTTCAGCTACCCTTCAAACCACCAGTGGACGGCGTCCAGGCCTCACCTGGGGTTGTAGGGCATGACCTTATTGACACCCTGCCACCATTTCACGGCAGGGATCCGCACCGGCTCCTGTCCTTTGGGAACGCCGCTCACGCTTCCCATGGCCTACATTCCCGTTGCCGCACTCTTTCAACATACGAGCTGCCAGGGAACGCCATCCAGGCTTCTCTGCTCGTCAACCTCACCGGCGTGAGTGCGGAAACCGCTACTCATTCGAAGACCGCGATCACCAACGCTTCGGACTTCACACACGACAGCGCCGCGAACCTGCGGCGTACGATCGCGCTACTCCACCTCAAGACTAACGAACTGACAGCGTCAATCTCCGAGCGAGCTCCTACAATGTTGCCAGAATTGCGTGCCACTAACACCGTGTTGGATGTAGCTGCCTCGCGCGACCTTGAGGCAAGCCCATTCGACCAACGCAGGCAGCTTTGGGGCACCCTCCTGCAGCTCTCAGACGAGCTCGACGGCGTTGCCTCAGTGATATCCGCATTCTCACATGCCGCCCCACCATCGCCGTCCACCTACGAACTGCCGGAATTCGATGGGGTCCGGAACGACGCCGACAGTTGGGTGGCAACCGTCAACGCGCTAGCAATGCGCGCGGCCTGGACAGAGAATCAGAAATGGCATGTGGCCATAGACTGTCTTCAGGAAGGCGCAGCGGCGTGCCACCGGTATGAAGGTTGGAAGCAGCAGTCATGGGCGCAGTGGAGCATCAAGCTCATAGCTGCTTTCGGTTCAATTCCTTGTGCCACCTGCCCATGTAACTCGACCTTCTCTCAGGACGGAACTTGGGAAAATCCCGACCTAGAGGATGCGATTCCAGCCCCTACCATCCTGTCATCTCTCGGTGACCAAGATGTAGGGAACAATCACGATCGTGTAACTCTGCCTTGCACAGGCATTTCTGCTGTCGTATTTAGAGCTCCTGAGGAGCACCGGATCGACGGTGTAGCTGTGTCCGGCGAGTCCCTGATGGCAAGCTTTGCGCAACGCTCCGCAAGAGGCCCCAACGCAGGTCGTACGGTTGACTTAGAGGCACCGGCGCCCGTCCTACTGGACATTCTACCACCTAATGAGACAGGTCTTTCCTCTGAGTCTAATAACATCCCATCTGACCAGACGGAAGAGGATATGCGTGCGAAGCATGCACTGCCTGAATCGGTAAAGTCTCCGATTGTCGAAACGGCTTCCGTAGAGGATCTTCCGCCAGTACGCAGCGTGGCTTCTAGAATTGCTGACTTTACAGCGTCCAGGAGCCCCATTGCGACAACGCTGCGCAAGTCACGGACTACGCAAGTCACGGCACAGGAGCCACGCCACAGGTCAGCACGAGGACTTCACCCCAAGTTGGTGCAGATGTCTAATCGCACCGAAAAACATCTCTCAATCCACCATAAATTACGCTTACAGCTGCATAACATGCTACTAGTTTCGTTGCCGGATCCATCATTTCCTGCCCTGTTTTCTAAAATGTGGTGGGACAAAGGAAAGCATTCTGTGATCAACCTGCGACCATGTCGATCCAGTCGGGGCCGCCCGCCAGAACCATCTCCAAGAAAACCACACCACCGCAGGAAACTTCTACCACTAAAATGCCTGCTTGGTCCACCAAAGGAAAACCGGAGTCGAACTACTTTCTCTGAAAAGTCGAAGCGTGGCCGAGGCTGTAGACTGCCACGCGACAGACAATGTCGTCCCACGGAGTCATCATCTACAAAGGGACCAACCAGGACCCAGTCTCCACCACGACATGTTGAACGACCCGGGCGACATAGCCAGTGTCGGCCGCCGGAGCCAATTTCGACAAACTTCCAGCGTGGTCGGGGCCAACCACGACGATGCAGCCAACCCCGCCCACCTGAAGCAATGTCAACTGCTGCAGCTAGCTTCACCCACATGAACATTGTCGTGTGGCCTATCGACAATGCTTGCAGTCATGGCCGAATGTGACGACGAAGACCGACACTGGCACTCTGGCAGAGATGCGCATGCTAGGCGAGCGAGGAAGAAGAAGCAGAATAAGAACAGCTGGCCCAGGATCGAGTGTTTTCTCTTGTTCTCTGTCCTGTACATTACAATATATATATATATATATATATATATATATATATATATATATATATTATGAAGTCTTGGTTTGGAAGACCTTTATTAGGCCCGAAGAACCGGCAGCCGACAGCTGAGATGGACGGACCAAGATGATGATGATACGTGACAACGATGAGGATGCATGAGCAACACATGATAATGATGATAATGTACAGATGAAGAGGATTGGTATACTAAATGCCCACACTAATTCCCCCCGCGTGAAAGCGGCCAGCCTGGCCGCGGCAAGTCAAGGGGACAAAGAACGTCGCATGAAGGGCTTCATACGGGAGACATGGACGACCTCAGTAGTTCGATAACGGCGATCAGCTGGGGCTACAAGTGGCGTCACGCGATAATTCACTGGTGAAGTTTCTTCGAGAACTGTGTACGGCCCGATAAACCGTGGCTAGAATTTGTCGAACAAACCAGGTGTGCGAATAGGCGTCAAAAGAAGCACTTCGTCTCCAGGTTGAAAGGATACAGCACGATGGGATTCATCATAAACCAGTTTTCTGTCTTGCTGTCGGGCTTCAGTGTTTATACGAGCACGTTGGCGGCTCTCTGCGAGCCGCAAAACGTATTCCTCTGAAGAGGATGAAGATGAATCCGCATGGCAGGTAAAAAAAGAGACGTCCAGGAGAGAAGTAGGGGAGCGTCCATAAACTAGGTAAAATGGTGAGTAGCCGGTTGTCCGCTGAATAGCCGTATTGTAGGCGAAAGTGACGAATGGTAGGACTACATCCCAGTTCTTGTGGTCTGGTTAAATGTAGGCGGCGATCATGTCAGAAAGAGTGCGGTGAAATCGCTCAGTGAGGCCGTTAGTTTGGGGATGATAACTAGAGGCAGTCTTGTGGGTTGTGCCAGAAGCGCGAAGAAGTTCGTTCACTAGTTGTGAAAGGAAGGCCCTTCCACGGTCACTGAGCAATACACGTGGAGCACCATGACGCAGTATAATGGCTCGGAGGATGAAATCGGCAATTTCAGAAGCTGAACCGGTAGTGACGGATGCCGTCTCGGCGTAGCGCGTCAAATGGTCAACGTCTGTTACTATCCATCGGTTTCCAGCAGCACTGACTGGAAGGGGGCCATAAAGATCGATGCCTACAACTTGGAATGGTGTGGCTGGGCACGGAAGAGGCTGTAGTGTACCGGCTGGAGCAGTTGTGGGTAGTTTTCTAGATTGACAGGTAGTGCAGCACCCAACGTACCGAGCTACACTAGTGGTAATACCTGGCCAATAAAACCGACTTCGAAGGCGATCGTAGGTTTTGTGGTAACCAAGGTGACCTGCCGTCGGATGGTCATGAAGTGCTCTGAGGACTTCGGACCGAAGCGATCGGGATAGAACGGGAACCCAGCGCTGACCGTCAGGATGGTAAATTTTGCGGTACAGCACCGAGTTGTCCAGCTTAAACTGCGAGAGTTGGCGACGGAGCCTCGCATTAGGCGGACGGGAACTGCCAGTGAGGTAGCCTATAATACGTCGACAGTATGGGTCAGCCAGCTGTCGAGAAGAAAAATCGTGCGGGTCGTCCGAAGGTCCGAAGGCAGCTGGTCCATAGAGGCGAGAGAGGGAACCGCCGTAGACGTGGTCTCCGAGGGCGTGTTGTGCAAAGTGATTGCGGAAACGCTGAGGGGAGCCGCTGGTAGTGGGCAGCGAGAGAGAGCATCGGCGTCGCTATGCTTTCTGCCACACTTGTATACGATGTCAAAATCGTACTCTTGTAGGCGTAGAATCCAGCGGCCGAGGCGTCCCGACAAGTTCTTGAGTGTCGAAAGCCAACATAAAGCATGGTGGTCGGTCACGATGGTGAAATGGCGGCCATGAAGATAGGGACGAAATTTCTGCACTGACCAAACGATGGCGAGGCACTCCTTCTTGGTGATCGTGTAGTTCCTCTCGGCTGCGGAGAGGACGCGGCTGGCGTACGCAACGACTCGCTCTCGCGAAGAGTTGTCGCGTTGGAGGAGCACGGCTCCTAAACCGTGGCCGCTAGCGTCTGTATGGAGGAAGGTCGGTGCACCATCGTGAAAGTGAGAAAGTACAGGATCGGTCGTGAGGGCACTCTTCAATTTGTCGAAAGCCGATTCACATTCCTGAGACCACTGGAAGGGCGTACCAGAAGCAAGTAGCTTATGTAGTGGTGCGGCTATGGAGGCAAAGTTTTGTATGAATCGCCGAAAGTAAAAGGCGAGACCAAGGAAACTTCGCAAATCTTTCAGCTTGTCAGGGCGAGGGAAGCGAAGCACCGCAGCAGCTTTCTCAGGGTCTGGACGAATTCCGTCCTTGCTCACAACATGACCGAGGACCTTGATAGATCTGCTGGCGAAATGGCACTTCGTGGTGTTAATTTGAAGACCAGCGCCCGCAAGGCAAGTCAGAACCTCGTCCAAGCGTTGCAGATGTTGAGGAAACGTCGATGAAAATACAACAATGTCATCGAGGTAACATAGGCAAGTCTTCCATTGCAGGCCACGCAGTACGGTGTCAATCAAGCGCTCAAAAGTTGCGGGCGCATTGCATAAACCAAACGCATAACATTGAATTCGTATAGGCCATCCGGGGTTGCAAACGCAGTTTTTCTTTGTCTTCTTCGTGCATGGGGATTTGCCAATAGCCGGAACGCAAGTCGAGGCTTGAAAAGAATTCAGCACCTTGTAAAGAATCGAGGGCGTCGTCGATACGTGGCATGGGGTATACGTCCTTCCTAGTGATCTTATTGAGTGCTCGGTAATCGACGCAAAATCGTACGGAACCGTCTTTTTTACGCACCAGAACCACTGGAGACGACCAAGGACTGGTTGAGGGTCGGATTATCTCCCGTTGCAGCATATCGTCTACGTTTTCCTCAATGATTTTTCGTTCGGCTAGGGAGACGCGGTACGGACGACGATGCACAATGGATGTTCCGTCGGTCTGAGTACGATGTGCTGTAGCAGTTGTCTGACCCAGGCTGGATGAATGAACGTCAAAAGATTTTGCATGCTTTTGCAACAAATCAAGCAGCTGCTGCTTCTGCGAGTCTGTCAAGTCCTTGTTGATGGCTGCTGTAAAGGCCGAGGAAGCAGCATGATCTCCAGGATGGCCTTTAGAGGAGGCAGGGGTAAGAGGCACGACGCACACAGGCTCCAGATCGGCAACGAAGGCGACAGTAGTGCCCCGCGGCAGTAAAATTTTATCTGGTGTGGTGTTCGTAGCAGCGAGGACAGCTGATCCATCGTTGAAGCGAGCCACACCTGATGCGAGAGCTATGCCTTTATTAAGGCAACGGGGCGATGGAGTGACCAAAATGTCACCAGAGTCGACGTCGTTGGACAACATTGTGACCAATTGATGTTCGTTCGGGGGTAACTCGATGTCTGCAGCAGCGATGAGTCGAAGTGGCCTGTAGGTTTCGTCACTAAGCAAGTGGTCTGTGTCAGTAAGATGGACGACACGTTGTGCACAACAAATAGCCGCGGAAGCAGACGAAAGAAAGTCCCAGCCTAAAATGAGTTCGTGGGAGCACGGGGATTACACAGCGAATTGTATGTGATGAAGAATGTCGTCGATTATCACACGGGCAGTACAGAGAGCGGAAGGGCGAATCATCGTTCCCTGGGCTGTAACCAGTGTTGGTCCATCATAAAACGTCGTGACTTTTCGAAGACGGGTACACAAATCAGCACGAATAATAAAAACCCAGCCTCAGTGTCCACCAAAGCATCAACGTCCACTCCCTCAACTGAGACTGCAATCATATAGTAAGGGCGCGCTGGAGGAATTGGAGTACTGTGTAGGAATGCAGTTTGTCCTCCAAAAACTGCATTGCTTAGTTTTCCGGACGCCGATCAGAAGCGAGGGAAGCAGGCTGAAGAGGAGAAGAGGAGCGACGGTAGGGCGATGGTGAACGGCGTCTGGTTGATCGAAGACTACTGCGCAGTTCACCGGATGCTGGCGGAGATGGAGACCGACGCGGCGGTGACGAATAACGACAGCCCTGCTACAAGGCTCCTGCGATATAGTCTCGTTCGCGTATGTCGTACCCTCGGCGCTCATCTTGCTGGCGCTTGCGGCAAAAGCGTGAAATGTGACCACGATGGCCGCAGTAATAGCACGTAGGGCGAGTCGATCGATAAGGAGGGTGGTAGCTTGTGTTAGATGCACCGGGAGAGAGAGCAGTGAGAGGGACAGATGATGGCTCAGGCGGTGGTGATGCAAAGCTCGTGGGAAAGCTTCTGGGAGGTGCGGCAGCAACCGAAGCGTACGTTCGTGGTGGCGAAGTCGAGCTGACGGTGCCTGATGGTGCGGCGACGGCATGCGAGAACGATGGGAGAGTACGATCGACAGTGGGCTGCAGGTGGGTCATATGGGTCATGGACGTAAGCTCCTCCCTGATGACATCCCGCAATGACGTTGATGAAGGCTGAATGGTACATACTGAAGGTAGTGTGAATCCCATTGATTCCAATTCTTCGCGTATTATCACCCTTATCGTTTCTCGTAGGTCTGGATCAGTCGTAATACGGGCCGCGTCACTCTCCGGTTGTAGGCGCATCGACTCAAGTTCTTCGAGGCGCTGACAGGTTGTCGCAACGTCAGCAACGGTAGCCGGATTCTGGATTGCAAGGGCATTGAATGCGACGGGTCCAATCCCCTTAAGAAGCTGGCGTACCTTGTCTGACTCTGTCATTGGGGTGTCAACCCGGCGGCAAAGTGAAAGGACATCCTCGATGTAGGATGTATACGACTCCCCGATGTGCTGTTCCGAGTCGCAAGAGCTTTCTTTGCGAGAGCTGAACGAACAGCCGGTGTGCCAAAGACATGGCGAAGCTGATCTTTGAAGGCCGACCAGTCGGGGATGTCGATGAAGTGGTTGAGGAACCACGTCTTCGCGACACCCGTGAGGTAGAATGACACGTAAGCGAGTTTGTAGGTGTTATCCCACTGGTTAGCAGCGCCGACACGTTCGAAATCGTCCAGCCATTCCTCCACATCTTCCCCGCGCATACCAGCGAAGGGATGGGGCTCACGCTGGAGGCTGTTAATGACGTGAAAAGGCGCGGCACGCAGTGGCGGAGTGGGAACGGCTGCAGCACCGACCTCTTCTTGGTGCGACATATTTCCGGACACCTGGCCCAAGCGGCGACCTGAACGTAGCTCCAGGGGGTAGAGTGGTCGAGAGGATGACGGGGGATCCAACAGCACCTCCACCACGTATGAAGTCTTGGTTTTGGAAGACCTTTATTAGGCCCGAAGAACCGGCAGCCGACAGCTGAGATGGACGGACCAAGATGATGATGATACGTGACAACGATGAGGATGCATGAGCAACACATGATAATGATGATAATGTACAGATGAAGAGGATTGGTATACTAAATGCCCACACTATATATATATTGTAGCGAAGCCTCCGAACTCTGAAATGGGTCGAACGCTTGAGTACCTTCTAGTGGGGCTACCCAACAAGAACGCCGCTCGCGCTGAGAGTCCGTGCTTGGCCGTTACTGTCGCCATTGTGTATATACTCGCTGTCTGCCCGCTAATAAACGCCATAACAAATTGGTGGAGAGTGCTACGATCCCTTTTGATGCCCTGGGAACTGCGTTCACGTACCCTGCAATCTACAATGTCCCACGATGCCTCGCAGCAAACACCTCCTCCCATGCCACCCCCTTGTGCCGGTGTCCCCAGGATCCGAGATCCACCCATCTTCACGGGCGCCGATGGCACTGACGTGGAGGACTGGCTCGCTATCTACGAGCGCGTGAGCGTCCCCAACAAATGGGACGAGGACGGCAAGTTGACAAACTTGGTGTTCTACCTTGCGGGCGTTGCAAGCTTGTGGTACAACAACCACGCGTCCGATTTCGCAACCTGGTCCAATTTCAAGACCGCTATTACCAACGTTTTTGGCCGCCCTGCCGTTCGTAAGCTGCAAGCCGAGCAGCGCTTACGCGAACGCGCTCAGCAGGCCGGTGAATCATTCACCAGTTACATAGAAGATGTCCTGGATCTTTGCAAAAAATCTAACGACAGCATGTCCGAATCAGACAAGATCCGGAACGTCATGAAGGGCATTGACGATGATGCCTTCACGATGCTGCTTGCCAAAAACCCAGGCACAGTAGCTGAGGTCATCACGCTGTGCCAGAGCTACGAGGAGCTCCGCCGGCAGCGTTCGATGACCCGTCGCTCTACACCACGAGATGCAGAGCTTGCAGGCTTGGAGGCGAGCTGTGATCAGGTGGCACTGCTGGCAGACCTCAAGTCCTTCATACGTGAGGAAATCGCGCGGCAGTTCTCTCTCCTGCCCTTTGCCCCACCCACCGGCTGCTCAACAATCGGCCACTACCATTCTTCCACCCATCCGCCGAGCAATTGAGCAGGAAATAGCGGAGGTCATGCCGGCGTACCAACCACAACAGCTTCCGGCCCCTGCGCCCCCAAGTTACGCCCAAGTGGTCGCCAGGCCGCCTCCAGTCGTTCAACCGCCCGCCCCACTGACTTACGCCGAAGCTGCCACACGACCTCCATCTTTTACAGCGGCTATGCCGGCTACGTATGTTGACGTGACCTCGCAGACTCAGCTCCAGCATCCCCTGCAGCCTTTCCAGCCACAGTTCCGTCCATCGGCTCTTACGTCATGGACAAGACCTACCCCAGCGAACCGATGGCGCACACCCGACAACCGGCCCATCTGCTTTGCCTGCGGTTACGCCGGTCACGTAGCCCGTTATTGCCATCGTGTACAGCCGGCTCTTTCTTCGCCTATTGCTGGCCACCTCAGCCGTCCCTATCACGACGAACCACCGTCTATGCCACCGCCGTCTCGCCCAGGTCCATCTCCTCGAAGGTCGCCGTCTCCACGACGTCGTTCCCTGTCCCCCATGAGGCCAAGTTCGGCTAATCATGAGCGGTAAAACTAGTCGTCGCAGTCCCCGAGGCAAGGACTGCGATGCTATTGCGATGTGAAAGCCCTCAGAGCCGCCCATCTAATGTCATAGACGTGCTTGTGGACGGTGTTCATGCATCTGCTCTTATTGACACTGGAAGCTGCAGTATCCGTTATGGACGAAAACTTCTGCCGCTGCTTCGAAAAGTGACGACGCCAATTTCTGGGTTGTCCCTTCGTACTGCCGGTTCACATCGTATCCATCCTTCAGCAGAGTGCACAGCTCGCGTTGTCGTTCAGGACGTTCTGTATGTCGGCCAATTCATCATCATTCCTGCATGCTCTCATGACGTCATCCTGGGGTGGGGTTTTCTCTCCCGCAACGACGCCGTCATCCATTGTGCCGCTGCCGAAATTGAACTCTCACCCTTCTCGCATTTGACGCCGGAAGACAGTCCCTCGACACTGAGTAAGATTCTCGTGAAAGACGATACCATAGTGCCTCTAAGTTCGGCAATGGGTGTATCTGTCTACTGCGCTGGACTCTCCGACACAATTGCACTCGTTTCACCATCCGACCGTGCTTGCCGAAGGAAAGGGTTGCTAGTACCTTTCGCGACCGTGCAAATCACCCAGAGCAACGCCGCTATTTTTGTGACCAACCCATCCCCGTACACTGTTACCTTGGTTCGAGGGGAATGTCTCCGCAGAGTGGAACCAGTGGATAACGCACAAGTCCTGGACGTACCTGATGACTCGCGTTGTCCCAGTTCGTGTACCGTCAGCGCTGTTTCCACTTATGATTCATCATCTCCTGATGTATTTGGCCCTTACATTGATGACAATCTTACGTCGGTACAGCGTTCCCAGCTTCTGGACCTGCTGCGAGAATATCATTCTTCTTTCGATGTCGGGCGAAGTTCTCTCGGTCGCACGTCCGCTGTTACACATCGTATCGACACTGGTGCCCATCCACCATTACGGCAACGTCCCTACCGCGTGTCGCCTGCTGAACGTCGGGAAATTAACGAGCAGGTTGATGATATGCTCAGACGCGACGTTATTCGGCCCTCGGACAGTCCATGGGCGTCTCCTGTTGTTCTTGTCGCCAAGAAAGATGGTTCTGTGCGGTTCTGTGTGGACTACAGACGGCTCAATAAGATCACTCGCAAAGATGTTTACCCACTGCCGCGCATCGATGACGCAATTGACAGCCTTCACGGAGCCGAATTTTTTTCTTCTCTCGATCTGCGCTCCGGGTACTGGCAAGTACCCATGGCTGATGACGCTCGACCGAAGACTGCGTTCATCACACCCGACGGCTTGTACGAATTCAACGTCATGCCGTTTGGTCTATGTAATGCACCTGCGACCTTTGAGCGCATGATGGACACCGTTCTGCGCAACTTGAAATGGCACACGTGCTTGTGTTACCTCGATGACGTTGTTGTGTTCGCTCCAGATTTCTCCACGCATCTCCAACGTCTGAAAGAAGTTTCCGCACGTGTGAGCAATGCCGGCTCGCAACTAAATCTGAAGAAGTGCCGCTTTGCAGCACGGCAACTCGCCATCCTAGGGTACGTCGTGTCTAAGGATGGCATTCTTCCTGACCCAGCCAAGCTTCGGGCCGTGGCTGAATTCCCCAAACCTGCGTCCGTCAAAGAACTGCGTAGTTTTGTGGGCCTGTGCTCATACTTCCGACGCTTCATACGAAACTTTGCTACGATTGTATCACCGCTGACGAAGCTCCTTGGAAGTAACGGGCCCCTCAATTTGTGGTCGTCTTAGTGCGACGACGCGTTCGCGAAGCTTCGCCATTTGCTGACGTCTCCTCCCATTCTACGCCACTACGACCCTACGGCCCCGACGGAGGTGCACACAGACGCCAGTGGTGTAGGCCTTGGCGCTGTCCTGGCGCAGCGCAAACCCGGATTCTCTGAATATGTCGTAGCATATGCAAGCCGTACGCTCACGAGAGCCGAGACAAACTACACCGTCACGGAGAAAGAGTGCCTGGCGATCGTCTGGGCCCTTACAAAGTTTCGACCTTATTTGTATGGTCGCCCATTCGATGTCGTCACCGACCATCATGCACTATGCTGGCTTTCATCACTGAAGGATCCCTCAGGCCGTCTCGCCCGTTGGGCTCTTCGCTTACAAGACTATGACATCCGCGTGCTGTACCGCAACGGACGCCAGCATGCTGACGCCGACGCCCTCTCGCGCTCCCCTCTGCCTGAAGGTGATGTGCTCTGCTCAGTATCCTCGGCTGCTGTTTCTGCCATTGATGTTGACATCATCGCTACCGAACAGCGAAAGGATAATTCGATCAGCCCGCTCATCGACTTGCTCTCTGATCCATCCGCAACGCCATCCACGCGTGCCTTGCGTCGTCAAGCTCGCCATTTCGCCATCCGTGACGGCCTTCTACACCGACGCAATTACGACGCCGATGGCCGGCAGTGGTTACTCGTGATACCCCGCAGTCTGCGGTCGGAGATATGTGAATCCTTCCATTCTGATCCGCAATTCGCGCACTCTGGGGTATTCAAAACCTACCGTCGTATTCGACAACGCTACTTCTGGCGCGGGATGTACCGCTATGTGCAGCAGTTCGTTCGCTCCTGCCTCGCTTGCCAACGCCGCAAACCGTCAGCACACATGTCGCCAGCCAGTCTGCAGCCGTTACCTTGCCCTGAGCGTCCGTTTGGGCGCATAGGTATCGATTTGTATGGACCACTTCCTCTGACGTCGGCTGGTAACCGCTGGGCCATCGTCACCGTAGATCATTTAACGCGATACGCCGAAACCGCCGCTATCCCTGCGGCTACTGCGCGTGATGTTGCGTCCTTCCTACTGCATCGATTTATACTGCGCCACGGTCCACCTCAGGAGCTTCTCAGCGATCGAGGCCGTGTCTTCTTGTCGGAAGTCGTCGAAGCCATTCTGACGGAGTGCATTCTGTCCACCGCAAAACTACTGCTTACCATCCACAGACGAATGGCCTCACCGAACGCTTTAACCGCACCCTCGGCGACATGCTTTCTATGTACGTCGCTGCCAACCACACTAATTGGGATAGATATACTGCCCTTCGTCACCTACGCCTACACACCGCCCTCAGAGCACGACTGGTTTTTCAACCTTTCTACTTGCTGTACGGAAGGCACCCGTCGCACACCATGGACACAATGCTCCCGTACACGCCGGATCATCTGAGTGTACACCTATTTCCGAGACAGCCAGGCTTGCTGAAGAGTGTCGCGAGCTTGCCAGACTTTTACGACGCAAGAGCAAGAGCGGCAGAAGAGTATTCGTGATGGCTCCACCACTTCTGAGCCCACGTTCCTTCCTGGTGCGCTTGTATGGCTCTCGATCCCGACCTCTGCAGCTGGCCTCTCTCTTCCAAACTACGTCCCAAATACGAAGGCCCCTACCGTGTCATCGAGCGCACCTCACCCTTCAACTATCTGATTGAACCCGTTGAACAATCTTCGGACAGTACGCAGCGTGGCTTCTAGAATCGCTGACTTTACAGCGTCCAGGAGCCCCATTGCGACAACGCTGCGCAAGTCACGGACTACGCAAGTCACGGCACAGGAGCCACGCCACAGGCCAGCACGAGGACTTCACCCCAATTTGGTGCAGATGTCTAATCGCACCGAAAAACATCTCTCGATCAACAGAAAATTGCGCATACGGCTGCATAGGATGCTACTAGTTTCGTTGCCGGATCCACCATTTCCTGCCCTGTTTTCTAAAATGTGATGGGACAAAGAAAAGCGTTCTGTGATCAACCTGCGACCATGTCGATCCAGTCGGGGCCGCCCGCCAGAACCATCTCCAAGAAAACCACACCACCGCAAGAAACTTCTACCACTAGAATGCCTGCTTGGTCCACCAAAGGAAAACCGGAGTCAAACTAGTTTCTCTGAAAAGTCGAAGCGTGGCCGAAGCTGTAGACTGCCACGCGACAGACAATGTCGTCCCACGGAGTCATCATCTACAAACGGACCAACCAGGACCCAGTCCCCACCACGACAAGGTGAACGACCCGGGCGACATAGCCAGTGTCGGCCGCCGGAGCCAATTTCGACAAACTTCCAGCGTGGTCGGGGCCAACCACGACGATGCAGCCAACCCCGCCCACCTGAAGCAATGTCAACTGCTGCAGCTAGCCTCACCCACATGAGCATCGTCGTGTGGCCCATCAAGAGTGCTTGCAGTCATGGCCGAGTGTGACGACGAAGACCGACACTGGCACTCTGGCACAAATTCGAATGCTAGGCGAGCGAGGAAGAAGAAGCAGAATAAGAACAGCTGGCCCAGGATCGGGTGTTGTCTCTTGTTCTCTGTCTAGTACATTACAATATATGTATATATATATATATATGGTACAGTAGCCAGCACAACCACGACCTTAATATAAGAACTAGCAGAAGAGGGTGAAGTGATCCATCATATGTCTCTTGCATGTAAATTAAGCCGCATTGCATTGCAAAAAGAGCCTTGTTTTGCTTTCTTTATTTTTATTGGAAGACGATTTTATATCGAATATTCTTCAGTGACACATATACCTTGTCTCCACTAACCTTATATGAAAGCTTATAAATCATATCTGTTATGATATGATCATACGAAATTGTCGTATGAGTGTCATTCGTGTCGTATGACTCCAGGAGTGTGCTTGTTACTGGGCTAGTTGATACATCATAATGAGGAATATTTGTAGAGGCATAAAACACTCCATAAAAAATGAAGAATCGTGACGCTCTTTCGCTGTGTTTCTTCTTCCTTTTTGCGGTATTTAAAGACGTCTAGAATTATCCCTTACTAGGGTGACATATCAAACCTTTGAAGGATTTGAGCGTCGCGGTCGAGAGTCGAACGATTTACCACCGTCCGGTTGTCTTTTTCATCAGTAGTCTTGCTTGCCTTCTCATTGGAAGCAGAAAACATGTCGCAAAAAAAATCCAAAGCGCGAACGCCTTTTGGGTCGAATGTGCCAGAGTGTGGCACAGCGAAACAGGGCCACGTTGCGAGGCACTACCGTCTGAAAGCGTAGCCATGGGCACTTTGCGCCCTTCTCGACGCGCGTGCCACCAACACGGAGCGGTGCATATTGTAACGCACTTCTCAATAAACTCTTTTAATAAGCTAACGTAGGCTGGGCGAACTTGTGCCCGAGAATTATAGCACAGCTAGATTGTCTCGAGGATTGCCTTCTGCCTCTTCTTCTACGTTCTTCTTTTCTTTCAACCCGGTTCGCGCGCAGCTGGGTCCCGCAGGCTCGTGCATCGCAAATCATCTAGAAGGCACAATTATTTGCTAGCGCGCGTAATTTGAAGTCACATTGTGTCATTGCCCCCCTTTCCAGAGTGCATCGTCCCGATGCTTGTGTCAAACTGGTTGCATGGCAGTCATTCACAAACCCTCGTCGGGGATGTCGTTAACGTCAGAGAACGTTGTATCTTCGGAGTTTCATTGCCTGTCGTGATATGGTTTCATCCTGACGACATGCACAGTTTCCGTGCGATTCCGCCGTCGGGATGAAATATCCTGTCCCTCTGGCATAACTTCGTAGTTGAGCGAGCCGACGCAGCGGAGCACTCTGTACGGACCGAAATAGCGGCGAAGCAGTTTTTCTGACAGGCCACGTATTCGTACAGGAATCCACACCCATACTCTGTCTCCTGGTGCGTACTGGACGTCTCTTCTTCGCAGATTGTATCGATGCGTGTCGGTTTTCTGCTGTTGGAGAATGCGATATCGTGCCAGCTGTCTAGCTTCTTCTGCTCTTTGTATGTAGTCGTGAACGTCATAGTAATTCTCGGGCGTCTCATCAATAGGTAACATTGCATCTAAAGGTGTCGTTACCGTCCGGCCAAAAACAAGTTGGAATGGCGTCATCCGTGTTGTCTCTTGCATCGCAGTGTTATAGGCGAATGTTGCATAGGGTAATATTTTATCCCAAGTACGGTGTTCTATAGCAACGTACATTGACAACATATCAGCCAGCGTTCTGTTCAGTCGTTCCGTTAGACCATTTGCTTGAGGATGATATGCCGTCATTTTTCTATGACTGGTGTGCGTCAATTTCATGATACATTTCATCAGGTCGGCCGTAAATTCAGTCCCTTGGTCTGTGATCAACGATTTTGGAGCTCCGTGCCGCAGTACTATGTTGGAGACGAAGAATTCGGCTACTTCAACGGCTGATCCTTTAACTAGAGTCGCTGTCTCGGCATATCTGGTTAAATAGTCGGTCGCAACTATTATCCACCATTTTCCCGATGATGACGTAGGAAATGGGCCCAGTAAGTTCATTCCCACTTGTGTGAATGGGGCTTCTGGTGGTTCTATCGGTTGAAGGAGACCTGCTGGTTTTAGCGGTGGCGTTTTACGTCTTTGGCAGTCCCGGCAGGTTCTGACATAGTGTCGTACAGAGCTAAGCAACTTCGGCCAGTAGTATTTAGTGCGGATGCGTGCTAACGTTCTGCTTACTCCTAAGTGTCCAGCTGATGGATCGTCGTGGCAAGCCTCCAAAATCTCTGGTCGCAGAGGTGAAGGGACGACAAGCAGGAATGTCGCTGTATTGTTGTCAAAGTTCGTTTTATACAGGATGTTGTTTCGTAGGACAAACGCTGACAAGGCGCGGAAAAAAGGTCGTGGAACATCGACAGCCTGTCCTTGTAGGTACTTGATCAAGAGGAGTATCTCAGGGTCGGATCGCTGCTGATGTGCCATCTCTGATGGTGTCACAGCTCCCAAGAAAATAAAATCTTCACCATCCTCGGTGGAAGCAGAAGCAGCAGGTTGAATTGGAGCACGTGACAAGTAGTCCGCATCACTGTGCTTGCGACCTGACTTGTACACAAGCGTGATATCATACTCCTGTAATCGCAAGCTCCATCGTGCAAGCCGTCCACATGGGTCCTTGAGATTTGCCAGCCAGCATAGCGAATGATGGTCGCTTATAACTCGAAAAGGCCTACCATATAAATATGGTCGAAACTTGCTGATAGCCCATACCACGGCAAGGCATTCTTTCTCGGTCGCTGAGTAGTTCACCTCAGCTTTCGAAAGAGTGCGACTGGCATACGCAATGACTCGTTCTTGTCCGTTTTGCCATTGTATGAGCATGGTCCCAAGACCTAAATTGCTTGCATCCGTGTGGATATCGGTTTCCGCTTCCTCGTCAAAATGCGCCAGAACAGGATGGCTTTGAAGGCACTTTCGTAGTTCATTGAAGGCATCTTCTTGTTCGGCAAACCATACGAAAGACATTTCCTCTTTTGTCAGCCGTGTCAGTGGTTCAGCAATTCGTGAAAAATTTTTAACGAACCGTCGATAATAGGCGCAGAGACCTAAAAATCGACTAACAGCCTTTTTGTCTGTTGGCTTCGGAAATCTTGCTACGGCCTCAGTTTTTGCAGGGTCTGGGCGGACGCCTTCTGCACTGATCACATGGCCGAGAAAAAGGAGCTCACGGAAGCCGAAATTACATTTCTGCGGTTTTATCGTCAAGTCCGCTGATTTGATCGCAGTGAGCACGGCCCGGAGCCTTTCCAAATGTTGCTCAAAGGTAGCAGAGAAAACTACAACATCGTCGAGATAAACCAGACATGACTGCCATTTAAGACCACAAAGCACTGTGTCCATCATCCGTTGGAATGTGGCGGGTGCTGAACAAAGGCCAAAAGGGAGTACCTTGAACTCGTATAAACCGTCCAGTGTCACAAACGCTGTCTTTTCGCGATCTCTTTCGTCCACTTCTATCTGCCAATACCCACTTTTAAGGTCCAATGAGGAAAAATACCTGGCATTTCGCAGTCTATCCAGAGTGTCATCACTTCTTCGCAGAGGATAAACATCCCGTTCGGTGACGGCATTCAGCTTCCGATAATCAACGCAGAAACGTAAGGTTTGGTCTTTTTTCTTCACAAGAACAACAGGTGACGCCCATGGACTTGATGAAGGCTGGACTACATCGTCTTTGAGCATTTCTTTTACCTGACTACCAATAGCTTCTCTTTCTTTTGGTGACACTCGGTAGGGATGCTGGTGTATTGGCCTCACTGACTCGTCGACAATGATGCGATGTTTAGCGACAGGAGTGCGTCGAACCTTAGATGACAACGAGAAACATTCGGCGAATTCCCTTAAAAGACGCTCTATTTGCTCTTTTTCGCTTGGTAGTAGGCCTGGCTCGATGTCGATGGCTGCAAGGACCGACTCCATGTCTTCGAAATCAGAATCATTGGTTTCAAAAGTTCGCAGCTCCGTAACCTGGACGAAATCATTAAGACTGGCGATGACGGTTCCTTTTGCAACGTGCGGCACCTCATTTCCAAAGTTTGTGAGTAGAACATTTGCACATCCGTCACGTAACTTAACAAGGCCTCGTGCCATGCAGATTCCTTTTCGGAGTAGTAAGGCAGTGTTGTTGTCAGCAAATCCTTCGAATTCACTGAATGCTTTGTTGTTTACTGCGACAGATATGCTCGATCTTGGCGGAACCATGACGCCATCATCTGCAATACAAAGGTCATATACGTTTTCTTCTGTTTCAAAGGTACCAATCCGTGCCTAGTCGAGAATGAGACGGAAGATTCTCGCAAGTTAATTACAGCACCATTAGCTCGTAAGAAATCCATGCCGATAATCAAGTCTCTTGAGCATTCCGGCAGCACAATAAAACTGGCGACGTACGTGAAACCCCGTATTCCGATTCTTGCTGTGCATATTCCAGTAGGGTCGATGAGGTGCCCTCCTGCTGTGCGAACTTGTGGTCCCTTCTACGGAGTCAGAACTTTTTTTATTATTTTAGAAAGTCCGCTACTCATCACTGAATAATCTGCGCCGGTATCTACCAGTCCAATGACTTCGTAGCCGTCAACGAACACACGTAAATCGGAAGCAACGTCACTATCGAAGCACCGGTTTCTGAATAGGTCGTCGTTCAGAGTCAGCAATGGAGGTTTTTCTGCATTAGCGTCGACAGCGGCCTTGCCTCCACAGATCGCTGACTCTAGTTTTCCCGACGCGAGCTTGGGGAACGAGACCTTGGGGAGCTTGCTGAAGGTGGGGGGTAGGCGATCTATACCTCCCCGTTGTCGTTGCCCGAGGTTGGTGTCGTTGGAAGCCACTTGAGGTTTGACGACCTGACAGGTATTCTTCAATTTCGAAGGGACGTTCACCATTTCGTGGTCGAGGTGCATTAACAGGAAAACCACGGAGTCCTGCCTGGCGGTAGTGGCACGTTCGGTAGAGATGACCAGGCTCCCCACAGTGGTAACACAGCGGTATCCTGTCGGGAGTGCGCCAGACATCGCTCTTCCTAAGTCTCCTCTCTGGCGTTGGCTGCAGGGTGCTCGGCGGCATCGGGTACTGCATAGGTGTAGCCGCCACGACGTCCGCACGTCCTGGAGGTCCTCGTAGTAGCACATCAGCATACGTCATTCTCGTCTTCTGTTGTAGTGGCAGCCCTGGCTGTGCGTTGCTCGAAGGTTCGCGTACCACCTGCCTGACCTCCTCGCGGATCACATCGGCCAGAGACGAAAGCATTGGAGCGTTCTGGTCAAGACGCTGCCTCTGCAGCTCTTCTCGCACAACAGACCGCACCAGTTCGCCTAGTGCTTCCATGCCGTTACCGAAGGCTGGTGGCAACATGTCCAAGGATGTGACGATCGCATCCCGCTTGTATAACCTTGCTCGCTGTTGGAGCGTCCTTTCCATTGTAGTCGCCTCGGAACGAAACTCGGCGATGGTGCGTGGCGGGCTTCGAATTAGTCCGGCAAAGAGTTCTTGCTTCACGCCTTGCATCAGATGGCGCAGCTTCCTGTCTTCGCTCATATTTGGATCCGCTCGGCGGAATAAGCGAGACATGTCTTCCAGATACATGGCGACAGTTTCGTTATTGCGCTGATTTCTTGTCTGGAGCGCAGCTTCAGCTCTCTCTTTGTGGTCTGTGTTCGGGAAAGCAGCGAGCAGCTCCCGTCGAAAATCATTCCATGACCGGAAGGTGGCTTCGTGGTTTTCATACCACGTTCGTGCACTATCTTCCAGTGCGAAGTAAACACTTCCAAGTTTGCGCTCTTCCCCATATCCGTTAGCCTTTGCGACGCGTTCAAAGTGCTCAAGCCAGTCCTCTGCGTCCTCGTAGCTTTCACCGTGGAAAGGCTTTGGTAGCATTGGCTGGTTTACGACAATGTTGGCTGGAGTGACCTGAGCTGTCATGTCAGTTTCGTACCCGTTCACAGCCGTTGATGTTCCAAGCGAAGTCGATAAAGGTGAAAATTCAGGACCCTCACCACGTAGGCGTCGACTGCAGCGCTGATGAACAGGCGTCAGCTCGTTGGGTCGAAATCGCTGTGGTTCAGGACTGTGCTCCGTCACTCGAGAGGGGCTTGGTATCATACCCAGCACCTCCACCAGATTCGTAACGCACTTTTCAATAAACTCTTTTAATAAGCTAACGTAGGCTGGGTGAACTTGTGCCCGAGAATTATAGCACAGCTAGATTGTCTCGAGGATTGCCTTCTGCCTCTTCTTCTACGTTCTTCTTTTCTTTCAACCCGGTTCGCGCGCAGCTGGGTCCCGCAGGCTCGTGCATTGCAAATCATCTAGAAGGCACAAGTATTTGCTAGCGCGCGTAATTTAAAGTCACATTGTGTCAATATAAATAGCTCGCCGTTAGTATGGTTGCGGATGACAGAGCGGTGCTCGAGCGACTGAGCGCATCGCACCACGCAGTCAGGGGTTGCAGGTTCGTATCTCAGGTCACACTCAAGCAGAGTAATTTTTATAATTTCTTATTTTGCATATACCTCAAATTTCTACGGGCAACGCTGATTTCTCGCTTATAACGTAGCACGCCGCCGACACCGATGTCGGAATTTCTGCACAATGAGTTCTCTAGCATTGTCACCTATTACGCAATAAAAATCGCTGCGATTGTGTCATTGAGCTATCCAACCAATTTTAGATGGGGGACAAATGATTGATTGATATGTGGGGTTTCACTAGATGGGGGACAAAAGGAAAATATAATATCCAGTAGCAATTCCTTTACCCCTAAGATGTTTTACCAACAAACATAAAAAGAAAAAAAACGGCAGCTTATCGTTTTGATTGATTCGTTGATTCGTCCAACATAAACGCAATACCTCCTTGTAACGGAACAATAACTGACCATACGTTAACAATCTATTGTTAAGCGATATCATGAATTTAAAAGGGAAACAATTGAAAGAGAGAGATAGATGACCAGGCGACTGCCTCTTCTGTTCAGATCTTCGACCCGTCGAAGAAGGAGTTTGAGCCTCCCGTGCCCGTTATCACGCCCGAATACGAGAGCGGCACTTTGAGCTACACGTTCTCATTGATGTACAACGGATCCCTGGTTATTGAACCAACTGCAGAATCGGACGTACGGTGAGTATCAAACGAGTTGCCTTTGTTCGACGATAAGAGCTACGGGTCCGCCGCTTAAAAAA
Organism: Rhipicephalus microplus; assembly: GCF_013339725.1. Classification (NCBI taxonomy): domain Eukaryota; kingdom Metazoa; phylum Arthropoda; class Arachnida; order Ixodida; family Ixodidae; genus Rhipicephalus; species Rhipicephalus microplus. The sequence continues at coordinate 39,699,375 of NC_051174.1, forward strand.
GTTGCCTTCAAATTGTCGCAGATGTCTGAAATTTTCGACAGTGAAATTTGTTACTCCTCGTAGCCTCGTAAAATCGGGAGGCGGGGTCACCACGTGAAGATTTTATAATGAGAACGGTAGTATTTATTGTAGCGAAGATGTACATGACTGAGAGGTGCAAGTTCCATACCTTTTTTTTACAAAATTTTAAAGTTGTTCAGGTCATTGCAATGCTATCAAGTAATATAAATACTGGATTAAAGAAACTGCGTTGACCCGCATGGTGGCAGTTCGTGAGTGCGTCAAAACTTCTTTATCTGCAGCATCCTCAAGCTATTATTTCATTGTGAGTGTGTTTCTTTAGCTGAAGCATCTTCGGGCTTGTATTTGCGTGTGGGTATGCCTTAATAGACGCCTGAAAACTGTGCGCATTTCGGGAGATTAGAATTGGGCGTATAACCTGGATGCACCAATACCTTCGAACATCTATCTACGTGCAACTGATCCATCTGAAAAGAAAGTTTCTTCACTAGGCCAGCTGCTAAACAGCCTCCACGATCAATATGGGCCCGATAGAGGCGCTAGGATAGCACGATACGATCCGGTGGTACGATGCCCTTCCATTCTTTTTATCAGGTGTATACCCACTGGAATAAATGGCATCACTTGTCAACCTGTCTCGCTCCCCTCACCGCAGATTCGAGGTGCACTTGCAGTCAACATTCTACGCGGACAAGGTGAAGCAACTGGCCATCAGTCTGCGCTCTGGCCAGTATTTCTACGGACTGCGTGGTCTAAGGGGCGCCCCGTTTGTACAGGCTGGGCGCTGGTCGAAGCACACATTCTACCGCTCAGAAAATACAGCTGACTATACGGACAAAGTATGTGGTCCTTTGGGATTTGACGCTGACGTTTGATGACGCTTTGCGGTGCTCGGTTATATACAAACGTAAGAAATGTATTTGCCAGAAAAAAACTGAGAGCTGCATGATTTGATGTCTATTCTTATTCATACAGTTAGCTGCGCAATATACATACGCACGCAGTAACAGGGGCGGTTCCAGGATTATTTTACCGGGGGTGGGGGGAGGGGGGGTTACCCACGATGAGGATAAGCTCCTTCAGAGGGGGTGGGGGCAGGAAGAAGGGACACTTGGTCATTGTGTTATGACTACGTTCTCTCTTGGGGAGAACAGCCGAAGATTTGCAGAAGGCTCTGGCCCCCCTCTCTCTTCCGTGACTATCCCTGGCACCGCCAGTGCGTAGTAAAACACGGACGACATTCACAATAAAACCCGCTTTCTTTATTCAACAAACGTTACGCATATTGAATAACTGTCATCTGGTAGTGAAAGTAACATCTTGCCAAAGAAAAGAAAAATGTGAAGCGGACCTCGATTCTTGAGTTATGTCTGTCAGTGGCAATAGTACTTCGGCGTTCCAGTGCCTTGAGGCATTCCTTGAGTGAACTTTGTCAGAGCCCATTGTTGTCATATCGTTTTATCCTTGTCACGCTCCTTGTGCCGCAGTATCTTGAAATTATGTACCAACAAGCTCACCTAACAAGCTTAAGGAACTGTTTATTTTGCGCGCTGCCTGAATGTATCTCCGAGGCCACTTAGAACGAAGCACTTGGTGGGGATCTCTACCTCCAGATACCGCCAATAATCATAGCTTCTTGGAAGGAAAGCGTATACCCTTCCTGTGGTCTCATTACCCGCCACGGTGGTCTATTGGCTAAGGCACTCGGCTGCTGACTCGTAGGTCGCGGAATCAAATAAAATGCAAGCTGTGGAGGCTGCATTTTTGGTGGAGGCAAAAATGCTGTAGGCATTTGTGCTCATATTTGGGTGCAAGTTCAAGAACCCCAGGTTGTAGAAATTTCCGGAGCCCTTCACTACGTATGGTGCCTCATATAGTGGTTTTTGAACGTTAAACACCACATATAAATAAATCAATCGTTCCCGAAATATTCTTAGGTATACTTGGACTTCATTTAGTTTTGCATGTTTAAGTCAATGGTAGAGGTGTACTATGCCGTTTACTAGCATTGCTACTGCAAGTGTTGTTGACGACTGGTAAGGAGATGGTAATAATTCGTGATTAGTAAGATGGTCAATCATCTGGGTTTAGAGTATATTAAACATGATGCAACCTAACGGCATTCTCAGGCGCATATCTTCCTCCAAGTGCACAGGCGCGCACACGCCGTTTTAACGACCGTATCCCTAACGCCTTCATGTGCAACGCAAAATGCACGAACGTTTAGCTTAGTAGTGATATCACGCATGCGCAGAGCCTCTGGCATTTTGACCGGTGAGCTCCGCTGACCAACGTATAGGTCCAGCTTTCCAAATTATCTCGTGGACACTTCATTTATACATCATATTATCCTTCTCTCCCTTTCGGGGAAACACTCTTTTTCTTGCAGGAAGACGTGGGAATCTTCGAAAGCTTGCACCCTTTCATCATCATTGCAACCAAGGACTCGAAGGTTACGCTGGGCCTTTTCTTCCTGACCATCCACGACATAGGTGATTGCTTCGAAATGACTCGCTTTTGAGCAAGTTGGTGCTTAAATATGTCAGGAGTGCTCGCTTTTGGCGGAAAACACCTTCCGTAAAAACTGGAATATGAAAGAGAAGAGAGTGAATAGGCAATCTAAACAATTCAATAAGGACGTTCTCAGTAACGAAGAGGGTGGCGATTTCGAGCTTGTTGGTATGGTAGCGTGATAATTGATTGTAGTGCAGGCTGAGGACTCGGAAAGAAGCGTGGTGTATTGAATGTTCTTTTTTTTGTCTCTTAGGCTGCGCTAACATCAGTTATGAAGCTCTCATAAATGTACAGGAAAAGAAATGACATTTTCTGTTCGCACGTTTAGGGCCATGGAGTATGCCGTATGACTATATACTAGGTCATACCATGTTGTTATGTGGTTTCTGATATAACATGTTATAAAAATGGGCTTCCCGCTAGTACAGTTCCTGAAACCATATATTTCCCACCAAAATCTCTGAATTTGACGCCAGGGCTATCACAGTGTTTTTTTTTTGCTGGCCACAATAACTCAGCAAAGTTTTTCAAACTTCTTCTGATAAGTCTCTGGCTTGCTCGGAAGACAATGTACTTCATATATAGCCTTTAAAAGCCACGTAAGCCATAGTAGTCACCACCGAAATCTGTGAAGTCACTGTGATTCTTGGGAGAAGTTAAATGTGGTATTGCCACCCGTTTTTACATTCTGCGTTTTCTAGTGCTTACCAAGCGTCTTATCATTGAAACCATGGCACTTCGTGTTGTGAAGTACTAATTCTGATAATATGGATAAATATATAGGTTTCCTTATAGTGCCTATTCAATCAAAAGCATGTCATATCTGCTCAATATTTTCTGTGTAAATAAATGATGCAACACTTCTATTCAGACAGCACGTGCACGCTGTACTACGCGAGGCGCCTCTTTGGCCAATAAAACACGACTTGCAGTCAAGTGCTTGCGTTGCCTTTTGTTCAGCGATCCTTCATTAATAACGAATGACAAGGTATACAACGTTCCCTGTTGACAGAACTGACACTGAGTTCCAAAGGGATCGCTACCTTCCGGACAACGGGTGGCCTCCTGGACGTGTTCTTCTTCTTCGGCCCTGACCCAACGTCGGTTGCGAAGCAGTACCTCCGCCTGGTGGGCTTTCCGTCACTGCCGTCGCTGCTGCTTCTGAGAAACGGCATAAGCCGCCCCGTCGCCTACATTCTCGACGGGGGCGTTTATAATTCGAAAACACTGGACATCCAGGTGCGAAATGAAGCCAAACTCTGTAATGAGAATTCGTTGCTGGGCTGCACTCGCTAACATCAGAAAAAAAAAAACGGCCTTCTCCCATAGTACCGCAGCGCGCCTGCCAGCAGCTGTGGGCGACAGTTTGCTATCTCCTTTTTGTAGCAACCGTAAACACTTTTGCTGAGCAAATTTGAAAGGTAAGCATAGTATGAAATAATGGTTTGATATTATCACCTAAAATATCTTATTTGAATGAGTGGTAACGCATGATTCTATTACAAAATTTACCTGGACGTTCTGGATTTGGTTGTAAAACGAGTAACTCGAAAGTGAGTATGCACGGTTGGGTCAGTTATTTAAAACATCTTGAAAGTCAACGTAAAGCTGTATTTTTCAAGGGTTCTGCGTTTAGGCTCCAATGCGTAGCGCTGGTGTGATAGCAGCATGTTCTCCATACGCCAGTCGCACGGACTGTAGGCGAGAGGAACACAGGACGGCTTTAAAGCTCTCCCATAGTAGAGTACCCTGTACTCTGAATCGTTACCCACTCTTTTCTAACCCACCCTTCATTATTAGCTGCAATTATTAGCTGCAAATTTGTTCTGAATTCCCCATTCGCCGACACAGAATAATGGTCCACGTTTTTCCGCTTTTGACCCAATTACAGATGGCGTGAACGGTGTTTTGCCGGGATAGGCTTCGGCAAAGCCACTCTCGGCAGGAAGCGGCTTTGCCACGGCTATTCGCAGAGCCTTGAACCCGGTATTGACATGGCGTTGTGGAGAGTATGAGAACAAAGTCACAGTTTTGCTAAAAGGGTGACGCAATGAATGCGATAGCACCATAATTGAATGTTTTACGAATCAAGGCTAGCAAATTACAATGTTATACGACGTGAGGCTGGCAGTCAACTCATTTAGATAGATCCGATCTCTTGTAATCATACAAAACTACAAAACACTGGTGTAAGAAAGCACGGCTGCTCCAGGCACACTTTCGGTACCACTTTTTCTTGTTGAGAGCTCACCCCATAGAAGCTCCCCCCTGCTGTGGGGGCAAAAACTGCCTGCTTATCGTTGCCGCCGTCACCATAGGCGCCCCCTTGCTCCCCCGCCCCTCTTGTTCGCTCACGAGACAAGCGCGCACGCAGTCGACCCCGACCTGAAAGGCGATGTTCACTCCGTAGAAAGATGAGACTTGCGCATCTGTAGGACCGCGGTAAGAATCGGTAGCGCGGCAATTTTTGTGTGCTTTTATTTGCTTTGTGGCGTAAGCTTGGGAGGGCATGCCAGCCGCGGGCAGCCAGCGTTGCTTGAGTGACAAGTGGTCGAAGCGTGACCGACCGGTTTTGCCGCGAGCGCAGACACGCGGCGCCAGCATATTACACTGCTTTGTTCAACGCCAGAGACGGTCGAGCGTTTCCAGTTACTACTAACTCAAGGAAAAGGGAACCAACCAGGGCAACGAAAGGGGTGAGATTATAAACGTTGGTGTGACGGCCCCCTAATTGCCTCTCGGAACGGGGAGAGGAGACCCCGCGCACCGCGGTGACTCCTCGCATCGGTTCGGCGTATGGCCCGGCCACGTACTGTTTGCGCGCCTGCAGAATCGGCGGCGCGCATTGCGAAAACTCTGAAGTCACCGACGACCTTTTCTGCCGGTCCCGCTTTGGTTCAGTAACTCTCAGAAGCGGGCTCGCGACACGGGAAATGGTGACGGCCGCCCGTTCGACGCCTGGGTTGCCTATTGTTGAATCGGGCATGTCTTCGACTGCGTCTCCGTTTATCTGGGCAAAGGAACTCGTAAGCAGAAATATGCGCGGTCAGCGAGCGGTTCCTCGTACGGCGCACAGAGGCAAGAGGATTATAGCCCCGTCGTCAAGAAATTGACGTGGTAGAGGGAAATCGCCCAACGGCCGCAATACCGAGTACGGCTAGCTCTGTCTAGATAATTGTGCGCCGCGAAGCTGGCCCTGGCCTCTATGCTTTTTCTAGTTTTGTTTTATTTACGTTTTGGTTGTGGTGTTGTTTGGGGAGAGTGCATGAGTCGCACGTGCACGAAGGCCGGATCCTCGTGGCGTTTTTTTTAATCTACCTATGGACTGTCCAATCAAAGGACAAGCAGGTGATTATGTGCCGAGAGTGTTGTAAGGGCGGAGCGCCAGGAAAAGATAAGAAGAGGCCCCGCGGCTCCACCGAGTGTTCTGAACCGAGCTTGCGGTGTTAGGCACCATCGGCTCCGCCGAACCTCGTAGGGTCGCCCTATAGAAGTCGGTTCATTTCCAAGTTGTTTTTCTTTTCTTTTTTTTGTAACACTGATGTCCATTGTTTTGTAAAATCTGTAAATACAAGTTTGTCTCAGCCATCTAAAACTTCTTCAGCGTTGCTTCTGCTTCATCGTCAAGCGACCAGCAGGCCAATAGCCGCTATTGGGATAGCGGCGTACGTTTCTTCTCCCACTTTGCTACACCACCGTGGGTGGTGCGCCTCGGGCGCCGAGTGGGGAGAAGTGGTGTCTTCTACATCAAGGAGAAGAGAACCTGATTTTGCTGCATCCTTCTCCGTGTATATATGTATATAGAGGCATGTATGGCGGCTGCAGCAGCGATGACGATGGCGGCAAAAACCTGCCAAAACTCTCCGTATAATTGCTATCGCAATAAAGACTTATTGCAACAGAGGAACACGTCGACACCAACTTTCCAAGAGCGATTGCTGAACGGCTCGCGGATTCGGGGCTGCTGGTGTGAGCAATTATCACGTGCCTCGCGAGGCAGTTATTCCTCCTCACATCGCACAAAGAGGGTGAACACCCTCTTTTCGCGGCGCCAGAGCCAGCCCCATGTTTTTTAAACTATTTAGCGACGAATTCTTGGCTATTTTTGTTAATTATATCATTTTCAACATTGTGGACTTGAGCATCGCCAGCCTTCTTTTAGGTCTGTACTGAGCATTTGATTGTCAGTGTGATCACGCCGCTAGTGTCAAGCCAGGCCAAACCAGACGTGCTACGCGCCTAAAAAAATGTCCCAGCTGCTCGATTACCGTGAGACCTGTGCGTCGCACGGGCACTTATTGGTTTCCCGTTTGTGCAGGTTTACGAAACTGCTTGGTTTACGAACCTGGTTTTCGAACTAAGCAGGTTTACGAACCTGCTTAGTTCGTAAACTAAGCAGGCCACACTGCTTAGTTTACTAAAGCCTCAATGACGCCAGCGTTTGAGGTAAGCGTGTAAGGTTTCCTACAAGCATACGTCGTTGTGGAGGGCTCTGCAAATTCCGACAATCGGGCGTTCTTGAACGTGCACTGACATGTCACAGTACACGGACCTCAACCACTTCACCTCCGTCGACAGGCGACTGCCGTGGCCAGGATAGAACTTGCGACCTCCGGGTCAGCAGCAGAGCACCGCAGCCACTGATCCACCAAGGCAGACTGTTCGCTGTCGAGGCTACCCCGTCCGACGGCATAGCGCTGTTTTTACGGGGCGTCAAAGAGCGGCGAGAGTGAGGCTCCGAGGCAAGGGAGCCTCACCGTCCCGAGTGTATTGAGGTTCAAACTAAACGAGTGAACCAGAGAGGCGCGTTAAGAGGTCCTACGCCACCTCCTGCCGCCGATCCCCTACGATGATGACAGCGCAGCTCTGGCCGACTGGGTTAGTCCTACGCCATCACCTGTTGCCGACAAGAGCTCTCGCAAGTGGTGTCCCGTCCTCGGACTCCTGTTACCGTGTTTCACCTTTCCTATCTCACTTATGTCGGCACTCGCTGTCCTTGTCTCTCTCTGTCTCTTTTCCCTACCTTTAATCCTATCCCTCCTCACCCCCATCCCTTGTGAGCCACTGTTGAGGTGTCGCACGCTGATGCAGACAGTTACGGGGCTCACTTTTTCTTCTTTTCCCTCTTATAACCACAATCATCAGTGATGAGAGCGAGGCTAACTGGAGGAATCCAGCCGTTTTCCGAGAATCAGATCAGAGAGTGCCTCGGTGGAGTATAAAGAAGGGAACTGGTTTCTTGTAAGCTTGCACTTACCTTATGGCCTAAGACTGACCACGTGGAAGAAGTCGCGCGACGTGAGGGTCCGTGAGAGCTGACGTGGCAATGGGCATTTCGACGCCGAACCAACCACGATCTTCGCGCAAGAGGGCTCAAATTCTAACCGCCAATGAAGGGGTGGGGGGTGAGTATGATAGCCTGATGAAGGAGGGTCGTTAGCTTTTTAGTTTCGACAGGTCTCGCCAATTGGAGCTAACCGGATTTCTATTTCCAAATTATGACTGTTAATTCTAGCTTATGGTTGGCTTCCTGCATAATAAAACGAATGAAATGCCAGAAATTCGACACACGTCGTTAACAAAGTCTTACAAGTCATCTACAAAATAACCCAGTAAATAATACTCTTTAGATGATCCCGCTGCACGCACTATGGCTTCTATGTTGCGGACTTTCTTTCCTTGGGGGAGGCTATAAGTACACTGAGCTGTCCTGATGCAAGTAGAAGGCTGGTAACTGGTGTCTCTTGGGGAAAGCTTTAGGAGAAGCAAACCTCCCGTTTGTATTATTTGTATGAGTACTAAATATGAACCATCATTTTTTGCAGGGGACTTATGATGAAAACGTTTTTCCAAGTAGAAATGGGACACGGCGACAGCAGTGCGGGGTGAGCATTGTGTTTCTTTATTTTTAAATTTTGAAATCTTCAGATTCCCCTCAGTTTAAAGCACGCTTCAACAGGTACTCTCGATCTGACGGATGTTTCGTGCTGGTGTACACATCAGACCCATCAGATGATATCGCGAACTTGGTAAACAGTATGCGAGTATCCAAGCCACAGCTTTGACCATAAAAATTAAGTCCATCATGTGATGGTATCATGGTAGTTTCAAAGACGAAAAAAAATCACCTATCACTTGAATAGTGTTCACCGCTCCAAGCAGATCTCTTGTGTTCTTTTTTTCTTTTTACTTGTGCTAGTTCAGAAGTAAGCAAACCCTCATTGCTAGATTACGATACTGTTTTCTTAAACGTTCACAGCAGCAATCACTACGCTGTCACCAACGTACACGCACACAGCAAATCTGACCCTGTGTCAAAGCAAGGTGAATGAATGGGTAAGTTGCTAATAGATTAGAAAAATCACACCAAAATTATGCATTTGACTCGTTGGAAGAAAATCTTTACCATACATGATTAGGGGCTGAGTGTTACGTGGCGGTTATTGATTGACACGCTGTCGCACGTGCTAGTTATAGGGAAGGGCAGAGGGTGCAGGGAAAATCTGGCTTCCGATAGTAAAGTATCCGTTGGAAGTTTAGCACCGTGCGTGCGTGTGTGTGAGTGTGTGTGTGTGTCTGTGTGTGTGTGTGTGTGAAGGAGAAAGGGTTCGTTGTTGTGCCTTGCGTCCCCGTTTGTTTAGTCCACAAGTATTTGGTAAGATACGCCGTCTGTTTTAACGTCATTGACACTTCGTCTGATGGGCACAGAGAGAGCATATGGTGCATTGATAGTCATTACACGGCCACTCGTGCGGGCTGCATTTTTGTTCAGTTTTCGAAATGAATGCGGCCTGAAAAAACGAGGACCGGTATATAAGCTACATGGCTGCAATGAACGGGAAGATGGGCGAACAGTTTGTGGGGAACGAGATCAGTGTCCATATGGTGAAGGTGAGCGACTGTACCACATTTCGCAAGCACAATGTTTGGTGGCGTATTACCAGGAAGGGTGCACAATCAAGTGACTTAGCGTCGAACCGGGTCACATTGATCGAGGTGACGAGCAGCATGGGCCGCGGCAGTAACGACAGTAGCTTTGCCCAATGAGGGGACAGGTGAAGCATATCGGGTGGCCATCTGCGATTCACCCCGTCCGGTTGCGATAACGTGGAAAGAACTCACGCTTTCGAGAGAACCACAGCAGAGGTGTATTCACTGAGTCTGGCAGTGGTGACATAGCTAGAGGGCATTCAAATGTTTTCAAGGGGCTATAACGAATTCTAGATGGGACAGGAAGAACTGGAACATAAATCGCATTGGAGCTGAGGCAATAGAATGCGTATGGTGCCTTCACGTCCATTTCACGACGTAGCACTCGAGTTAGGTCTACTTATGGTACAGGAGGTTTCAATGTTTGCGATCTTCACACGTCCACTCGGTAGAAGCGTTTGGGAATGATGTGAACGGCTGCAGAATGCGAATACCTTTAGCTTGTTCGCACTGACGACAAACCCCTGACGATCGCATCTATGGTGGATCAGCTAAGGTACATGAGAATAAGTGCACCATCGGCAAATTTTATCGCGACGTGCCCCACCTTCTTACCTTCCGTCATGTCACTATCAGCTTACGGCACCGAGCCAGCAGGTCCTGCACGTAGGAGAGGTGGGACTGTGTGCAAGATGTGATGCTGCAGGCCAGTTCCTTTCTTTCGGTGATCTGCAGGCCGAATGGCTTTGCCACATACCTCTCTAACACTTTCTATGCAATTTTTTCCAACAGATGTGTTTTCATTCCTTGCTTATCTTTCATACTAAACCGTGTGCCATGCATCTCAAATAAAATAATGCATTAGCCAGTTGAAGTGAGGAATCGTGCCAGGTACACTAGCGCTTTCAAACACGGCCAAACAATCTTCAACGTCGACGCCGAAATCGCCGCAGAATGTACCGGGATCTTTCGGTGGTACGAATAAAGAAACGTAAGAATAGCCACTCCCTCTGCGGAAGCACCATTGCCTGCTGTAGTATCCAGCACCTCAACCAGTATGTTACGAATGCGGATATTCAGCGTGCATTTACAGGAAACAACAGTTGCAAAGGTAAAGATGGCCGACCAGTACACTCGGGCTCCGGTCAGCTTCTCAGACTCTTCGTCTCTCTCCGTAGCCATGTTGTTAAACATTGTCGCCATAACTGGGCAGAGTTTGCCGAGTGGTGGTGCTCTGAGGCGTGTCAATTTGGAGCGCAGAGCTACGTAAAGGAGGCAGGGTGCCGCTTGCTCCTATTCTCTTATGTATATTTGTTTATTATTTATTTACAATTCACTTATTCATTCATTTACCCTTAACAGGCTTGAGCATTACAAAAGTGGACGGCTAACTATTATTGTGGTTATAAGTAGTCGCGGAATTGTTTTCATATCATCCATGGCGACATTTACGCCAAGAATGTGGTTCCATTGCATAGATACTTCGGTAGAAAAGTCTACCTCGAGGTCGTATTGCATCATGTTTAAATTTTGACTTTGTAGCGATGGCGGCGTGGGACGTTATATGTGTTTTTGTCTCCCAGAAGAATGCGGAGGGGCCCAAACCTGCTCAGCTGTACGATCTGACACACCCCAGGGGTGCTCACAGTTTTCACGAGTTGCTCAGCGACCAGGAACTGGAGTACGCTGTCGACTACCGAGGAACTATTGTGAGTACTCGCTATGATTGCACTCTTTTGCGACTGGCGTATTCACTGTTCGGCTTCAAAAAGCTCCATTCGATGGCATGCTCATCACTTGTGCACTCTTAATTTTTCTTTTGTTGTACAGAATACGCCATCAACTCTGCATGTTTTTAAAGTAGCGTATTGATACATTTTGGTGACCTTATCACTTCGTGAAAAAAAATACAGCAGGTCATATAGTTATGTTCACATTGGCGAAGTAGACTAAGTAGTATGACCGGCTGTTTACGCTTGAATCGCACAAGTACGCGGCAATTTCAGTTATCTGTTGGTAGATAATCTACTAAATACTATTTACCTATTTAGCTTTACTATCACAATTGGCATTGGTGCAAGGGGGCACGGATAAAATTTTTATGCCTTGTGCTTCTCGATGCAATTTTGATATGATTTAAGCGTAGAGAGGAAACACGCTGTTCGCTTTATTTCGTAACTTATTCACGCAGTGCTGTGTTACTACGAAGGCTGATTTGTACTGTGCCGTGTCTGATGTAGAGGCACATTTGGTGCCCCCTTCCCAGCTATGCCGGTGAATAAAACAGCAGTGGTGACATAGTTGAGTACTAAGTACTCAAAATCGTTACATAAATTTTCTAAACACAGTGTACGTGTGAAAAAAAGTAAAAAAATTAACACACTATTGATGTCGCTTTTTACGTGATTGTATAATGTCAAACCACAAATACATAATAACATAAGAGAAATGTACTAGGCCCAAAGAAAAACTGTCCGTTTTTGAAGGCGAAGGGCGAATTACATTCTTATAATATCACCGTAATCATTACAGAAAAAAACATATAGACAACCAGTTCACGACTGCAGGTAAAGATTAATCTACGGTTATACTTCAGAGCCTGGTCTGATTAGCAAAAACGGTTATTTAATTCTGAAGCCATGGCGGCTACAAATTTTGTCAATGAGGGGATTGGATGAGGAGGCTGATTTTGCTCTTTATTGCTTGTTTTGGCGCAGAGGCACGGTCAATGAAGCTTTTCAGTGGAGCTCTCAATCAACGAGCTCTAATAACAGAGGCTGGAAAAAACTCTAACAAGTTTGTTAGAATAGATACAATGCGGAAAGCCCACTTTGTTCTTGGAACATATTTGAGTGTACCATGGTGGTGCACTGGTTATACGGCGCTCTGTGGCTGAAGCAGAACATGTGGGTTCAAACCCTGCCATGGCTGCCACATTTCGATGGAGACGTAATCACTAGAGGCTGATATACTCTGTGATGTCAGGGCGTGTTAAGGAGCACCAGATGGGCAAATGTTTTGTAACCCTCCACTACGACATGACTCCTAAATGATGTTGCCATTCGGCCACATGTTTGTGGGGCTTGTGAAGCTGTTACGATCGTTTTTGTTCCCTTATTGCTTCTGTCCACCATATCCTATTTGGTTTTGTAGAAGGTTGAGCGTACAACCACGCCCGGTTGCAGTAAAGAAATGTTGCTCTCCTCTCAGGCACTCCGACGTCCCGAGTGTGTCGGCGATGGCAACGGGAGTGCCCACATGCTCAGCGCCAGCACCTACGCGGAACTCCGGAACGCCTACGAAACGATTCTGGCAAAGGCGACTTACAGGTTAGGAAGATGGGATATGTGAACGCACGGGAACATATACCGTGCATTCATTCACAAACGAAACCCAAAAACGTTAATGCCCATGAGATATTCGCTCTTTTTGTGGTATAACTTGGATCCTCATAGATGTGCTCAAAGGGGGGGGGGGGGGAGTACAGGCAGACGAAGTGGTTATCTGTCCAGCCACCCTCTACAATTCTAATGGTGGTTACAAATCTCCTGCACAATTATTCACTTCGGTCTTCCATGTTACTTTTGAAGTGCAGGAGTATGTGTAAGCATTTTTTTTCTTTTTGTGTGTTTTTTACGAGAGTGGCAACAAAGTTGCGCTGCGCTGTTTGAAAGCGTTGTTTGCTTCTCACATTTACACCCGGAAAGCCGGGACTAATTGCAAGTCGTGTTAAGAGCTTGTCATCGATTCATCTTAAATTCACATTTACTGCGAAGCATGTTTCATTTTTTTCTTGGGTTGAACACTCGGTTGAAAAACCCCGTGTATGCTTTTGCCGGCCCTGATTTGCGACTTAGGTGTGTGGCAGTGGTATTCGCACGTCGACTTTTGTGTGTCCCGGTAAACTTCCGGGATTAGGTTTGTGCTTCTCCGGCTATCGAAGTGCACCTCAGAGCCTGCGTCACTTATTTGGGAGGGCCAAAAAAGAAAAACGGGTACCACGTCTGAATAGATCGGATAACATAGAGACGACCGTAAATCATTGCCTCGGTTACGTGTGCAAAATCAGACATAGAAGCGAAGACATAGAAGCTTGGTCACGGCAGCACTGGCGAATTTTATTTAAAGCATATCGCTTTGCATGGGCCACTCTTCGGAATGAGCCAGACAATGGGAAAAAGAATGGTTAGCTGCTTCAATTTGTAGTCGCTATCTGTGGCGCTGATAGATGATATCTGTAAATCAACACAGCGGGCCTTAATTCAATGCGCCGCACAAGGGTTCTTAGTTGGGCCAGTAGATCGCATGTAAGTTGTGGCAAAAAATCGCAAAAGATGCCAGGGTGAAACACCAATGACGCAGCGTTGTCGCCTGTTAGTTTAACTCTCCCATACTTAATGTTTTTCTGCCATAACGAGCTCGAGTAAACCACTTCTACTACTACGACAAACCATGCTAAGGGGAGCCTCACAGCGTCAGAAGTAAGTCATTATTTTTCGTGTATCCTTGCACGTTAAAGAACCCCAGGTGGTCTAAATCTCCGGAGCCCTCCACTACGGCGTCTCTCATAATCATATAGTGGTTTTGGGACGTTAAACCTCACATATCAATCAATCGTGTACCCTTCATTGACCAAAGCGAAAGGTTTCATATCTTACTTTGAGGGTTATCATGGGCGTCACAACTGCCCCCATTTCTCCCGTGAGGCTCAGAGGAAGGTTCGTTACTCATCGCCAGATAAGGATGTGTGATAAAACATCGATGGAGTTAATTACGGACCGTTGTATGACGCCGTTTTTCAGACGTCACTTTCTTGCTTCGTTACACATCTGTCCCTCAATAAACAGCCATGGCATTCTTTTGAACGAATCCTATTGCTAGCTGAACTTTTTCGAGTGGTTCTTCCTGTACGTCGTTTGGTCAACGCGCGCGTCATTTGCTCTCTCGTCTCAGGTCAATTTCCAAGAACGCTGCTGAGTTACCTCAGCTTCTGTTGCAAAATACGTTCCCAGGAGCTGGACGCTGGAGCGGCTACTGGAACTCCGAGCGAAACCCTTACAAAAGAAGTGTTCAAGGTGAGGTAGCTATCGTAGCCTGTTTGTGTGGTGCATAGCTTAACTGCACCGTAACGTGATAACTATACCGGCTGGTAACAAACACGCACCGTACTCTCAGTCATTTGCACACATAACGGTGCTGAACTCGTGCCTCCAGACCAGTCTCACAAAACTTTCTTTTTTTGTAATTGCTCTGTGCTATTGGTGAGTTATCATCGCTAAAAGTATATCCAGCTTTCGTATTAGCTGAATGTTTTTCTGACAAAATATTTGATTGTAAAAAAATTGGTAGCATATCCACGAAGTGAATGATGGAGAGTGGGGCGAAGCATTCGTCCGTCCGTTCTTGCTTCCGTCCGTCCATGTGTCCATCTGTGTGACCGTCCATGCGTCCATCCGCCAGTCCGTGCGTGCATCTGTTCGTGCGTCCGTCTCTGCATTCGTCCATGCATCCGCCCCTGCGTCCGTTCATGCGTCCATCCACGCATCTGTCTTTGTGTCCGTTCGTCCATCTATTCAGCACTCCAAGCACCACCATCTCGCATCTTTTCATCATATATTGCCCATATAGAAGCACCGCCAAACAGCGGACGTTTCAAGGAATAAACGTTCCAAAGACTAAAAGTGCTCACGTTTGCTGTTTAAAGGTGCCTGCTGTATATATTATCATGTGTGCCCCGAAAAAGAAAATCAGGTGGTATTCAGCGCTCGTGTGTTGCTTTCCTTGGCTCACCTTTCGCTTCTCGGTTCTTCTAGCACATTCGTACTTGCGCTGCAACCCTTATTACCAAGGAATTTAACGAACTAGCCCAAATAGCCGTTCTTCTTTAAGGAGGTTACACCCAGCGAGTATAACGTAGCAACCTTTTCTTGGCAGATAGTGCTCAATGTACATGTCCATGGCTGCTAATGAGGATCGCAGCGTGCGCGTTAACTAAAAGTCGAATACTCCTGTATCTCATTCCCCATTAGCACCCATTGGCATGTACATTGAGTACTGTTTTTTATTTTTCAACAACGCACAGAAAAAGTCTCTCACCGGCACCATCTTTGAGGAGAAAATGTTATACTTGTTACACACTACAACAGTTACGAGGGACGAACGGGTGTCGCTATAAAAAAGTTTCGCCGCTAAAAATGCTTTCTAAATGCAGGCTCGGCTATCGGGGAATCATTTGTTGAACAATTTCATTAAATGACTACGACGGGGCTGCCCTCACATCTGGAACCTCGTACGTTTGTGCCATTGCGATGGCTTCGCGGGCATTCCTGGCTGCTTGATTAGCTGCGCGACAGCTTTCGGCAAACGGTAGTTACTGCTATGGATGTACGCACACAGGCGTCATGCCTGTGAGTCCCTCTTAATGATGGCCGAGGACCCATGATGCTGCTTTCTCAGAAGCGTTCATTTCTCACCGATGGAAGGCTATTGCGAGAAGCTCCTAATTCCATCATTTTTATGTTTTCACATCCAATACGAAGCCTGCATCAAATCAGACTCGACAAAGAAGGGGACGAGGTAGTTTGGTGAAGCAGCCCTCTCCCTTCCCTCCTTTCCTGAAAAAGATGGCGAAGCCTGAGCACGTTCACAGCGATAACACCAATGTCAAGCAAACGCTCAGACCGCTACCAGTTGCTAGCACACGCAGTAACCCTTGCGACCGCTTAGATTACGGCTTGCTACCGCTATCTGTCTTTCATATATACAGTGAGATGTCGAGTGAAATAACGTTCTGGAATACGAGATTTGACGTGGCGTGTGTCAATTATTTTGCGAAGTAATGTTCTCGTGCTCCTCCTATATGTAATCTGTGAGGTACAAAGAAATCTTATGGCCTATTTCAATGTATTGCGCTTTTTCTCTCTCTTTACTTAGCATAACGTCATCCGCAGTGTGTATGCATTCTCCCATATTTAATATAATAAAAGGGGATTCAATACGGGCTCCTTTTTTTCATTTCCGTTTTGTAAGACGCGACTCGATGAATCCAACAAAGAGGCTAAACGCGGTATAGAGGACAGATGGTGATAGGGACTTAAGGGAGTCCCAACCTGCTTCACTATTGTATCGCAAGGACAGTACTTGGATATTTCAAGCTATACTGCATTAATCGTTACATGAAAGGAAACCAGCTAAAGTGAACAAGAATCGACTTGCTGCTGGTAGCGACCCATTCGGCAACCTGTGGGTAACGCATCCGATGCTCTCCTGAATTCATTGACGTACAATGCTGCTAAAACCAGTGGAGGGGCCCACCAAGTTGTCTAGCAATTACGGTGCTCGAATACTGCCCTGAAGGTCGTGGGATCGAACCCTGGCTGTGGTGGGCTCCATTTTAGGTAGATGCAAAAGTGCCTGAAGCCCGTGTCTTCAGAAATAGGTGCGCGGTAAAGAACGCCGGGTGGTAGAAATTTTCGGAGCCCTGCCCTACTGTGTAGCCTCTAATAATCAAATGGTGGATTTGGAATGTTAGGCGCCAACAAAGCTTCAACAGTGTGGTAGGGAACGTGTAACAAGGTCCCTTAGCACACAAAATAACTTCAGATGATATGGTAGCAAGGAAGGATTGTTCTGCTTAGGCTCAAAGTGTAATATAAATCAACCAATAACACATTGCACCATTTCCCGCTAAAGGGAACCATGCGCAGATGAGAAGTAGCGCTAGTGTTCACGTGTGTTTCAATTTGTTGTTTCCATTTGTATGTTTCCGCGTATGTTCCATAGTGTGTTCGGAGAGTGTACCGCTTATGATACCCCCTCCCCCGCATTTGTTCGCATCACTGTGTGTGTGCTGGAATGTGAACACCCAGCGCTGATAAGAGAGCAAGAAAGCGCCGCATTATATACGAGCGCACAGTTGTGGCCAGCGTTACTAGAATAAACTAGTAACGTTGGCTGTGGCAGGAAAATAAATGGCGGAGGAGAAACAAAGAGGAGGCAGCGCTCTGCCACCCTCTCCACCCCACCTCCTCGCGCTCACGTGAGAGAGAGGAGAGTTGGCGCGTGCGCAGTGAGGGTGGTCACGCCGTACACCGGATTGAACTGCCCCGTAAGCTGCTTCGCATCTTACAAATAAATCTGCACGCGTCTCCACACAGACATGCTGCTGCACAACATGATGGGTCTGCCTGTCTACGGGACGGCCCCTTGTCGCCTGCGCGACGTGGTCGATGCCAGGGCTTACCGAGCGTGCAGTAGACTGGCCCACCTGACCGCATATTTCCCAGTGCATCGCCACGCGGAATGCAGTGTAACCGTCCGTCCGCACGAGCAGGTTCGTCCTTGTTCAGGAACGGGAGCTGTGCCGGTGGAAGCGGTAGATGTGTTAAAAGCTTTTTTTATTATTTATAGACTGCGCCTTCGGCAGACTAGTATCATAAAGATACGTAGGAATGGAACAAGGTAGCCATAAAGAGCATGTACGTGGAAGAGGTGCCGAATTGTTTCGAAATGTATAGCTCCTCTAAGCAACCGTAGCTTACCGTGTAGTTTGGCCGCACATATCGAAACTGTCAGTCATAAGTTCGTGAGGGGCACTCAGTAATCTCTAAGAAGTCATGAAAACGTAATCACAACAAGATCGTGCTTTCCTATTGAAACTGAGCTCTCACCAAAAAAATGCGTTCACTGAACCAGCATTTTTTTCTTGTCCTAATTGCTTTCTCGTCGTTACGATTGTCATTACGACATTTTATGCTCCTTCCAATATTATGCACCGTACCCCGTGCCTGCGTAAACGACAAATTTTGTTCAAGCATTCAGCCTTCAAGCTTCACTACAAATGCGACTACAGTGCATGAGCAGACAGCGTACATACAGACTCACGAGGACGAACACTGACTTACAACTGAAATTTTATTGTGGGTGACAAACGTACAAGGCGAAGTACAGTATGTATAAAAGTGAGAACACTCAATAAAAACCTTTACGAAAAACATAAATTCCAAGTCGGCGCTCGCCTTTATCGCCCTGTCTGTCCGCTGTCATCACATGCGTTGCCGTTGGATTTGTGATTCAATACCAACTAGCCCGTACCGATTCCGCACCTAGCTAGGGAGCTAGAGTCGTAATGCGTGGCTCGATATTGCCTGTTATTTATTTACTTATACTTTAAAGTGAAGTTTCTCAGCGTTACAATTGATACACTAAACTTTCGCTGCCACGTGCGCTTTGTAGGTAATTAAACTTCATAAGGTTTGCATGCGCTTCTTTAATGTCACAACTACTTCCATGCCAACTTAATTATTAACTTTTACCACGCATTTGTTCACTGTCACACAGGTTACTGTATAGCGATCTGGAGTTGCACTTACAGAACTCATTTCTCACCAGTGCTCACACTTCAAAAAGGATCCCTCCGCATTATAGCGCAAAAGTAGCAGTTGCCATCATGACGGTGCCAACCGTTTGTATTCCTTGCTTGAAATAAAACAGGGAATAACAGCACCAAATAGAATCGGTGGAACTAAGTTTCCCTTGTGTCACGCAGCCATGGAATGACTCACGCAAAAAGTACCACCTGAAGATAAAAGAGGTGACTTGCTCGGCGGCAATGCTTCGTGCCAGTCTCCTGCCGTACACCTTCACCGCCCTGTACCAGAGCCACAATGCGGGAGCCATGCTAGCGCGACCAATGTTTTTCGAGTGAGTAATCGCAAACATCGATGCTATTAGCCCCGTTGCCCCATGCATAACTACTGTTGACAAAGAGTAGTGAAAGCGCTTAGAGTTCGCTAATCTCTAACATTACGAGGAACACACTCGCACTCGCTTTGCACATGCAAGGAATGGCTCTTGATAATAAATACAACAGTGTAGTGATCAGAGAAAACGAAAGAAAAAATTTGGAGGCGAGCCTTATCTGGGACATGCGTCTAGTATGGGCACCCGCACTTCGACATTTGTGTGCCCTGACGTAATATTCTGTACAAGCGTAAAGTATATATTTAAGAGCCGTTTTCTTTATAAGACACAACATTTATGAGAACTAAAGCACAATAATGCCAGGGGAAGTATAAGGATGTTATCAAGGTAATTGTGATGTAAATGGGAAGGAAGAAAAGTGAACGGGAAGATAACTTGCCTCCAGTAGGATCCGAACCTGCTACCTTCGAATAACGCGTCCGATGCTCTATCACTGAGCTACGGTGGCAGTTATAGACCAGTCAACTTTATAGGGTATCTACGTTCATTAAACATGTAAGCGTCAGTAAGCGTCAGTAAGCGTCAGTTGCCATTGTCGCGAGTGTGGAACGCTTTTTCTTGCCTGTTTGGCGTCTCGTGAACTTATTACGAGATGGCAGCTGACCATTTGTCTCTCTAACACTTCTTCAGGGCATCACGTCCACCAGGACGAGACCTTATATTTAAGGACTCTTTTCTTTGTTAGACACAATGTTAATGAAAAATGTGTTTCCTCGGGCGGAGCCAATTGACTTCAAATACCCGGAACCCCGGGTGGTCGAAGTGTCCGCCTCGCTACACTATTTCCGGAGTCTCTTATAATCAGATGAAGAAAATTTTAAATTTAAGTGCTCATTATTTTTTGGTGGACCAAATGGTAATTGCGAACTAAGACACAATAATTACCCTGGAACGTGTATATAGGGATTGTTATCAGAGGGAATTCTAATATAAATGTGTAGAGCGAAATGTTGACGAAAAGATAGCTTGCCACCCGCAGGATGCGAATCTGCGATCGGAGGCTCGAATCCTCCCGTTGTCAAGTTATGTTTTCGTCCACTTTTCTTCCTTTACACTTATATTACAGTTACTTCTAATAACATCCCCTACACTTTCCCGGGCATGGTCGTCTGTTAGTTCTCACTTGATATCATAACGATATAGTGTTTTTCTGGAATATGAAACCTAAACAAATGATAGATTGCTACTGCATGCGTGAACCGGGCAGGATACCAATGCGAGGGGAGTAATTACGTGATACAAGTGCAGAGTCGAACCTGTTCTGTTGGCTACTTACAATAAACACAACATTAAGGTCAATAATTGTTCGCCGCTGCTTTTACGTTCGTTCCAGGTTTCCCACAGACAATGGCACCCACGCGTTTACAAGACAGTTTATGTTTGGACCACATCTACTAGTTGTAACAGGAACGAAGCTGCGCGTAAGTATATACTCCCTAAAATGCGATGGAAAGCACGGGT
Organism: Rhipicephalus microplus; assembly: GCF_013339725.1. Lineage (NCBI taxonomy): Eukaryota > Metazoa > Arthropoda > Arachnida > Ixodida > Ixodidae > Rhipicephalus > Rhipicephalus microplus. Next base: position 39,720,063 of record NC_051174.1, read on the forward strand.
TTCCAGCAAAGACTCTCCTGCAGTATACTGTAGATCATTTTCGTATAGAGAGGAGGAGCGTAGTGCCGCATCTCAATACTGAAAGAAAACCGTTCTCTCGTCGAAACGTCTGCTCGACACAACCCCTGTTTGCTGATTTTTCTTTTTCATCTATGTACGTAGCAATTGCAACATTACCGCATTAGCACTTTCCAAATTATATGACAGGAAGGCCCGCGTGTAACAAAGGTGTTCTTTGTTTTAGGTACAAACCTGTACCATGTCTTAGAAGGTACGTCCTTTCTCGACTTGCGATTTTGTAACGCTTCACTACGACAGCGTTATGAAAACTGCTTTTTCTTTTTAGATGCGAAGCACCCATCTTATGAGCGAGCTTGACCCGGTGGTATACGCGCGCTCCACTGCGCATGCGCCTACTCTCTCTCCCACTCTTCTCCTTCGCACCGAAATAATAGTTTGCATCTAAATCCAAACACACCGGTCTGCAGTACACTTCGCCTCTATTGGAATTTGGCCGACACTTTCGAGATTCGACCCCGTTGCCTTCAGATCACAAGTGAAGCATCATAACGACTATTGGCCATGACTGCGGGTAGAGAGAAAGCAGGGTGAGCCAGAACGGAAAGATTAATGACGAAATCACAGATCAAACAGTCTGTTTCTCATTTCACACCTAGCGAGGACAACTATCGCATGTTGTCACTTTGTTCTCAAAATTGCGGGGCGTGCTTGCAGGCATCGTCGAAGCTCGTGAAAGCCTATTTCCCGAGGGGCGTCTGGTACGAGCCGCGCAAGGGCCACCGAATCCAAAGCCTCGGCCAAACCATCTTCGTGCCGGAATCAAAGCACTCGGTCGCACCTTTCTTCGCACGAGCAGGCAGCATAGTGCCTCGAGAAATAGCTGGGTACGTGTGCTGCAACTTCGTAGCGCTATCTAGTTTACCATAGTGGCGCCATGTTTGAAAACTGTGCTGTTAAGATTGGTCAAACAGCAGGACCGTAGCCAGAATTTGTTTTTTTCGGGTTCGGAGGAGGGCGGGGGGGGGGGGCAACCCATTGAGATTGTCATTTTTCGCTCTGTCACAAGTTTTTGTTATCGTTCCGAAACACCACACGATTCTCGGCGCAAACCGCGCCTGCAGGTTTCGAGAAGGTTCCGGACTGTAGTAGATCATTTCGATAAGATCACGCCCACTGTGCGAACGGTAGAGATTGTTCTGGAACCTACGCCACCGCCAGCGATAACGCTAGAAAATTCGACGGCAAGGGTATAAATGCCGACGCACTTCGCCGCTTGTCAGTTGTTGATCGAAGGCTGACGCTGCGTTCGCCGCTATCAGTCCGAGACTGCCATCTGTGCAAGACTGGTGCTGTAATTAGACTTTTTCTTTACCGGGCACAGGTTCGCCCAAATAAACAGTTAAATCCCAACACGAAGTTTCCTGTCTTTGGCCACATCACAACCTCGTGACATCTGGTGGAGGTGCTGCTTCGTTCATGTACTGGACGCCCCCGTCAAGCCGTGAACCCAGCCCCCGTCGCGGTGAAGACACCGACGCCAACCAAGAGCAGAGAACGAGCCGCCGACAGCAAGGTCTCCCACCGGAGTACGGCCTTCTACAAGACAAGGCGCGGAAGACTAAGACCATGACCTCGACTGCAGCGACAAAGACAACCGGAGCGTCCCAGCCCGCGATCGTCATTCATCAACCCAGGGAACCACCAACGTTCCATGGCTCATCGTTTGAAGACCCGGAAACCTGGCTAGAAACATACGACCGTGTGGCCGCCCTCAACCACTCGGACAACGAAGAAAAGCTCCGTCGTGTGTACTTCTACCTAGAAGACACCGCAAGGACCTGGCTAGAGAATCGGGAGTCCACGCTCCGAACGTGGGATGTCATCTGCGGCGCATTTCTGCAAACGTTCGCAAGCGTCGCTCGCAAAGAGAGGGCCGCTGCTCTACTCGAGACCCGGGTTCAGCTACCAAATGAAAAGGTTGGAATTTTCACAGAGGAGATGACCCGCCTATTCCGTCACGCTGACCCAGACATGCCTGAGGAAAAGAAAGTTCGTTTCCTCATGCAAGGCGTCAAACAGGAGCTCTTCGCGGGACTAATGAGGAATCCACCGAACACCGTCCAAGAATTTGTAGCCGAGGCGACCACCATCGAAAAAACGCTGGACATGCGCACCCGACAGTATAATCGTCGCCTGACTCCAGAATGCGCTGCTGCTCAAGCCAGTGACTCCGACGACCTGCGTGAAACGACAATCGCTTCGGCAATCCGAAGTCCGGCAATCGCTTCGAATTCCCGAAACACCGCCGCCCGAGCCAGAAACTATGAGCTACGCTGCTGCAGTGCGCCACAACGCTCCTCCCCGTCCACGCCAAAAACGCCGCCCCGTCACACTTCCGTCGCCAGACGCCACCGCCGCCACCACCCCAACCGACGTCCTACCGTTCCCCAGCGGGCCAGCGCAGTGCACCGAGGAAAACGGACGTTTGGCGTGCACTTGACAACCGCCCGCTCTGCTACCACTGCGGCGAGGCCGGGCACACATACCGCCGTTGCCAGTACCGACAGATGGGACTGCGTGGCTTCGCCGTCAATGCACCGCGTCCGCAGCCAGGAGATCGGCCACGTGACATCGCCGACTACCTGGCAGGAACTCAATGGACACCACGAAGTCCTTCCCGTTCGCCGTCGCCCAGCCGCCGCATGTCACCGCACCCCCGGCAGTACTCTGGCCCAACGCGGGGCCGGTCTACTAGCCCGTATCCGGGAAACTAAGGGCAGCAACCGATGGAGGTGCGGTTGCTGTGCGACGAACTACCGAAGATCCTCCGACGACGACGCCGACGCGACGGAGCTTTTTGAACACAACACCAACCAGGCAAAGCCCTGAAGGCAAAAGCTCACTCACCGAAGGTGGCCGGACGACGCAACATGGAAGCAGCGGAACAAGCCGACGCAGCCGTGACCCGACGCCACGCCCTAACTGTCATACGAGACAGCGAACTAGCGACCTCGACGTTCTTATCGACGGCCACAGTGTGACTGCTCTCGTCGATACTGGAGCCGACTATTCTGTCATCAGTGGGTCGTTTGCCACGAAGTTAAAGAAAGTTAGGACAGCTTGGAAAGGCCCTGAAATCCGCACAGCCGGAGGTCATCTCGTAACGCCTGCAGGAATCTGCACAGCGAGAGTCACCATTAACGGCCGTATTTATCCTACAGACTTCGTAGTCCTACAGCGTTGCTCGAGAGATGTCATCCTTGGCATGGACTTCTTATGCCTCCATGGTGCTGTCATCAACCTAAAAACCAGGTCGATAACGTTATCCACAGAAGATGCACTACCGCCGCGCACGCCGTCAGGACACCATGCCTTGAATGTGCTGGAAGAACAAGTCACCATTCCGCCTCGCTCAAGCGTCATTATTTAAGTCGGCGCTCCTAAATCACCTGACTCGGAAGGCGTCGTTGAAGGCAGTCAGCATCTGTTGGTCACCCGAAATATTTGCGTCGCAAGAGGAATGCAGAGCTGCGGGGAGGCAAAGCACGGTTATGCTCACGAATTTCAGCAAAGAGTACAAACATGTGACCAAAGGAACAACGGTCGCATACATCGAAGAAATTGGTCGAAGCCACCAGTGCTTTCGCCCTCGCCGATTCCGCGGAACCTGCTCAGAGGAACCAAGCCCCTCCCATAGCTTTCGACGTCAATCCCAGACTTCCGAACGATAAGCAAGAACAGCTCAAGGCCCTGCTCCTGCAATACTAAGATTGCCTTTTCGTCGTCATCGAAAGTTCGGCAGACCCAGTCACGAAACATCGAATCATAACCGAAGAAAATGCCAGACCACTCCGTCAGAGTCCGTACAGGGTTTCGATGCGAGAACGTGAGGCAATGAAGAGACAAGTTGATGAAATGCTGCGAGATGACATTATCCAGCCGTCCAAGAGTCCGTGGGCATCCCCCGTGGTGTTAGTGAAGAAAAAAGGATGCGACCCCTACGTTTCTGCGTCGACTATCGCCGCCTGAACAAAATCACAAGAAAGGACGTGTATCCTCTCCCACGAATAGACGACGCACTTGATCGGCTCCCTAACGCCAAGTACTTCTCGTCAATGGACCTCAAGACGGCTATTGGCAAATCGAAGTCGACGAAAGAGACCGAGAGAAGACGGCGTTTATAAACACCGGACGGCCTCTTCGAGTTTAAGGTGATGCCCTTCGGCCTTTGCTCAGCGCCTGCAACTTTTCAACGCGTTATGGATACAGTACTGGCAGGACTGAAGTGGCAGACTTGCCTTGTGTACTTGGACGACGTCGTCGTGTTTTCCTCGAGTTTCGACGAGCATCTTCGGCGCCTTGAAGCTGTACTTCAAGCCATCAAGACGTCCGGACACACACTGAAGCCAGAAAAGTGCAGATTTGCGTATGAGGAGCTCTTGTTTCTGGGGCACGTTATCAGCAAGTCTGGAGTTCGTCCCGATCCACGGAAAACAGCCACCATCACCGACTTCCCGCCGCCCACTGACAAGAAGGCCGTGCGTCGATTTCTGGGCCTGTGCGCCTATTATAGGCGGTTCGTGAAAAACTTCGCCCGCATCGCCGATCCTCTCACTAACCTTACCAAGGTCGACTCGGAGTTCAAGTGGGAAACGCCACAGGAACACGCTTTCCAGGAGCTTAAACATCGCCTCCAGACGCCTCCGTTACTTGCCCATTTCGACGAATTCGCCGAGACAGAAATACATACTGACGCAAGCAGCGTAGGTCTTGGCGCCGTTCTTGTGCAGAGGGCTGACGGACTTGAAAGGGTTATCAGTTACGCCAGCCGATCGCTATCCAAAACAGAAGCAAATTATTCCACAACAGAAAAGAGTGCCTCGCCATCATTGGGCTGTCCGAAATTCGCCACTCCGTTTGGCAGGCCACTTCAAAGGTGGCGACAACACGTTGTGGGGCTGACGAAGAAGTAGCCGACCGGTCTTGCAGATGACTCGAGAGTTGAACGACCCACGTAGTCACTATCTCACGGGGCAACAAGAGGGAGAACATCTCCTTACCGCTGTGCGCTCTGTCTCGATGCTCCTAGGCACCGCATCCGGTAACGCGGATGCGAGTCTACTCGTTAAGACAACTTGTTGCACTTGGATGACATTGACGCGGGCCAATAATCGGGCGACACTTAAGATGTGTCTATGATAGGCATATTTCCCATGGAAATCGTCCGACGAGGTTTCAGGCACGGTCCTCTGACATACGAAAACGACTTCACGAACAGTATCAAATCAGTCCCGTACACCCGGGAATAATAACTTTGTAAGGACACGGTCAGTTGTCGACTTTGCCCTGGTGAACAGACAGAAGGCCTTCATGAGCCATCTTCATTACGGTGTTCCGAAGATCCTTGGGTACTACAAGTTGCTCCAAGTCTCGCCTTTCTGCCGTGCGGTGGCGCCGGAAAAGAATGTCGCGTACCAGCACAAACTCAGTGACTGCTGGCTTCTTAGATATGATCTTTCCCAATGCGGCGAAGCAGGTTTCCAGCGTGGGATCTGCGTGCTGTAAATTCTTTAGCGCTTCCCGGCTGATATCCAGGGATTGGATCCGAGGAACGATCAGTTCACTGGGCTTTTTGCTTTCTTTTCCTGCAGCCACCGACATGTCATCTTGTCGTCTTCTATCTGATGAGGTTGCATCTTCAGGTTCTTCTTCAGTGCATACTGAATCACGGTGAATCTGTGCTAGTTTTGGACGTCCTGCTGGCTGCTTCGGGGCTGGTTGGGCAGCTGACAGTACACCCGCAATGTTGCCAAGTACGACTTCATACAATGGATTCTCCATACAAACAGCAAGCACCTGACCTCTGAAAAACGGAGAATCTATGTACACCTCTGCTTCTGGTAAGACTTTTGCAGATCGGTCCAATAAGCGAATGGTACGGGTTTTGCCAGTCAAGTTGCAGTCAGGAACTAGTGATCGTTTCACTACTACTGTATTGCAACCGGTATCCCGCAATACGGTAACCAGCTTCCCTTCGAGGTAGCCCTTTACAGCTGGCATTTGTTTTGACCCGTTGTCGCAAGTTGCGTTGCTTTGGGTCCCATCACACATGTCATGACAATGTTTCTCATCCTGATTGTCAGGCACATCTTCCATTGATTTCTCATGCTGCGCTTTCTGGTATCCCAAGACGGAAAATGATGCCTCTCTACGTTTTCCCGAGTTTGAGGGACAACTATCGGATCTGTGCCCTGACTTCTTACAGATCCAGCACGACGTCGACTTGGGCGCTCGAGACTTGGTCCAGCAATTGGAAGCTCGATGACCCGGCTTGTTGCACAGAAAGCAAAGCGGTTTTCCTTTGCTTTCGCTGACAGTGTCAACTTTAGCTGTAGCCATCGGTTTCCCTTTTTCGTCTTTTCCTCTAGCGAGATTCACAATTCCCTGAGCTTCCAAATATTGATCAGCCGTCGTTGCCAACGTGTCCAGGTTATGACATCCTCGCTCCTTCAGGAAGACAGCCAACTTCTCGTCGCACCGCCTGAGGAATTGCTCGGACACCATCTTGTCTCGCAGTGCATCATATGTTTTGGGAGTCTTCGCCAGCTCCTGCCAATGGTCGAAGTATCCACAGAGACGTCCCGCGAACTGTCGACCTGTCTCAGTATTCTCGGGCCGGGCATCCCTAAACTTCATGCAGTATCCCTCCTCTGTATAATGGAACCGCTGGAGGAGCGTCTGCTTGAGCTTTGCGTAGTCCATAGAGTCTTCTGCAGACATCCGTCCTACCACGGTCAAGGCTTCTCCCGTTAGACACAAGCTCAGTGACAGGGCCCACTTGTCGGTTGGCCAGCCTTGGCTCATGGCAACCCTCTCAAATCTCTGGATGTACGCATCCAGTTCGTCCCTACTCTCATTGTGTCCCTACTCTCATCTATTTGTGTGGGCTGCGAAAACTCTGACCACCACCCATACTATCGTCCGCAGAACTCGTGCTCGGCCGCTGCGCTTCTGCGACACGACGTCGCTCCTCGAGCAGGAGCCTTTCAACCTCCATGCGAGCTATTTCACGCTCATGCTCCACCTGTGCTGCTAGCCGTGCCTCCTCTCGATCTTTCGCTCTCTGGTCCCTCATATCTTTTTCCTCCATGCTCACCCATGCCAGCAAAGCCTCACCAATCAGCCCCATCTCCTTCCCTAGCTCAACTAGCTTTCTCTTGTCGTCCATCCTCGTCTGCCACACACAAACAACGTGAGGCTCTCAGATGTGAGGCGAGAGCTTAGTCCTGTCGTGGACGCCAGAAATTGTGATGGTTAAGGACGTTCGTCACTATGTTCTCAGATGTGAGGCGAGAGCTTAGTCCTGTCGCGGACGCCAGAAATTGTGATGGTTAAGGACGTTCGTCACTATGTTTGTTGATAGCGGACGAAAAAGGATTAACATTAACAATGGATGCGAACAAAAGAAGCGTTATATTGTACACTAGAGAACGAAGTGGCAGGTGAAAATAAAACTATATGTCCAACCCTACACGCCAAGCGTCACGCAACATGTACGAGAGTCAGACCTCTATTATGCGGAGAGTTCTCGGCTACGTTTCCTCCGAGTCCAGCGCGTAGAGTTCTCAGTTCGCAAGAGGAAAACGCTGTCTCACAGTTTGGGTCCCCGTCGTCCCGACATGATGCGATCGTCGACGTGCGCGAGGGCAAAGGTGGCACGGCTGGAGCGGCTGGAACGGCTGACGGCACACGGATGTGCTACCGTGTGCAGCGCCGTTTAGTCAGACGTCGCGGCCAGCAGTCAGGGTCGCAACTCCTGAGGTTCAGGGTCAGGCCCTGGCTCACGAGGACCACACCCAATCGGCTTCGCCGACGAACCTGCTCCCGGCCACTGCACCCAGGCAGGAGCCGTTCGGCAGGTCTCGGCCTTGGACCTTGAACAGACACACCGGAGATCGACCTGGCCGACACGTACGGGTCCCACGTCCGGCTCAGGAACGCTCCCAGGAACTCGTCCGCTCGAGCGGCGCACTGCTTCGTCTGCCTTCGTGGCCTCAACCCTCGAGCTCGCCTTCGCACGTTCCTTCTTCTTCTCCTCTTCTTTTTCATTTCTTGTTATCGCCTTCGTGCCACCTGCCCTCCGCTCGTCTTCTTCAGATTCGGTTTGACGTTCCTCGGCGCTTTTAAGTCCTTTTAGCCACAAATCGTACCTAAACACAGCACTTTTGTGTCCTTTCCTTACACCGGGCAATCACCACTGAGAAAGTAACTCGAAGTGCTATATTGGTTCACCAGCGTACACCAGTTCACACAAGTGAGCACCAGTGTATATATATATTCACACTGTACACAAGTGCCGCCTTTACAAATGTAACAACACACGGGATATTTAACTGCCCAAACTAACGTTGTATATCTCAGTGCAGGTCTCAGTTAAGTCGTCGGTGCCGTGTTGATCGATGCCTTTCGCAGATTACGACTGAAATTTTAGTACCACGTGTCACGACTGCTTTTACCTGACGGGAGGCATTTTGCGAATCATATCTCTTTTCAGAGCGATTCAGCTCCAGGTATTTTTGGACGACGGTGAGCAGGCTGCGGGCGACTTGTTTCAGCTGCCAACGAAGGGGCCAGGTAAGCATGCTTCAACAATTTGTGAAGAAAAAAAAAGATTAATAGGTCCATATTTGACTTTCACCTATAGCGATAGGAAAAAAAATGGTATATCGAATCTATGCGACCTTGTAAAAATTGTTGTGGAATATCCTCAATTTCTGTGTCGTTTGTTCCGTTGCATTTCGTTTGCACTTGGACGGCTTCGTATCACGTGACCTAAACGTAAACGTTACGTGTTACGCAATTGGTTGAGCCGCGCCTCACTGTCGACCCTGCCTGTGGCAACAGTGATGCTGTCACAATAGTGGGTGCAGCGAAGAGGCATTAGTAGCCGCCAGCGACACAGGTCAACCCCTGAAGCGAGCAAAATAGCGATATTTATTTCACAGAGACGCATGATTTCCGTTAATATAATTTGGTTGCCATACTAATTACTTTCAGGTATTTTGCTTCAATGTCGTTGAATTGCATTACAAGTTACCACTAGGAGAAAGTTATTCTTTTCGTTTACCAGTATATTCAAAAAGTGATGAAGTCACACTATATTTGCAAAAGATGTGCAATGAAAGCTCAGAGATCCACGTTCAACTTCCCAGCTACATGAACGGGCCGTCACACTTACTTGCCTTCGCTACTTTTCTTGCCTTTGTTCGTCAATTTGCGATACCGTGAAAAAAGTGAACATGCTGTATTTTGGTCAGAAAGAATCGGGAAAGCAACAAGAAATTCTCTTGCACCATACGCTTCCACAAGTTTATCCACCGCCATGGTGACGAGGGGCGCTGGTTAACACATATTCAGAAATACCTTATAATTGGGATGGGAAGGCGGCCGCCGCTGTGCTTCAATCGGTATATGGCATTCAACGCCTTCTCGGAAGGTTGTTGGTTCGTGGCCTATATAGCCACGGGAACTTGATTTTTCATCTACTTTAAGTCTATTTCGTTTTGTCAAAAGAACTATACTGCACTTGAGACATACAGTAAAAACCGCTATATCTTCCTTAGCTCCATTTTATGTTGTCTCATACAGTTATTTTCAGCACAAAGAAAGACACGGTAGTTCTATTACTGCCAAGTCTGTTTATTGTATGGTATAGTCGGAACAGTGCCTTTCTTTCAACCTGAACGACGCTGGTGGGACGGATTAAGTGACTTCGTGTCTCCGGTATACCGTGATCAAGAACTGCCGATGGGCTAATAGAGTCTACTCATTTATATTTGAGTGCTTTTCCCGGCATGAACGCCGCGCACCAGGAAATTCAAAGTTAGGCCATGAACGGCGCACTCGCTATCTCAGTGAAAAAACTTTTCCTACTTTGAAAGTTGAGTGCTGGCCCGTTTTCTGCGGAAGAAATCGCAGTCAGAGACGAAGACTGTCGTTGTCACACAAAGATGCCTAAATTATTCACATGATTTAGAACTTGGCTCTCAGAATGAGCGCTGCGCTCTAGAACCTTTCACCGTTCAAGCAACGCTCCCCGTTACTGGTTCACGCCATAACCGAGCGAATGAACACTGCTACGTATCTTATTGCTCTAAGTATTACTTCTAAACACGGCGACGACGTTTTGTTACCGAGGCCAGCCAAAATACCCTGCACTTGTGGCATGGAAGATAATAAAACATAGATACAACGAATAAAGAAGTGTAAGAAAAGGTAAAACATCGTCTGCAACAGCAGTGTGCGCCACTGAATGGGGAAGTAGAAATGAAGAAGAATATCATGATTAGGTAAACATAAAAAGCAAAAAAAATATAAGAGATCAAGAAAGAACTCATCGAAATACTTATGCATTCTCCTAAGAACACTCGCCGGCAAAAGTGGTCTTATTGTTCTGGTCAGTCGATGTACTCGATGATATCATTTCAAGTGCAGGCAGCATGTTGCAACTCATACTGAGTGCGACTGTGCGTGGTTCCCTATTTATCTTTGGAACGGCGATGTTGTGAATGGTAGATAAGAGCCTATAGTACAAGAAGCTAGTTTCATTGACAGCGTCATTAAACACAAAAAAATGTGATGTACTGTGCTGTACTTTTTAACTTGTTTGGCTGCACCTAGGGCATGGAACGCGGTCTTGTGTAGACTGCCAAAAAGCACCTTTCTAGGTTTTCTGTTGTATATGTTGAAGCTCTGTAGAGTTTTCCTCATGACTCCTTTGAAGTGTCCGGACATTAGGCCAGAGTGAAATTATTAGGCTGCTGGCAACGGCCTCTAAAAGCCCTTCGTTCCTAATTCCATATCTTCATGAAATTGTTTGGCTCTACTGATGCACACGGCTCATATTCTTTTTCACTCATACCCTTTTTAACTAGTGAGTATTATAACCATCGATGATTATTTTAGCCCTAGCATAGGAGAAGCGAATGCATCTGACCGGAAGCCTCTAACAGTTATTTCACTTCTCCTTGCAGAACTGGAAGCCTTGGTTACCAACAAGTATTCTCTCTTCCACTTCCTCTACGTTAAGGTAAGATTTCTCGCTCAAAAATAACTGCAACGTTATTAGGGTTGGTAAATCTCAATTGGGTACGATAGTTATGAGGAAAGCATAGGGAAAAGTTTTGGCTAGAACATATCCCCAAAGGTAACCCTGATTGTATGCGAAGCAGCAGAGGTGCGCGCGGCGTTGACCCGGTTGAAACGGGCGTCGATGCGGGTGCTGGAAGAACGGTTTGAAAGGAAGCTCGGTCAAGCGTTAATTTTGCAAACGTCTGTTTGAAATGCAAAGACACGGGAGGCGGACTGGGTTTCGTGTCATCATCATCATCATCATCATCATCATCATCATCATCATCATCAGCCTCACTACGTCCACTGCAGGATAAAGGCCTCTCCCATGTCCCGCCACTTAACCCAGTCCTGTGCTTGCTGCTGCCACTATATAGCCGCAAACTTCTTAATCTTATCTGCCGAACTAAGCTTCTGTCTTCCCCTAATTCACTTGCCTTCTCTGGGAATCCACTGAGTTACGCTTAATGACCAGCGGTTACCCTAGCTACGCGCTACATGTCCAGCCCATGTCCATTTTCTCTTCTTGATTTCAACTACGATATTTTTAACACCCGTTTGTTCCCTATGTAGGGAACTATGCGAACGACGAAGAAGCAGCATGAAACGGCAAGCCACAGCGTTGGTGCACGCGCGACCCGAGCTTGCGTTTGTTTTGTATTTTCGGCCTGTTGGCGTTCCTCGCTCTTCTGGCGTTCCTCGGCCTTCCAGTAGGTCTGTACGTGAATAAACTGCGTGACATCTGGTGGAGGTGTGTGGACTCCCGTACAAACCTGGAACTTCACTCCCGTAAGCTTCCACCTCTACGTGACACGAACATGGCCACCGAAACGCCTCTCCAGGTGGGACCTTCGACCGTCCATGTCACTTGCGGTGCCGTGTATCCTCAACGAGACCCTCCTATCTTCACGGGCTCCACTGAGTCGGACGTCGAAGATTGGTTGGCGAGGTACGACAAAGTCGGCGCAAGTAACAAATGGGACGACCCAAGTAAGCTTGGCTACGTCACATTCTACCTTGCGGACACCGCGCAGCTGTGGTTTAATAACCACGCAGCTGACATTACTACGTGGTCTGCATTCAAGACGGCTATTACGGACGTCTTTGGACGACCTGCGGCACGCAAGCTTCAAGCCGAGCACCGTTTACGTCACCGTGCACAGCAACCAGGCGAGACCTACACGGGCTACATTGAAGATGTGTTGCATCTATGCAACCGCATCAACTCTACCATGCCTGAGGAAGAAAAATCAGGCACATATTGAAAGGCATTGACGACGGCGCCTTTCAGATGTTGCTCGCGAGAAATCCCCCCACCATTGCTGTCCTCGTTTCCCTCTGTCAAAGCTTCGATGAATTGCGTAGGCAGCGCGCAATTGCTCGTCAAGCCATCACGACGCCAGACACGCTCGCAAGCTTGCACCTAGCTGCCCATCCTACCGACCAGCAGCCGCTGCTTTCGACAATCAAGGACTTCGTCCGCGAAGAGGTAGCGCGCCAGCTGTCACTGCTGCCACTGACACATGAGCCCACGCAAGCTTTGGCACCGGACCTCCAACACGTCATTCGGACCCAAGTCGCTGAAGCCCTTCCGCCGGTGCATCAGCAACCACCAGTCACAACGCCTCTCACGTACGCCGCCGTCGCTGCTCGGCCTACGCAACAGCGTATGCCGTATGCTCAACCTGCCACGCCACCCTATGTCGTGCCTACAGCCCCAATTGCGGCGCCGTATCCCTACGCGAGATCTCCAGCTCCATTTTACCGTCGCTCAGACGCTTGGAGGACGCCAGATAATAGGCCCATCTGTTTCGCCTGTGGTATCGCTGGACACGTCGCCCGCCACTGTCGCCGAGATCCCCCTCCAGTCGACGCCGTGGGCCGGCCAATGGCGTCGTCGTCTAGGACGCCATCAAGGTACACCACTGACGGTCCTCGACCCTACGCAAACCAACGGTCACCATCGCCACGACGACGCTCCCTGTCACCTATGCGTCGCCGACCTGCTACGGAAGAGGGAAACTGATCGCTGCAGCTCCGGAGGCAACAGCTGCATACAATTCGAACTGCTTAAGGCCTCCATCTTTCTCGCCGCAAAACGTTATTGACGTCAATGTTGAGGGGACCGCCGCACAAGCGCTTATCGACACAGGGGCCGCCGTTTCCATAATCTGTGAGCCCTTATGCCGCAAGTTGAAAAAGGTGACGACGCCTCTTTCGGGCCTGATGTTCCACACGGCCAACTCGCAGTGCATAGAACCTACAGCTGTGCGCACTGCATGTGTCATTATCCAAGGTGAACTTTATGCCATTGAATTTTTGTGCTGGCATCCTGCTCCCACGAAGTCATTCTTGGATGGGACTTTCTTTCGCGTCATCGGGCCATCATAGATTGCTCACGTGCAGAAGTTGCCCTTACACCGCTGCCAACCTCTTGTTTTGTGGATTCTCTTCCTGAACCTTACAAACTTATCGTTGTTGCAGACACGGAAATAGCACCGAGAACATCCGCCCTTGTAGCCCTGACCTGTATGGCCGCTCCAGCCGGAACTGTTTTGTTCACTCCGTCTGACGTATTTACCCGCCGCCGTAGCCTACACCTGCCCTTTGCCGTACTCACCGTGGAATCCGGTGCTACCGCCATGCTCGTCGCGAACTCGCTATCGTCGCCAGTTACCTTACTTCGCGGAGAATGTTTGGGTAACATACAAGACGTTGACCTCTTGCGCCCTCTAGAGTTCGCCGAACACGCACCTCACCTCCAGCTCAATGCTATGACGCCACCTGTGGCCACAGTGCCCGCGCCAGACTCATTCCAGCCCTCTGTTGCCGCTGAGCTATCGCCAACACAAAGAAGCGAACTCTTGTCCCTTCTTCGAGAGTTCCGTTCTGTCTTCGATTGCGCTCAACCATCCTTGGGTCGCACAGCGAACATCACGCACCACATTGACACCGGTACTCATGCTCCCTTACGCCAACGACCATATCGAGTTTCAGCGGAAGAGCGCCGTATTATCAACGAACAAGTCGATGATATGCTCAAGCGTGGTGTCATCCAGCCATCGCAGAGCCCTTGGTCGTCCCCTGTTGTACTTGTGCGCAAAAAGGATGGGTCTATCCGATTCTGTGTCGACTACCGCCGGCTCAATAAGATAACTCGGAAGGATGTGTACCCGTTGCCACGCATCGACGACGCTCTCGATTGCTTGCAAGGGGCAGAATATTTCTCCTCCTTAGATTTACGCTCAGGATATTGGCAAGTTCCAATGGCTGATCCTGACCGATCGAAGACTGCATTTGTAACACCTGATGGGCTGTATGAGTTTAACGTCATGCCGTTTGGACTCTGCAACGCCCCAGCTACCTTCGAACGGATGATGGACACCATCCTTCGCGGCTACAAGTGGAACACGTGCCTTTGCTACCTAGACGATATCGTCGTTTTTTCTCGCGACTTTTCCACTCACCTTGTTCGTCTTCGTGCTATTCTCACATGTCTCACCTCTGCTGGCCTTCAACTTAACATCAAGAAGTGCCATTTTGCCGCATGTCAGCTCACCATACTGGGTCACGTCGTCTGCAAAGAGGGTGTTCTCCCGGATCCGGCGAAACTCCGCGCCGTGGCCGACTATCCGAAGCCCAATTCCATCAAGACGCTTCGAAGTTTTATCGGCCTGTGCTCATACTTTCGTCGATTTGTGCGCAACGTCTCTTCCATCATCGCGCCTCTTACCAACCTGTTGACAACTTCCAAAGGCATTTCTGCTTGGTCAAAAGAGTGCGACGAATCCTTCACCGCGCTTCGGCGGTTATTATTATCACCTCCAATTCTACGACATTTTGACCCTGATGCGCCTACGGAGGTCCACACCGACGCCAGTGGTGTCGGTCTTGGTGCTGTATTGGCTCAACGAAAACCAGGGCACCAAGAATACGTGGTCGCTTATGCGAGTCGAACCCTCAAGAAAGCCGAGTGTAATTATTCCGTCACGGAGAAAGAGTGCCTCGCAATTGTCTGGGCTTTGACGAAGTTCCGCCCATACCTTTATGGCCACCCTTTCGAAGTCGTTACGGACCACCACGCTCTATGCTGGCTATCATCGCTCAAAGACCCGTCGGGGCGCCTTGGTCGTTGGGCGCTTCGCCTACAGGAATACGACATTCGTGTTGTATACCGATCCGGCCGCAAGCACTCCGACGCTGATGCGCTATCCCGCTCGCCGCTACCGGCTGACCCAGCCTCCTCGTCACCTTCTTCAGCTGTCATAACACCAATCGACTTCACAGACATGGCATCGGAACAACGCAAAGATGTGTGGATTTCCCAACTCCTCGCCTTTTTGACTGATCCGTTAGCTAATTTATTGTCAAGAACTATCCGCCGTCAAGCCACACATTTCGCTATTCGAGACGACCTACTCTATCGGCGGAATTACACGTCTGAAGGTAGGAAGTGGCTGTTAGTGATACCCAACCACATGCGCTCGGAAATCTGTACTGCTTTCCACAACGACCCGCAAAGCGCTCACGCTGGCGCTCTCAAAACGTACAACCATCTACGTCAGCGGTACTACTGGCGTGGCATGCACACATTTGTCCGCAAGTACGTACGTGCTTGTACTGCATGCCAGCGACGTAAAGTCCCACCTCAACGCCCTGCCGGTACACTTCAGCCTCTGCCTTGTCCAGCGCGTCCGTTTGACCGCGTTGGTATCGACTTATACGGACCACTTCCCACGTCGTCTTCTGGAAATAGGTGGATAATTGTCGGCGTTGACCACCTCACGCGTTACGCGGAGACAGCAGCACTACCCGCAGCAACCGCGAGGGAAGTTGCGTTTTTCATCTTGCGCAACTTTGTTCTTCGCCATGGTGCTCCCCGCGAACTTTTGAGCGACCGGGGGCGTGTTTTCTTGTCTGACGCCATTCAAGCGTTGCTCGCTCAGTGCAACATGGTTCATCGCCTGACGACAGCATATCACCCGCAGACGAATGGCCTCACAGAACGATTTAATCGCACTCTCGATGATATGTTGACGATGTACACAGCTTCAGACCAGACTAATTGGGACACTGTCCTTCCATTCGTCACGTATGCGTATAACACCGCTACGCACGCGACAACAGGATTCTCCCCTTTCTTTCTGTTGTACGGACGCGAACCATCGTGCACGCTAGACACTATCCTCCCATACACGCCCGACTCCTCTGAGTACACTGCAATTTCTGATGTTGCCAGGTACGCAGAAGATTGCAGACGATTGGCCCGTTCTCTGACAACCGAGGACCAAGGCCACCAGAAGCTACGGCTTGACACCGGCCGACATCTCTCTACTTTTACGACTGGTGCTCTCGTTTGGCTCTGGGTTCCACCGAGCACTCCTGGCCTTTCGTCGAAATTACTGGCACGATACCACGGGCCCTACCGCATTCTCGCCCGTACGTCACCCGTCAATTATGAGATTGAGCCATTGACACAGTCTCATGACTTACGCCGTCGTGGCCGAGAAATTGTGCATGTGAGTCGCCTGAAGCCGTATTACGACCCCCCTATAGTGACTACGCCTTAAGTCGCCAGGTTGGCTACGCTATTCACCGGGGGCCAATGTAGGGAACTATG
Organism: Rhipicephalus microplus; assembly: GCF_013339725.1. NCBI lineage: Eukaryota > Metazoa > Arthropoda > Arachnida > Ixodida > Ixodidae > Rhipicephalus > Rhipicephalus microplus. The sequence goes on from NC_051174.1 coordinate 39,736,834, forward strand.
CGAACGACGAAGAAGCAGCATGAAATGGCAAGCCACAGCGTTGGTGCACGCGCGACCCGAGCTTGCGTTTGTTTTGTATTTTCGGCCTGTTGGCGTTCCTCGCTCTTCTGGCGTTCCTCGGCCTTCCAGTAGGTCTGTGCGTGAATAAACTGCGTGACACCTAATCCACTCTGCTCTCTTCTTGTCTCTTAAGGTTACACTCACCATTTTTCTTTCCATTGCTCGCTGCGTCGTCCTCAATTTAAGCTGAACCCTCTTTGTAAGTCTCCAGGTTTTGCTCCGTAGTGGAGTAGCGGCAAGATACAGCTGTTATATACCTTCCTCTTGAAGGATAGTGGCCATATACCTGGCATAATTTCAGAGTGCTTGCCAATTGTGCTCCACCCCATTCTTATTCTTCTATTTACTTAAATCTCGTGGTTAGGATCCACGGTTATTACCTGTCCTAAGTAGACATAGTCTTTTACAACTTGAAGTGCACTATTACTACTTGAAGCGCTGCTCTCTTCCGAGGTTGTTGTACATTACTTTAGTTTTCTGCAGATTCATTTTAAAACACACCTTTCTGCTTTCCTTGTCTAACTGTGTAACTGTGTAAGTTTCACTAAAGCGCTTGTCAAGACTTCGTAATCGTCGTTTCTTCAGAGTCCAGACACGGACGCTGGACCGGATCAGGCACGCGTTTCGCCGTGACTATCCCGGCCTTGTGATCGGTGACGTGCACGCTGGGAGGTTCCAGTAGAAACGCGACGTCGAAGTTGGCAGAGACTAGATCGATGCAACTGTACCTCTTAACGTGGTGGGTAGTTTCCGTTCCGCTGCCGACACGCACTTCAGCGAGTAGACTTGGACGAGAGTGACGTCAGCACGCAGCTGCGAGGGAAGCGGGTGAGCGTAGTGTGGCGTCAACGCACAGCTCAGCATGACCTACTTGGCACCAGTTCAACACCTACGGAGAGGGGGACGCTAGCAAAGTGAGGAATTGGGCTGGTTGTTTTTTTTTAAGACAAAAAAGAAAAAATTGTGCTACAGTTGTTGCGGAGAACGAAGTTTGGGGAAGACAAAATAAACTTCAATAAACTCCAATAAACACAAAGTTTGCGTTTGTACTGTCCCTTTCACTTCTTGTCTTCCCCCTGACTTCGTTCTCCGCTGCAACTGTAGCGCATTTTTTTCAGTCACGAGGGGAACGCGTTTTGACGCGTTCGTACGGGTTCATGTACGTACGGCGTTACACACGCCGAAAGGCTGTTAAGGGAAACAAACAGAAGAAAAACCACAACAGAAAAACATCTACATTTAACTACCCATCGATCGAAGCATACTACAGAACAAAGATTACAGAAAACAAAATAAAAGGCTGTAAACGAACAATATAGAGGAATAAGATTCATCATCCTACGCACACTGCTGCGCCCAGGCATCAAAATTCACGATTTGGATATGTGTGGATTTTTTTATTGTATCGATGTCATGGGGAGGAGGAAGGACAGAACGAAGGATAGGCCACTACAAGCGCTGCTTTTTTAGCCTTCGCTGCACTATTGCGTAGCCGCGTCAATTCTTTTTTTTTTGTAAATTTTTTATCAGTTTTTTTTCGGCATTTCTGGCTAATGTTCCACTTTTGCGCATTTATTCTGTGTTTTTCTCTACACAGCGGGTCACTATGTTGTCCACGTGGTACCTGGAAGCTTTTCAAACCTAACCATCCTTTAAGCTAGCGTTAAAGTTTGGTCCGGTAAAAATAACAAAGGACAGGCGAAGAACGAACGGTGCTCGTAGTGAATATGACGTATTGCTACGAGCCATTACGTCATTCTTGTCGAGTGCCAGACATTACTTACTTCAAAAATGCCGGACTTCATGACATTAGCCAGTGGACATTCTTTTTAACATTTCGGCACACACACTATAGACAAAAAAAAACGAAAGTCCTTTCTTTTTTTCCGTCGATTGTGAGAGCCGGAATATTCTAAGAATCTGAAACCGAGGCGTTAACCACTGAGCCACTCCGCAGCACGACTTTTTCCAAGAATATCCTCAAAAAAACTCGCCCAACTGTCTATACTATACTACAGCCAGTGGGTTTAACTGTTTACTGGCGTTCTAAGGGGAGATACTGCCAAGTGTAAAAATATAGCTTGTTTATTGCGTGCAGCAAGACCTCCGTAGCAAGGCCGAAACGCAATTTCTGTTTTTTTTAGACTATTGGTCAGTGCTTGCTATTTTGCGACCAGTACTTAGGCTGTGCGGTGCTAGTCACTTTCCTTCGGATGTAGCTGGGTTCAAATCTTGCCTCGCGGGGAAATTTTTGCTCCCAGAGTACAATTGTATCTTTATTTCTTTGGTTGTACGTACTCGTGGCCTTCAGCTAGCCGCCGTCACATCGCAGTCGTTTCTCGGTTGTGAAGAGGTGGATGCTTATGACAGAGTTTCCTAAAACTGACTAGGGTGGACATTGGCGCTGCGATCGTTCAGCAAGCATGGGAATGATGGATACTACACTTTTTTTATAACCTAGTATTCGTGCTTGAGGAATTCGAATGTACTTGTGGGTTTGTTTTTGCCGTCTCTGTGTTTTGTTCCAAATAAAAGAACATGTCGTTTTGAACTTCCGGACCTGATTTAAATTGATGAGCCCAAAAATATAGGCCGCGAAGTGTTACTGCTAAACATCTGCTGATTGTCGTCTCAAAGAAGCTCTAAACCAACCAACGCCAAAAGGAACCGAAAGTATGAAGATTAGACAAGTTTGTGTAGTGCCTACCATTTGCGTGCTCGCTGAGGTGTCTTGCGTTGCAGCTCTTAAGACACAAGTTATTAGGAAGCTCTGTGGATTATGGGAGCGTGGCGTATGGGGAGACGTAAGGAAACTTTCACTTTTCAGCTGAGGTTAGATGCACTTTGATACACCGGTGTTCTTTCTTCTTTTTTTCTTCACGTCACTCTAATAAAAATGCGAATCGAACCGGCGTTGTTGCGTTCAGCTGCGCAAAAGATAGTCGCAAACCTAATGCGGTTGTTAGGTGACTGTATGAAGCATCAGTTTTGTTAACTTTTATGACACCCACTAACGTCTTGCAGGGAGCGCTAACTGGTCACTGCAGCCCGTGCGCAGGTCAAGACGCCTGTTGTCCTGCATCACTTTGTACGGTCTCAAGCGACGGCCATCAGCCGTAGAGATCAACGGACGCCTGCTTCCATTCAACACCACCGACAGGGTAAGCCCGCGCCTTTTGCACTCTTTAATTATCGGTCGTGAGTGCCGAGTGAAAATCTCATTTCCAAAGTCCTTCCGGTCGGTAACCTGCTTCCGTTGCTCTGAAGGCTCGAAAAACCTTGTCAGAAAATATGACGCATAGGAAATCTGTGCGTCTGGTTCAAGCTACGTGATATTAAATATAATATCGGAGCATAAAGTAACCAAGGTAAAAACCAATTGACTGGCAGAACAATCTATCAGAATTGTTTGAATGAGTTCCTTGAAAGAACGGGTACTTGTCTTGCGAGCAGCTGCGATTGTTGTGGCACCTGGCAGAGCATTCCTAAACCACACGCCTCTTTCGGAGTGGCCTTTGAGATCTGCTGGTGCAGCGCGACGAAACGCAAGGTTACCTATTTTAAACGCCACATGGGGAGAGCCACAACTGAGTCAAATTTTGACAATGTTATTTCAAGGCACTCGACACCCTTTTGCAGCAAACATTACACAGCTATACCTTAATTTGTGTGTTATGTCAGAATTATTTTTACTCCGGTTGCGATTCAATATGTTGTCAACCTGATGTTAATCGCTCTCGGCCCTAGCATAAACAAAATAACATTTCAGGTTTTATTGATTGATTGATTGATTGATTGATATGTGGGGTTTAACGTCCCAAAACCACTATATGATTATGAGAGACGCCGTAGTGGAGGGCTCCGGAAATTTCGACCACCTGGGGTTCTTTAAAGTGCACCCAAATCTAACATTTCAGGTTTAAGATATGGCGAGCACTCGCTTTTTGTTATGTTTATCGCGACTAAATGAAAAGTGAGGTTTTCGCCTGCCTCACGCAAAGTGGCACGACGAATAACTCGTCGAAGATGTTGGTTTTTTAGGAAAGTTATTGTATGCAAGAGTGCCCCGCAAAGTAAAGATAAACGCAGACGCATTTGATACGAAGGATGTTAAACTTAATCCTTCGTCAGTTTATGCTGCTCTTTCACAACCACTAGCATACCAATTTGGCAAAAATAAGTGTAGTGAGCGATTCTATGCAATGATTCAGCACGAGAATACCGTCCTGTCAGTGCCACAACCGGACACCAAAGTCAAAAGTAGGGTCGGCTTTTTTTTATGTGTGGGTATACAATGCACGCTGACCAAGCTTCAGTGTTTTCTAAGGGAAAGCTCTTCGCTATGGAACTCGGCCGAACATGTGGCAACCTGACATGCGCGGACACAGCTCGAAAATTGCTGCCACGAGTGTGCCCATATATAAAGTTCCTCCACGCCACCGCAACCGCAAGTGACGCTGCATGCATGTAAATTCCCCTCTGTTCCGCTGAGAAAAAGAATGTATCTTTCATACGTAATTCAAAGGAGATTCATCTGCCGTAGGTGTGTTTGTGCCCTCAGAACAAACGAATGCTCGATCATTTCGCTTGATCATTGCGTTAATGGCTGTTGTAGTGCGTTATATTTTTTCATTTATTTCTTTTTGTTCCATGCAGTTGCTGATCGCAAAAGGCGTGAACCACGACGCTACTTCGCCGTTTTTGATTACTGTATCTTAGAGAGCATGTTTCGAACCGAATAAAGCAACACGATTTGGCGGGATCGACCTTTCGTCGCCCTTTTCTTTGATTTATTAATTTGAAAACAAAAACAAAAAAAAACTATCGAGGCCCCGCGGGACGCGCTCTATCACGCAGTGGGAAACATCCACGCTGGGACCTCCAGGCCAATCCTGTGGGTTGCTTCGTGGACCTGCTGGACAGCCCAAGCCTGTTGAATGGACTAGATTTTTTTTATTGTTTATATAGCTTAAGGAGAACAGTCGCAATGGTGGCGACCTTATGAAGCACTGACAGGAGAGCTATTCTAGAAGTTACCATTTCATGAACATGTCCATATCTGCCTGACGTTGTCGGAGCATGTTTTGTTTTGTTTTGTTTTGTTTTTGTCGCCTATAGATCTTGGTTCATACCCTCAAGAGGGATGGTCCACACTGTGCCTTATAACGTAAATTGTTATACAATGCTTGTTTAAAGAGAAAGAAATCGCATTAGAACAAGATGAGTAATAACGCTTGTTTAGTTGCCGTACAAAGCCACAATCCATGACGTAATAGGTGGCGTGTGCGTTCAACCTTATTTGGCCGCTACCGCTATCACAGAATCGGCATTAATGCATGGCCTCCTAGGTTCGCGCTGAGTAGGCAGGCATTGTGCCGTTCCAAGTGATGATCATTATAATGACGATGGCCTAGAAGCATGGCTCCCCCCCACCTCCTGGGGATTGGCCAAGAAGCGAGTAATTAGAAGGAATCACATTTTGCTTCTAGTAAAAATAAATTATTAAATGGTTAGAAGAAAATAAACTTCACTAATCCAGATATTTGCAATCGAAACCGCCTTCTTTCGATGAAAAATCTAAGTGGAAGGTGCCAGCTTGCTCTTTTCTTTTTTTTCTTTTTATTCTTGTGTTGCCGTGTGTATCTCTATATACATGAGATAATAATAATAATAAAAATAATAATAATAATAATAATAATAATAATAATAATAATAATAATAATAATAATAATAATAATAATAATAATAATAATAATAATAATAATAATAATAATAATAATAATAATAATAATAATAATAATAATAATAATATTAATTATTATTATTATTAATATTATTATTATTATTATTTTGTTGTTGTTGTTGTTGTTGTTGTTGTTGTTGTTGTTGTTGTTGTTGTTGTTGTTGTTGTTGTAGGCATTCATTAAGCACATCTACTATCTCTACACATGTTCATCATCATGAGTGGTCATCATCTTCATCTGCTGTGGGGACTTGGCTTACCGGAGTTCTTTGCCTAGGGTGTGGTCGCTTCATCATGCCTTCTGGGCCTAATAAAGGTCGCCTGCACCGTTACATCACAAGTGGTGGAGTGTGCTCTACGATCTTCCGTCCTCTCCCAGCCCGCTTTACCTCCTGGAGCTCCGCTCAGGTCGTCGTTTGTGCCAGGTGTCCGGTGACATGCCTCAGGACGAGCCAACCGGCGCTTCTGCGTCTACCTACACGGCCCCGGCTACCATGCCCTATCCATCGTGGATTATCACCGCGCACCAGCGTGAGCCGCCCACGTTCGCCGGACTTCGAGGTGAAGATGTGGAGGTTTGGTTGGACCAGTTCAATCGAGCAAGTTCCACTAACAACTGGAATGATCTCACCAAGCTTTGCCGTGTTTCTTTCTATCTGACAGGCGTAGCGAAAACATGGTTTTTTAATCATGAAACGGACATTACGGACTGGACACGTTTCAAGCAGCAGCTTCGCCAAATTTTCGGCACCCCAGTAGTTCGTTCCGCGCTCGCGAAGAAGACACTGGATGCTCGCAAGCAACAATGCGGTGAGTCTTACACATCGTACATAGAGGATGTCCTTGCTCTCTGTCACCGTTTCAGCACGTCTATGTCTGCATCAGAGAGAGTTCCTCATCTATTGAAAGAGATCAGCATGGTCGCGTTCAATTCCTTGGTCATACAAAACCCGACCACAGTCGCTGACGTTGTTGCCACGTGCCAACGCCTAGAGGAACTTGAGTCCCAACGGTTACCGCCGGACAGCGCTGAAAACACCACCCCGACTGATGCCTCATTGCGTGCCATGATCCGGGCGATCATACCGGAAGAGCTACAATCTTTCGGCCTCTCAATGACACCGAATCCACCTCCCCCGTCCAAAACTGTTTTGCGCGACGTTATCAAAGAGGAGTTGGCGTCCATGACCGGGCCAGCGTATGTAGACTGTCCAGTACCTCGACTCCAGCCGACGTACGCACAAGTCCTCGCTGGCTCACCACCCGTCGTACAACCGATTCCTGCACACTCGACGCCTGTCCCACTGGCTTCGTTAACTCCGAGTGCGCCTAGCCAGCCCTTTCACCCACCATGGCGGCCGCCTCGTCCGATCTGTTATTACTGCGGCTATCGGGACCACATTGCATGTGTCTGTCGGAAGCGTCAGCAGGACGAGCGTCGTGGATTCGACACCTACGGACGGGATGATGGGACAAGCTGGTACGCTTTCCAACGTCGTCCTCATGATCCGCCGCTACGTCACTCACCGTCCCCAACTGCGACATCTGAGTCAACCACTTCATACCGCTCTACTATACGCCACTCACCCTCACCTCTCCGCCGCTCCACGTCTCCATTGCGACCTGTCTCGCAATTCACCATCCGACGCCCGGAAAACTAACCTCTGCAGCTTTTGGAGGAAAAGCTGCATCGAACGAAAAGACAGAAATTCCTCCAGTGCGTCCATACAATACGATATCTGTTTTAATAGAAGGTGTGTACGTGGACGCTTTAATAGACACTGGTGCTTGTTTGTCTGTGATTGATCGTTCCTTGTGCTCACGTCTGCGAAAAGTCACCACCCTTTATGAAGGACCTACACTGCTCGCTGCTCAAGGGGACGCCATTAGACCTGCCGCTATGTGCACCGCTCGCGTTTTTATAGCTTGTATTCTTCATTTTGTGCAATTTGTTGTGCTGAGTTCGTGTGCCCACCAGCTTATATTAGGCTGGGATTTTCTGTCTACGGCGAACGCTTCCATCTGCTGTCGAGAAAATGTTGTTCACATGATGGAAACTGACTATACCCTGTATGCGGATGACAAGCCCGTTCGCTTGCTCGCTGCTGAAGATACCGAGCTACCACCTCGTCATCGGCGAATAGTTACCATCACTTCTAATGTGATCGACTCTGGTGACGTGTTTGTCCAGCCATTTGCACGCTGTCTCGCAAGAGGTATAGCCCTTGCTTCAGGAACTAGCGTGGTTCCACAATGGCTCCGGACTTCTCTACGCTACAAACCAGACGTCTGAGAAAATTCTTATTCCTAAAGGCACCACAATGGCTTGTGTTACTGAATCTCAACCTGTCTCTGTTGTCCCGTTTATGCCAGCGTGTTCTGACCTTCCTTCTATTGGACGTTCATCAAGCGTTTCTGTTCTTGCTGCGACTATTAGTCCAGAACTGACCTCTTCACAAACAGATGAGTTGCTTGCCTTGCTACAAAAGCACAGGAGATTGTTTGATGCCCATTCCTCTTCTCTGGGACAGACGTCTATTATTAGGCAGCGTATCCAGACCGATGGCACTTCCATCGTATGCCGTCAACCATATTGCGTCTCTTCGTCTGAGCGTGAGGTCATCGAACAAAATGTAGCCGATATGCTGCAACGGAACATTATACGTCCCTCCGCGAGTCCTTGGTCATCCCCTGTTGTTTTAGTAAGGAAAAAAGATGGCTCCGTGCGATTTTGCGTGGACTACAGAGCACTTAATAAGATTACCCACAAGGATGTTTACCCCATGCCGCGCATAGACGATGCTTTGGATTCACTGCAAGGTGCCTAATACTTCTCAAGCCTAGACCTCCGTTCAGGTTACTGGCAAATACCCATGCACGAGGATGACAAAGAAAAGACAGCGCTTTCAACACCAGATGGGCTGTACGAATTTAACGTCATGCCATTCGGCCTTTGCGATGCTCCAGCAACATTCGAGCGGATGATTGACACAGTTTTACGAGGCTTGAAATGGAAGACTTGCTTGTGCTATTTAGACGATTTCGTTATTTTCTCGTCAACTTTCCCTCAGCACTTGCAACGACTGGATGAAGTTCTTACGTGCCTTGCAAACACAGGCCTTCAGCTGAACACCAAGAAGGGCCGTTTCGCGAGAAAGACGATTAAAGTGTTAGGCCACATCGTAAGCAAGGATGGTATTCATCCCGATCCAGGCAACATTTCCGCTGTCCAACACTTCCCGCGTCCTGAAAAAGCCAAAGATTTGCGCAGTTTCCTCAGCCTCGCTTCTTATTTTCACCGATTCATTCGAGACTTCGCCTCAATAGCTTCACCATTGCACAAGTTGCTCTGATCAGGCGTCGCCTTTGTGTGGTCTCCTGAATGTGAAGTGGTGTTTGCCCAACTGAAGTGTGCACTCACATCCGAACCAGTCATCTGCCATTTCGACGAAACCACGCCTACTCTCGTGCATACAGATGCTAGCGGTTGAGGCATTGGTGGAATTCTCCTACAGCAAGACAAATCTTCACGTGAGAAAGTCGTCGCATACGCGAGCCGTGCACTGACCCCTGCCGAAAAGAATTATACCATTACCGAACGGGAGTGCCTAGCGGTCGTATGGTCAATACAAAAATTTCGACCTTATCTCCACGGCCGCCACTTTACTGTGGTTACGGTCCATCACGCCTTGTGCTGGCTCTCGACAATCAAGAACTTGTCCGGCCGCCTTGGCCGCTGGATTCTTCGCTTACAAGAATACGACTTCACGATTACATACAAGTCGGGAAACAAACATCAAGACGTCGACGCACTTTCGCGTTGCCCGCTCTCTTCGGAGCCACTTAACAAACCCGCCACTGCCGCACTCGAGAAGCTTTCGGCCGTCTCTTCCCTACATGTTTCGTCATTAGCTACTGTGGACCCAACTTCTCCAAGCGAGTGTGGTTTGTTCTTATCTCACCAACGTGCTGACCCTTACTGTCACCGCATCATGGACCGTCTTGACGGGACTTGCCGGCCCCCTAACGCCTGTCTTCGCCGACAGCTGACGCAATTCAAGCTCAACAACCACGTCCTGTACCGTCATATCTACCACCCTGATGGTCAACGCTGGGTGCCCGTTCTACCTCGCTCTCTTCGGGCTCAAGTCCTCAAGACATATCACGACGACATGTCTGCTGGACGACACATGGGCTTCCAGAAAACGTATGACCGCATAAGATGTCACTACTACTGGCCGGGCTTGTCCGCTTGTGCCGCGAAGTACGTTGCCTCATGCGCCCTTTGTCAGCGTTGCAAGCTACCTACATCAACTCGAAAAAGACAATTACAACCGCTCCCGTGTTCCCTGCAACCATTCGAGGTAGTTGGCGTTGACCTGTATGGTCCGCTTCCTATGACTGTCACGGGCAATCGATGGATAGTGACAGCTGTCAACCACCTGACCCGCTACGCCGAAACGGCTCCCGTGCCTTCTGCATCAGCTTCGGAAGTGGCTGACTTCATCCTTCGAGCAATAATCCTTCGACACGGAGCTCCTCGTGTAATCCTGAGCGACCGTGGAAGGGTATTTCTTACAGAACTCGTCGAAGAAGTGCTCAAGGCATCCGGCACTACACACAAAACAAGCTCCAGTTACCATCCTCAGACGAACGGCCTGACACAGCGCTTTCATCGTACACTGTCAGATATGATAGCGATGTATATCGAACCCGACCACAGAAACTGGGACACCATTTTGCCATTTGTCACTTTTGCGTATACCTCTGTACAGCGCACAACCGGTTACTCGCCATTCTACCTCGTCCACGGTCGCTTCCCCTCTTCTTTCCTCGATGTTTCGTTCTTCTCTGCGCCTGTCAAACCATGTTCATCTTCAAGTGAAGAATACGTGTCTCATCTACTTCATTGCCGCCAGCTGGCTCGCGTCAACACTGAAGCCAAACAACAGAATCGCAAGCTTGAGTATGATGCCTCTCATCGTGCCGTGTCCTTCAGCCCTGGCGACGAAGTGCTCCTTCTTACACCCATTCGCACACCCGGCCTGTGCGAGAAGTTTCAATTACGTTTTATTGGCCCCTGCACTGTCTTGGAGCAAACGTCTCCTGTGAATTATCGCGTGGTACCCGTTCCTCTTCCGACGGACCGCCGCTACAGGGCAGCAGAAATAGTCCACGGATCCCGCATGAAGCCTTTCATACGGCGTTCCTCTTCACTTTAAACTGCGGCCAAGAACTGCGGTCAGGATGACCGCTTTCACGTAGGGGGAAAGTTAGTGTAGGCATTCATTAAGCACATCTACTATCTCTACACATGTTCATCATCATGAGCGGTCGTCATCTTCATCTGCTGTGGGGACTTGGCTTACCTGAGTTCTGTGCCTTGGGTGTGGTCGCTTCATCGTGCCTTCTGGGCCTAATGAAGGTTGCCTTCACCGTTACATCACAATATATTATTATTATTATTATTATTATTATTATTATTTGAGAAAAGTTTTTCTTGTGTTTGATGCCACCCCAAGCATCGTCTATACTGGCTTGATGCGTATGCTTAGGGTTTGATACGGTATTGGAGGAGCTATTTCAGCAACGTGCGTTTTCCCCCATTCTCCATTTTGCAAAAAGAATAATTAACCAATTGTGAGTAGTGGAGGTTGCCCTAATTTTGTGCCACAAGCGTTTGAAATTTGCGAACTGCAAACACTTTTGGCATCTATCTATCTATCTATCTTCTGTTCTCGCGCTATAACCATCGTCAGCGAAAATGCGTTGAGCTTCATGGAATCTCGCCGTGGATGCCACATTTCTTCGCTGTCTCAAGAATTGTGTTCTTGATGGCCCTTTTTATTGAGTGGCTCGATTGAATTAGGAAAACCCGATGTAAGCACTCGCCTGCAGGTTTTTGGAAGAGAGACGAGAATGGTACTCCGATGCTCTTGCCGTTGAAAAAAGTCACGCCCCCCCCCCCCTTTTTTTTGTGAGGGTGGAATCATTTCCAGAATTCGGGAACATCTGTACGTTGCGCCCTCTTTCAGCAGCAGTAATGGCATTGCGCCATAACTGATAGAAAATAGACGAAAAAAAGTCATATATTTTGAAATAAGCTAGTAATCAAAATAGACTCCGGCGGCTATACAGCAGAGAAGTGCTAAAACATTTTAGTGAGATTTCAGTATTACGCTTCAAAATGTGTGGCTTTCTAGGGAAATTGAACACCACCTATTGGAAATTCATGGGCCCTCATTATTAATTATTAAACACTCTGGGAAGTCGTCCTGTTTGCAGTACGGCATTGCAACTTTGTCAAAATTTTCGAATAAGTCTCTGTTCAATAGAACCGGCAGAAGGGAACACGAAATATACGTGACGACTAATACCCCTGTCACATGGCCATCACCAAACTCTGTTGAACACCGTCAACGTAAATCACCTCTAGGGGGTTCGACGCAGAAGGAGTTGTGGCAGTGTCACACGACAATGACAAGGTTGTAACAGTTGCCGCGAGGGGGCTCAGCTGGCGCTGTTTGATTTTCGGGAAAGTATTCTAATTTCATCCCTATTGATTTTTTGTGAATCCTCGTTATGCGGATTTTACAAAAAAGCACTATTAAGTAGGTATGCGACTAACAAACCATTAAAATAATTTCAAATAAAACCGCATTTGCTAAATGTAGCAATGCTGCTAGTGACGCTGGCCACATTGTGCTTTTAGTTGTTTTGTTGCCTGTGTACATGCCCGGTACGAAAGTTCTTATGTTTCCTTGCCTCGTGAGCATACCTTTTGTGTTCTTCAGCCATGAGTGACACAGCGGACGACGTGAAGAAGTGGTACGATATTGCGCTGGTAATGACGTTGATCGGCTGGCGCCAGCCAGCCCGACTCGTGAGGCACGGTGTGCGTAGCGCATCGGTGTTGAGAGTAAGTGAACTCTGGTGGGCGTAAATATACGTAAACAAACACGCGTTGTGAATGAGTACTACCACGAAGGAACGTTTAATATTGCTAAAATGTATTATTCTTTCACTGCGGCCACTTAGTGCTTGAAATATTTCTCTGACCTGGGGACGAGAGTACCTCGTTTTGCTGCGAAGGGAGATCGTTGAACGTCCTTTGCGAAATGCTCCATTCACCTTCGTTTGCGTAAGGGTGGCCGCGTGACACCGACCGCATTTCGTTGTCGTAAGGACGAGGGAGATAAACGGTCTTCAGGGGTGCCCGTGTGACAGGGGTATAAGGGTAACAGGAATGCAGCAGTGATGAAAACTAGGACACTATAGAATTACAATAGGTATGATGTTGTGAGAGGAATATGGAAAGGGGTCATGATTCCTGGTCTAACGTTCGGCAATGCGGTCTTGTGCATGAGATCAGAAGCTCAAGCAAGATTAGAAATTAAGCAACGTGGAATAGGTAGACTTGCCTTAGGAGCTCACGGGAATACACCAAATCAAGGTGATATGGGATGGATATCATTTGAGCGCAGGGAAGCTAGCCGCAAGATAAAATTTGAGAAGCGATTGAGATTAATGGGGACGAGCGTTGGGATGGGAAGGTGTATCAGCTACTTGTACATGAAGAAAGTCGATACAAGACGAAGGAAGCGAACCATAAAATTGATGGGTAAATACTTAGAAAACAGCAGGGGGCCAAACCAAAAAGAATTATCGGTTAAGAAGAAGGTGAAGAAAGCTGAGACCAATATGTGGAGAATTGGCATGATCAAGAATTCCGCACTGGATATCTATCAACCTTTAAAGCAGGAAATCGCCAAGGAAAGGATCTTTGATAATACTTGGGGTAGTTCTCTATTGTTTGAGGCCAGGACGGGAGTATTGCGAACAAAGACATATTGGGCCGAATACGAAGGGGTAGACACAGTACGCAGTGCGTGTGGAGAGGAGGAGGGAACAGCCGGACACTTGATGATGTTCTGTAAAGGGCTTCACCCTATAGTTCAGGATGATGGCGCAGTGTTTTTCAAAGCACTAAGGTTTGGGGACAGGGAGGGCAAAATAGACTTTAAGCGGGTAGAATTAACTAGAAGGATGTTATCTGATTGGTGGCTAAAGTCAAGGCACTAGTGAAAATTAAACCCATCACTGCAAAGTACCAATCCTGAACCTCTCTATCAAAAAAAACCAATAAATCTAGTTTTCGGTTCACTATATATTACCTCTTGGTGGCGTTAGCCACCCCTGGATCTAAAGGGTATAGCCACATCGATCCATCCATCCATGGCTTCTAGGTGTGCCGAATGCGCCATCTAACCACCCCGTTCTCACTGTCCTCTCTATAGGGGATCCCTGCTCAGCAGCGCTGTGTTCTGGGGAACGTCCTTCACATTGTTGGCAGTCATCACGACCTTGTCAGTGATCATCATTCTGCCGACGACAGGTGCGCACGCTGGGTAACACATGCATCCATAAAAGTGGTTTCTTGCTTTCAAGCCGTGGTCGCTCCTTGCTATGGTCGAATATAACTAAGAATAAATGTGAGCGCCGCCCTAAGCCAGTGCAGTCTCTCCCACAGAGATGTGTTTAGGAAAAAACTGGTGATCGATTTCGAGTACTTGGTACTCTACTATGGGAGGACACTAGGTCGTCCTGTGAACCTCACACTACCCAGTAAAACAAGAACATTCAGCTCACGCGCTGCGTTTAGAAAAAAAAAGTGGTTAACGATTTAAAGTACTAGGTACTCTGCTATGAGAGACCATAAAAGTTGTCACGGGGGCCTAAAAACTCAAGAGATGTGTGTTTAGGAAAACTGGGTAACGGTTTAGAGTACTAGGTACTCTACTGTGGCAGAGCTTAAAGCCGTCCCGTGGGCCTAATGTGCAGGATGAAGCACTCAACCATCCACTGTCTTAAGTGTGTTTAGAAAAAAGTACTTAACTATTTTCAGTACTTAGTACTCTACTATGGGAGAGCATGTAATATGTGTGTTAAAAAAAGTGGTTAACGATTTAGAGTACTTAGTACTCTACTATGGGAGAGCTGAAAGCTGTCCCGTGGACCTCTTTATCGAGCAGTAAGCTCAATGCATACACACTGCTGAAGAGCCAGCCTACCGATTGCTCTTGTTCATGTGTTTAGAAAAAGGGAATAACAATTTACATTATTGTGTAAAGGGGTTTATTGGGCGAACCAAAGGGCAGGTGGAAGATCGAGATAGCGACAGGACGAGGAAGATGGAGGAGCTCGAGCGCCGATCTCGTGGTGCCTCACTCTGCGATGATGATTGTTGTTCGCTTTTGTTGTCATCATTGCTTCATTATAATTGCCCCGGTCGAGAAAGATGAAGCCATCCTTGCGATCTAACAGGTGGGGACGAGTGGGTCGAAGTACGGCTTCAAGCAGTCCACGTGAACAATATCGTGTCCACGCCGACGATGGTCACCGAGTGGCGTAAGCAGTTCAATGGCGTAATTGACGGGCGATGTGCGCTCTACCACGGAATATGGACCATGGTAATTTGAAAGTAGCTTGGTAGACAAACCAAGTGCACAGGGTGGTACATACAGCCATACAAGGGTTCCAGGGGCAAACTTTGCGGCAGGAGGGTGGTCGTCATCGTGGGCCTTTTTCTGGCGTTGCTGGTCAGCCGTAGTAAACTGCTTCGCGAGTTGGCGGCATTCTTCGGCGTGACGGGCGGCTTCAGACATGGTCGTGCACTCAGATACATCTGGTGCGTATGGCAGGAAAGTGTCAATTGTGTGCGATGGTTTACGTCCGTATAGAAGGTAGAATGGGGAAAAGGCGGTGGTGACTTGGGTAGCGGTGTTGTACGCGTAGGTCGCAAACGGAAGAACCAGGTCCCAGTTCGTTTGGTCAGATGCCACATGCGTCGCAAGCATGTCACCCAGGGTCCGACTAAACCGCTCAGTCAGGCCAATCGTCAGAGGGTGGTAAGCAGTACTCATCCGGTGTACAATATGGCACTGATGGAGAAGTGCTTGGATTACGTCGGATAGAAATACACGGCCCCGGTCACTTAGCAGCTCGCGACGAGGGCCGTGACGCAACACAAATTGATGTAGGATGAGAGATGTGACGTCCTGAGCGGTTGCCGCTGGAAGAGCAGCGGTTTCGGCGTACCGTGTCAGGTGATCTACAGCAACGATAGCCCACCGGTTACCTGCTGTGGTCAATGGAAGTGGTCCATAAAGGTCGATTCCGACGCAATCGAATGGGCGGTCAGGGCACACAAGCGGCTGTAGTGGAGCTGCTCCTGCATTCAGTGGCTGTTTTCGTCGCTGACACTCGTGGCAGCCGCGAATAAACCGTCGAACAAAAGTAAACATCCCATGCTAGTAGTACCACTTCCTTAAACGTTCGTAGGTCTTGAAGACACCGGCGTGAGCGCATTGCGGGTCGGAGTAAAATGATGCACAGATTGTAGAGTGCAGCTTTCGGGGAATAACGAGCAGCCACTTCCTGCCGTCTGGTGAGCAATTGTGCCGGTACAAGAGGCCACCTCGAATGGTGAAGTGCGAAGCCTGGCGACGCATTGCTCGAGTGGTGGGAAGTGTCGGTACACCAGATAAGACGTCCAGAAGCGAAGTTATCCATGGATCTTCGCGCTGTGCAGAGGTCATTAAGTCGATGTCAAGAGCGGACAGCGCGTGTTCTATAGAAGATATACAGGCAGCCTCAGTGGGCAGTGGTGTTCGTAAGAGCGCATCGGCATGTTGGCGGCCGGAACGGTACACGACGCGGATTTCATACTCGTGAAGTCGCAGAGCCCAACAAGCAAGGCGACCTAATGAATCCTTCAGCGACGGCAACCAACATAAGGCATGGTGGTCTGTAACTACAGCAGAGGTGCGGCCATATAAGTATGGGCGAAATTTCACAATCGCCCAAACTATGGCTAAGCACTCTTTTTCGGTAACACTGTAGTTTACCTCAGCCTTGTTCAGTGTTCTGCTGGCGTAGGCGACTACATACACAGGGGATCCAGGCTTGTGTTGAGCGAGATCTGCACGGAGACCGACACCGCTGGTGTCTGTATGGATTTCAGTTGCAGCCGTGGGATCATAGCGGCGAAATATAAGCGGTGATGTCAGGAGACGGCGAAGAGCGGTAAATGCGTGATCACGTTCGGAAGACCATGATGAGATGTCGTTGGCACTGCTTAAAAGTTGGGTCAAAGGAGCAATTATGGAGGCAAAGTTGCACACAAACCGACGAAAGTAGGAGCACAATCCTACGAAGCTGCGTAACTGTTTTACTGTCGTCGGTTCGGGGAATTCAGCGACTGCGCGTAGTTTAGCCGGGTCGGGAAGAACGCCATTCTTTGATAAGGCGTGACCGAGAATGGTGAGCGTCCGAGCAGCGAAGTGGCATTTCTTGAGATTCATTTGGAGCTGCGCATTCTTCAGACACGTAAGAACATGTTTCAGGCGTACAAGAGGTGTTGTGAAATCGGGTGCAAAAACGACGATATCGTCGAGGTAGCAGAGGCATATGTTCCATTTCAAACCCCACAGAACCGAGTCCATCATGCGCCCGAATGTGGCGGGCGCATTGCAGAGGCCGAAGGGCATGACATTGAACTCATATAGCCCGTCAGGTGTCACGAAGGCTGTTTTTGGACGATCACCATCTGCTAAGGGCACGTGCCAATACACCTAACGCAAACTAACGACGAAAAAACTCGGCACCTTGTAAGCAATCAAGGGCATCATCAATCCAAGGCAAAGGGTATACGTCTTTGCGAGTGATCTTATTTAAGCGCCTGTACTCAACGCAGAAGCGAGTTGTTTGATCCTTCTTTTTAACAAGAACGACAGGTGATGCCCATGGACTTTGGGAAGGTCGGTTAACGTCGCACTTGAGCATATCGTCAACCTGTTCGGTGATAACCTTACGTTCCGTGGCGAAAACATGGTATGGTCGCTGTCGTATTGGCGCTTTGGAACCTGTGTCGATGCAGTGAAAAAAACTTGGTGTGGAACCAAGGGTAGATAAAGCAACGTCAAAGGATTCACGAAACTGATAGAGCAGCTGAAGAAGCTCAGAGCGTTCAGATGGCGATAGTCCGTCGGCAATCGATGAATCGAAAAGCTTGGAAGGTGGTATATTGGAAGGGTTGAGGGCACTTATGGCGTCGTAGTCACCGGAACAATCTGGCGGCATGGTAAAAATTTGTTCCTCATCAATGGCATGCACGTGTCCAAGAGATTCACCTTGAAAGAGTTCGACGGGATACGGAAGAGGATTGATGAGGCAAAGAGCAATGTTTCCTTCAGAAATGGAGAGGGTTGAATAAGGCAGAAGAAGTGATCTTCGACTAAGGAAGAGGCTTGATGGTTCAACGAAGGCAGCTTTGTCCCTAATGCCGTCACAGAACACGGGGAGAAACACAGCTGCTGTCGGAGGAATTTCAGTGCCTTCCTTGACGACCAGTTTGTGTACGGTGGGCTGGATGAGGCTGGTTGGTTGGTCGTAAAACGGGAAAAGTTCAAGTTCCGATCTTGCATAATCAATAACGGCATGGTTACGCGATAAAAAATCCCATCCAAATATGATGTCGTGTGAGCATGATGAAAGGACGTAAAACTCAACAGTGTAGTGGTCCTTCGCGATCATCAGTTGGACAGTACAGGTGGCTACAGGTTGAACCGTGTCCCCATTCGCTGTTTGCAAGGACATCATATTAAGAGGTGTCGTCACTTTTCGGAACTTGCGGCAAAGTTTAGCTTCTATCACGGAAACGGCAGCACCGGTATCCACTAGAGCATATGCTCGAGTACCTTCTACAAAAACTTCGACAATATTCGACGGCAATGTCCAAGGACTTGAGCATTTAGACAGCGCAGTTCTTGCCTCCTGAACTGTGGCGGTTAGATTCCCTCGTGTTCAGGGGCTGGCCGACGACGCATGGGTGACAGGGAGCGACGACTTGTGAAGGTGAGCAACCAGACATAGTACGCGGACATTCTCGTGAAGACGAGCTTGACTGAGGATCAGAATTTTCCAGACGAGATGGAGGATGGTCCATGAAGCGGTTCTGTGTCCGGCCGTCTGTGTATCCTGGCACGCGACGACGGCAGTAACGAATGATATGGCCAGGGCCGCCGCACGCAGAACAGATGGGCCGGTTATCGCGTGTTCTCCAAGTATTGGCGACGAGGGGAGCAGCCCATGCGTTCCAGTAAAAGCGCACTTGGCTCTTTCAGAAAAGAAAACCCAGCATATATTCTTCCCAGCTCATGCACACACAATATGTTAACATTAATGGTAGTTGGATAAAGTATGCTCTATGTACCTTTTTCTCGATTTTATAGAATACTGAATAAATGTCACTAACGCCATGTCACCTTTCTTGCCAATACACAACGCCCCATTCAATCTTCGGGTCCTTTTTTCTATGCTTCTGGCGATTACCCGCAAGTCTGGAAAGCGCAGTCCAGAAGAGCTTGAAGCGCAGTTCATAATATGCTTAGGTGAATTCGGGCCTTCTTCATTCCGCTGAACGTTTCATTCATGAAGTCTGAACAGCTCATTTAAAAATCTGTCGGTTTGCTCTATGTAGGAACACTCGCATGTAAGGGCGTCTCGTAAATTATCCTTTCATCTTGTGTGCGATAACCCATGCAGATTTACATATCCTCTTACATATTACTTCTTCTGTACAAATTAACAAGTCATGCATATTCAGTCGTGAAGCATAAGTAATTCGTGGCGCATTAGAATGGCTCATTCATAACAAGTATTACGGAGAAGTGGTCATCGTGGAAGCAGCTGAGCCTTACTTTGTTGAAACACTTTGTAAATACCCATTTTGAATGAAAAGGTCTGACGATTGTGTATATTTGTCCAAACAAATAATAATTTTCGGTTGATGAGATTGGTTTATTTTATCGTTCTCTCAAAAGGCCATATTTGTTACAGTCAGATAGTTCGATATGAACACGTGGTGGCCGAATGGGGTGCGTCACGAAATAACGAATTGAGAACAATCATTTCTTTGTGACTTGTGAACATATGTAATAATGAAAAAAATATGGGACGAAGACAGCCACATGCGGACTGGCTGCTAGCGAGAGGTCTGGGTGGGCCGTGTCTAGAGACCCCTGGTGTTACAGGGCTGCGCCTTTCATACAGGGCGCAGGGCACTGCGTTTAGAACGGACCACCGAACCTGAGCCGCAGCTGAACATTGGGGCCGGCCCGTCCGTTCCGGAGCTCAAACTTTCCCCGCATCACGAGCAGTCATCGCTTCCGATGACTCTTTTTCGTTCGCTAGCCGCATGCTTTGGTCGTCGCTGCAACGGTTCCGTAAGTAAACCGTTTCAGCGGTTCCGTAAGCGAACTCTCATAGGGCATCTAGCGCAATCAACCTTGTTCAGTGATCAGAATTCGTCATTTTACAAAGTAGCGAGTTACGCTGCTCGGCTGCTGGCCAGATGGTCGCGGGTTCGAATATGGCTGTGGCGGTCACATTCCGATTGAGGTGAAACTCTACGGGTTCGTGCGCTGTGCGAAGTCAGTGTATGTTAGAGCAGGCCAGATGGTGAACATTTCCGGAGCCCTCCACTTCGGCGTCCCTTAATCAACTCGTGGTTTTGGGGTGTAAAACTCCGCATAATATTATTAGTATGGATATTATTATTTTGTAGCGAAATGTGCACTATACGTACGCCTCTATAATGCAATACGCCAGATACACATCTGCGAAGTTAAACATCTTCAGTGTCAACTGTAGTTGACACTGAAGATGCTTGTCATACCGCCAGAGAAATTGAAAATTCACGTGGCATGTCACTTGATTTGGTTTCAAGTTTTTATCTGGCGATTCTTCCCGCTAATGTGACTCCTCATCCATAGGCATGTCGGTGCAAGCTTTCTTTTCTTTTTTAGGATGCGGCTTCTGTTACAGGTATACGTTAGAATGCCTTGCGGTGGAATACGTAACTACGACCCAGAATTATTCTGTCTGTTTGCGGCTCAAACCACAATTTTTACATTTCGATCATGGGGATCGCTTGCTCACGGGCAAAGCCATCGGCGTCGCGTAATACTTAAGACTATTGCGCTAAGAGGGTAAAACCATACAAATAACATTATGTAGGTCCTCAGCAATGCTATTGCTCAATGCGGCAAAGCAGTGGGTACAAAACAATGAACAAAAGAGAAATTTAACGTTGTACTTACAGAAATTCAGTCGAGTGACCTAGTTCTCTGCGTATATTTTTTAGTATTTTTTAGTTTTATCAGAATAAAATGTTTCAATTAGTACAGAAAATAATGAACACCCTGTGCGACCACCAGTACTTATTCTTTATTCAACAATCAACGAACATCACCCCGTCAACGAACAACATCCAACAAACCCCAATGCGATCACTTGCGTGTGAGATCATTTGTACCACAGTTACAACAGCACCAAAGCGAGCTTGGTATACGTCACACATACGCACATACACACACACACAAAAACGAGATGTCGACGCGTACTGCTCTTCGCCACGTATACAGTGCTCACAGTTTCAAACCTGACACTCGGAGCTCGTGACGACTGTTTTTGTTGTTTTTGTTTAAACAGCGAAGCTGTTCGTGGTCGAGGCTTTCATATCCCGGGACCGTCACAGATCATACACAGTATAATTTACCCACCGAAAGTAGGTGAATCCCACTGCGGCTAGGTGCCACTCCTCCCACAGCCTCCACTACGTACAACTGCCACAACTGACCACTACACCTCCGAGTGCTCCCGCCGCTATTACCTTTTCATTCCCCCTTCGTTCCAACGTACTTCCTTGCCACATCATTCACTTTATTAACCCACTTAATTAAGCCTCATTGCACACCACTACCTTCGCTGTATCACGTCAGTGTCCGCCAGGCGGAGCTGACTAAATTCATGTGTGTGTGTGTGCGCGCACGTGTGTGTGTGTGTGTGTGTGTGTGTGTGTGTGTGTGTGTGTGTGTGTGTGTGTTTGTGTGTGTGTGTGTGTGTTTGTGTGTGTGTGTGTGTGTGTGTGTGTGTCATCAGTGGATGCTCGGCATTGCTGGTCAGCCCAAAAACATTGGAGGTGACCCTTTTGCTTGACGTAGATGTCCGGTGGCACAACTCGCAAGTTGGCGTTCGAATGTCAGGGTGCAATTCTTGGATTAACCTTGTGTTCTGTCGCGCGGTCAAAGCTGATCTCGGAGGCCACGTAAAATTGAGAAGATGGTTGAGATCGGCCTTAAGCAGGCAGGCAATGGCTTTCTCATTCACTTGTTCTGGGTGGTGCTCAGTAGTGGGCTAACGGTTAGAACATTGGGCTATTGTGCATGAAGGCAGATATTGCTGTTTCTGGGAATTATATGGTCAAATACTTCTATGGTAGCGGGGCAACAGCACAAACAACCTTGGACAGGGAAACCATGAAAGATTCTCACAAAGGAAGCTTGATCAGAACAGTGTGGATTGCCGTAATCAGTAAATGTGGTGCACTGAAACAGGTTTGATTTGAGAAGTAACGTTGAACATAACGTACCTTTAAGAAACACATACGAGAATAGTACGTTCACACGCCTGTACAATAAATATTTGTGAAGTCATCTATCAACCTGCATTGTGATTGACAAAACAGATAAATTCGTTAAGAGTAAAATTGCACCAAGTTTCCTTGAAATATACGTGGGATCTCCCCTTATTTGTCAAACCTGTAGGGTACGCTCTAAACACACTTGCTCGATTCGGCTGGTATTTTTGTTGCACAAGAGCAATAACCATTTACCTTGTGACCCATTCCTAGCATTAAGATAGCTCGATCCGTGTTTTTTGTTCACCAATGGCATGAGAGCGCTCAGCGTGGCACAACACTCATGATAGGCAACTGCCGAGCGCAGATTTTATTTAATGAGGAAGTGCGAGCGAACCCGGTGACAAGTACAATTCTGCGAAAAAAAAAACTCCTGCAATAGGTGCAAGGTGTATTTAGAAATTTGGTTTAACAGAAGAGCTTGCTGGTTCCCAAAACACCTGTGGCCATAGGTCGGCAAACGCACTCTTATATAGGTCGACTCACTGAGACTGACACTGACTGAGATCAAGCCGAGAATCTCAGTATCAGTGAGTTCGGGTGAGTAATATCTGGTTGAGTCTGCGTGGGAGCGAGTCCGGTTGAGAAAAATTTTGCTGACTCTGGGTCTAAGTGAGGCCTAAGCCCAAAATATATTTGCTCAGCCTGAGTGAGCTTCGCATATCTGGCCGACCTATGCCTACGGCCACGTTTCGCTACGATGCGTGGAAATATGCCAGTGATTGTGCTCACTCTAAGAACTTTGGATGCCATCTTTCGTGAGGGCTCTCCTGAGCTAAGCGATGTTCCACAAACAACCATGTTGCCAACACGAGCGAGAAAAAACGCTTAAGTTTACGCCGCCAGCGTTCCATTGCTATATATTTCAGTGCGTGCCAAGTCACTGTACAACGCTGGGCAGTCAAGTCAGTCACGAAGGGGGCACTTTCCCGAACATCAACTTTGAATACACTAATTGCCTTCCCTCATGACGAACGGCGACTGATAGTAAACGTTATCTGGTACGCCCCCGAAACGGAGGCAGACAAGTGACGCGTCTGTCAGCGATTCCTGGTTCGGGCATCCCTGGTCTTGTGATGAACTCGACAAGGAAGCCGAACCAATTCATGCGATTTCTACCGGCGGGACTAAGTCCAAAGCGAAAGAACACTCGGCATTGAAACTTACTCGCCGGTAACCACAGGGAGGAAAGTGAGGCTAAATGGTAAACGCGCACTACCAGCCTTATAATGTATAACGTTCCAAACGTCTTGGGTATCTGCGCAGCCCACGAAAGCTACCAGAGGCTCAGGCGGTAAAGAAAAGCTACGTTTTCTCGGGTTATTTCGTAGTAGAAACGTTGTCTCCAGTGACCTTCGTCTTCGACCGTTTTCATTCACCTGCTGCTTTGTGTTTTATTGGTGTAGTCTGAGAGCCTCCGAAACTGATGCTTTCAGTCACGTGACGCCATCTGTCGCGGAGTCTACGCACGACACCTGGTATCTCTGAGTTTGCTGTACCACTTTTCGTGATTCCTTCAACTCATTTTGCGTTCACTATATTCTTCATTTCTTCGTACGAAGAAGAGGCTCTAGGCAAGATCTCTCTACCGGTAGACTGTTTAGTCTGCTTGATACATCATGGGTGGGGAGGGGATACATAGCACATATACGAGGCTTCAAAAAGTAAGAGGTGAAAACAGTCACCTTAGCCTACTATCTAAGCCTCGACAGAGAAGGACATAACGTGAAACCCTTCAGGGAGCTGCTCCCCTTCCATTTAAAGTATATAAGGACTATACACCATCATACGAAACAACAGTTGCTAGTGGGAATGTTCTAGCAACGATTGCCTTGACAGCGGCTCAGTTAAGCGCAAGACCGACGACAAATCGGTGTTTAGCGACCAGCATTGGCCGACGTGTTGCTTAGCGTACGGGAATCGTCCTAACAAACACGTTTAGGATAAGTATAACAAGCCCCATCAACACACATTGTGCTAGTGACATTTTTCTTTCCAAAACGCGTACATGTTTATTAGGTTGCTTCATTGAACTATGGCAAAAAGCGCTCTCGCACAAATAACACTCACTACACCCACCCGCAGGTGTTAACCAGCTGCTCAGACGGATTGTCTAAAGCTGCTAAAGTAGATTAGAACTCTGCCAAATGGACGTTAAACGCGTGAACTATAATGCTTAGAGGCACTTGGAAGAGAGGAGAGGTTCTCAGCAAGGCAAGGCAAACAGGTCACAGCGTCACACAGTAGCAGAGTATGTAAACACACGCTTGTCATCACAATCGGTCCTTGGTATAAATCTTCGACTAAGGTTGGGACTGAACAACAATAGTACGCACTAAAAGACGTAGATAAACGTGTCGCAAGAAAGAGATATGGTAGATATCGGAATGTTCTCGTGGGAACTGAACCTAAGAAAATAAGTTAGGCCCCACGTTCGTCACGCCTATTGAATTTATACAGAATCTATACAAAACATAAAGGTCCCTGCGGCGTTAATAGGTAAAAAACACCATAAATTACAAGTAAAAGAGCTTGTGCGTGAGTGCCCAAAGACGTTCAGCTCATTCTGCGAAGTGAGGCGAATCTCTGGAAACATCGCACTAGAAGTTCCCACCCTTGGGGGTTCAAGCAGGACACATCTTTCATGTGAACAAGGAGAGAACTTCTATGGCGCGCCTGTGGGCCTCGACGGGAATGCACCTGGTGTCCATGAAAGCGACACCCAGATATTGCCACGTGCTCGCCGTCTTGCTGGCTCACTCCACCTTCAGCTCAAGCCTATCTTCGAGGCCACCCTTGGGCCCATCCTTGGGCCGCTCCTCGAAGGGTGGTAGTCCGAACTGCTCGGGCTTGAAGTCCAGAAGCGAGGCGATGCAGAGAGTCGCCCGACGCCGGTTCTCTTCGTCCATGCGAGGGTCAGGGATCAGGACGACTTGCATACCGGCGGCTAGGGCTGCAGTGACGCCCTTTGGTGCGTCTTCGAACACCAGAACCTGTGACCACAAAGGCAGACGTCAGAACATCTTAGGTGAAAGTCCCTCCAATCATTCGGAGACACTTAACACATCGCAAACAAAATAAAGCAAGTAGAATGCAACTAAACGCAAAGGTCTCAAACGAAGGCCTGAAGTTCACTCAAGATATAAACGTAGTCTCTCATCTTTTCTTCAACGCCTGCCGTAGTTCTCTGAATGGTCGACCTTAGCTCCCTCTACGAGATGCTGAGCTAGCAGAGGCTCTCTGAAACAACCGCTGTTGCCAAGTGTTATTAGTGCTTTTGAGCTCTTATGTTTTTGTCGCTACTAACATGCTGTTCAATAACTGGCCACAAGGGGTAGAGACACAATGTATAAATGTTGCTGCGCGTCTGTGACTACTATCGCGGTCGGACGCCATGTCCGAGATTGTGGCCGAGCACAGTAGGTCAGCCATGCTATCGGTGATCTCCCTACCGATTGAATGCTTACTTCGAAAGCTAAAAACCAAGTTACT
Organism: Rhipicephalus microplus; assembly: GCF_013339725.1. Classification (NCBI taxonomy): domain Eukaryota; kingdom Metazoa; phylum Arthropoda; class Arachnida; order Ixodida; family Ixodidae; genus Rhipicephalus; species Rhipicephalus microplus. Next base: position 39,762,669 of record NC_051174.1, read on the forward strand.
CATATTTTCACCACTTTTTCACTACGATGAGTACAATTCGTTAATCCTGAGTTTTGTTTTGGCCACTGACAGAGCCACCCAGTAATTAGTTTGGGCTAGCAATGAGGGCCACTTGCTGTGTGAATAATGTCAATGGCTAATGTTATAATGGTAAGGTTATAATTCGCGGTCAGCGAATTTGAAATAAAACGCCGTTAAATTTCACTCTAATTAATTTTTCCCTATTTATCCACCCAGTCGCTCTCACACATACAAACGCGCACATACGTATATGCACGCATTAAACTTGTACGTGAACGCACAAAAACAAATGGGCGAAAGTTGTGGCACTACGAGCATCTATGCCAGGTCTCATCTGATTTCGGGTGTGGGGGCGGGGGTGCAATGGCTAATATCGTTCCTTCTACCCCAGAGTAGACGATACGTAGGTGCAAAGTAAGCTGTTAAACTATGCATGTGTTCCGATTCTGATCAGCGTCTAGAGAGTCTACGTAGACAGCTTACAAAACAGTATTGAGCCCACGTTGTTTAAGTAATGGAACGCTTCTAGAAGACGTTTAGAGGACGTGACACCGCCTAGCGTCGCGAAGAGAAAGCTAAATTAGACGCAACTGTTATTTCTTTTACTTAGCTCACAATAAGAGCATAAAAATAGCTCGCAATGAGAGAATGAAAAAGCGTCTGCTTGTGCGCCGACGATAATACCAGCCCGATCCGAGCTATCCGAGGAATTCACTGAGCTGCCATCTTGTTTGGGCAGCTAAATAGCGTGGACCGTTTTTGTCTGCGATGCCCCCATCTCAAAGCTGCCTATTTTACCGGCTACGTGAAAATTGGAAAGGGCTTTAGTATGGCCGCCGTCCACTTAGCTGCATATTTAGCTTTTTACGGTGAGTATTGGAACACACCATATGCATGGCAACACCGACCTTCCTATTTGTGCAGACTGGCGCAGCAGAGAGTTGTGCCGGGCAGGTCTATTAGAACTTCGACACAGTGACTCAATTCATGAGCACTGCAGTCCCAAGTGCACAAGTGCAGCAAAATATTACTATATCCTAGAAAACTTCTTGAATTACCAAATATATACATTCAAATAAGCAGCACTGCAAACAAAAGGGTTCACATGAATTTTATTAATTGACGCTTTTTGGCTACTGATAAGAAGTCGCACTCTATAGCTGTTTCAGCTATTCAAGCTTTCATTTTAGCGAATTCTTAGGTTTTTTAAAGTTCGTTCAAGTGAGGTTTTAATCTACTTGACTGTGTGAAGACAGAATGATGTAGCATGCCTGTAACATTAGGCGTGCCACCGAGTAGTTTTCAGGGGCCTTTATTGTATTAACATTGTGTAAATCAGATTGTTTGCACATTACCAGACACTGAAATAAGACTGTTCGCGGGTGATTGTGTACTATTTGTCGAAGTGCCTGTATACTGATGATAAGCAAAACTTCCAGTCTCAAAAACTTATTACTACAGTGACGACAATGGTACGGCACCCAACGCAGAAAAGTTTCCTTTGTAGTCCGCTCTGTGTAACGAGGAATCCAGCCGGTGAAGAAGGATGATACCCTTGAGGGGTTATGCCTCGGGTCATCAAGCGTACCGGTCAATAGCGGTGAGGCAGTACCGATACGATCCCGCCGGGAGAATGAGCCCTATAATGTCGAGGCCGACGTGCTCAAATAGACTAGAGGGCTAAGAGAACGTTCTAAGTGGTGACGTGACGTCCCTAGGCACGTTAGCGCATCAGCATTGAATGCAGAAGCGCGCCCAGATGGGGCAATACCACAGCATGGAGGACCAGGCAGCGGTCAGCCATAATGCGTGTAGAGGCACGTATGCCAAGCTGGCTGAGGCTGTGGAGCTGGTTGAGAAGAACATAGTAGTGGGCCAGTGGCACGAAGGGCCTGCTTCTTCCTGTCGACATGTCGCGGTGGACAGTGATTTTCTGCAGTTCAGCGTCTCTAATTAGAGCCTCGGCGAGGAATTCGGCTGTCATCTGCGAAAATCTGATAGCTGCCACCCGTGAAAGTGCGGCGGTGACCACATAGTCTTTCCGGCTAACATGTTCGATGTCATTCGTAAACTGGGCAATGAACAAGAACTGGTTCTGTTGAACCGGCGGGAGCTTGTCACGACGTTAAGAGGAAGCGTAGGTAAGATGGTTGTGGTCGGTATAAATAAGCACTTCGAAAACTTGACTGAAGTGTTGAACTACTTCGTATATCACCAGACATTCTCTGTAGTAAGTTCACGAACTCGTCAGGGCAGCGGCCGTGGTTGTGGGGGGAACTTTGAAGGGTCGACTTCAGAGCTGAATGTTTCTTGGAAAAAGATGCCAACAGGTGCCAGGTGTAGTCCACGCGTTACATGATGGTGGCGCCGATAGAGAAAACAGAGACATCCGTGAGGCGTCCACAAGGAGCTTCAGAGATGCAATGGAACAGGAGCGCGGCGGTGCAGAGAGCAACCTTGCATTCCTCGAAAATTGCACCAGTGTCCACGTGACCACCTGATTTCTTCGCAGAGCAGCCAAGACATCATGGAGGGGTATCACACAGGTCCCGTTAATTAGGGAGGCGATCGCCGGGCTAATTCCAAGGGCCGAAGTATTGGCCCCCCCAGCCGCACCACGAAAGCGTGGACAATTTAGAAGTGGTCCTTTTTGGCGCGCCAGCGGACGCCGACTGTGGCCCAAAGAACAAGTCAGAGCCTAGATTGATAAACAAAACAGAATTATATTCTCAATAATGGCAGATCGAAAACAATACACAAGAATGCACACTTCACAATAGTTGCATACAATATGTCACCAATCAAACAACGTACTACACAGTACAATCAGCCACACTCGAAACAATGGACACAGACAACAATACGCACCACAATGCAGTCGCATGCATTGAACAACCAAGACACTTAAAGACTAAAGAGATAAAAAACCTATTCAGTCCAAAGTTCTTGGAACAAAAGTCTGGATGATACTCTTCCGAGAATCACTCACTCAAAGTCCAGCGTTGTTGTCGTTGCGCTGCCCTTGAAGTTTCTCTTCCAGGAAACCTCGCGTCTTCAGTTGGCCTCTCTCCAAGCTTCAAGCTTCTTCGCCGGAAACACGTCGGCTTCACACACGCAGCTGTTGCCACGCGTCTTCGCTCGATAGCGGTAGACACATGCTCTTGCCTGTAGCTCGAGCCTTCACCCCTCAGGTGGAAATCCTCTTCTTCTCCTGCTTTGTCCCTACGGACAAAACCTTCGCCGACTACACGGTGGAATCCCTACGCACTCTGGCGCTAACTTCCGCCTTCTCCTGCTCTCTCGTCTCGGCTACTCGATTCCAGAAGGTTCTCGTCATTTCGTCGGCGCGATACGCAGCGAAGGCTGGGGAGAGGGCGAGACAATTCGAATGCCCTCCGCGTCGGATGACTCAACTCGGCATGACCACACCTCTTTCCTTCTAGAAATTTCCAGTGCTTGCTCGGCCCCCGATGTGGGGTGAGGAGGTTCGTCGGCGAAGCCACGCTTCCGAGAGGAGAGGGAGCATGCCCGGGGAGCTTGTTTTCTTTTTTTTCTCTTTTCCTTTTGACCTCGCGGCGTTACTCCCGCGCGTTATCGCAAGAATTTGGCGGCGCGCCCATTTTTAGCGCTCGTTCTGTGACACTGCGCCCCGCTTTAAGAATATTATCTCATAATATTCAAAATCACACAAACGAGCGCGAACAGTCACCACACACTCTGAAAGACTGTAACACAAACCGTCGCTCATGACACTTCACATTCATAATAGATCACTCAATACAATCGTACAGTGTAGTTCAATTCCACAACACATGAAACATAGCCACAGGTACATGACTACAACACTTCATCACACATTCCAAACAATACAAACGTACGAAGTTCTGTCTATACAACAATTATACAACACTACAAATCACATCATCGCACAGAACACTTTGACTCGCTCGACATACACTTGTGACACAGGATAACAAGAACATTAACACAACATACGTCACTCAGCCCTGCCAAACACAATCCAATTCCACCTCAGCACCTATCCTGTGTATTTAGAGCTGCGCTTGCGTCCCTTCTTGCGGTGGTCGCTCGATCTCTTCTTGTTTTTCCTCGTTCTTTTTCGGCGAGCCCTTTCCAACGACGGTATCTGAGGCAGCGTCTCAGCCATCGTTGTCGCTTCCGACACCGTTAAGGGGTGATAACGCTCAACCGATCCTGTCACCCGCTTGTTCATGTCACGACATTGGGCCTGGCTGGCCGACTCCATCACCTTTACACTGTCTGTCGGTTGAAGTCGTGCCGACGTACGTCCAGCTGCCTAGCACGTGAACTCGTTCAACTCGATCATCTTCTCATTCGCTGTCTCTTGCGCCGCGGCTTCACCTTGGGCTCTAGTGAGATCCGTCACGGGATGCTCCTCCATCGTATCTCGCGGTCGCTGGGTTGGCGAGGGCTCTATCTTAGGGTCTTCTCCCAAACATTCTGGATCATTCGGCCCTCGCGCCCCGTCGATGTTTCCGATGACGAGGTCGTACAGGGGGGTCGTCATGCATAAAGCCGTAACCTTCCCGCTGAAGTATGGGGTTTCAACCTCAATCTCTGCTTCGGCAAGCATCCGAACCGTATGGTCAATTAGGCAAACCGGTTTCGTTTTGCCTGTTAACTCACTTTCCCGTACCAAGTTTCTCCACCCGATAACAGTGGAGCTGCCGGTATCTCTTCACACCGTAACCTTTTTGCCCGCAACTTTTCCAGGCAGCGTTGGCATTCCTTTCGCAACACCGGTTGGCTGTTTTGACATTACAGCACCCACAATAGGAATTTTCTCCCCATTTTTCAACTCTACGAATCCGTCAGTGACGGCATTATTAACGGATTTCGGTGCCGCTTGCACACAGGATACCTGGTGAGTTTGACTCGCTCCGTTTCGACATGCGTCTGCTTTGTGCCCAGTCTGTCCACACTTAAAACATTTTACAACCGTAGGGCTCGTGAAGTTACTTCGGCAGTTGCTCGCGCGATGACCCACTCGGTTACACAGGAAACATCTCGGAACACTCTCCGGTGGCCGCTTCTTTGGTTCGGGTGCCGAATTTTTCGAATCTTCGGGACACTCCTTCTTGACCTTGGCCAAATTAGTTCCACCTTGCGCTTCTAAGAATTGATCAGCCAATTCAAGCATGTCTTCAAGTGACTTAGCTCTCCTCTCTTTCAAGTACAGCGACAGGCTTGGGTGGCAACTAGTAAGAAATTGTTCTCTAATTAGGAGCTCTCTAAGCTCATCATACTCCTGCGCTGTCCCTGATAGTTCAATCCATCTGTCAAAATAGTGGCAAAGTCGGGCAGCATACTGCGTAGCCGTCTCACCATTAGCTGGTTTTCCTGTCCGAAATCTGTCCCGGAATCCTTCCACAGTAAATCTAAATAGCTTCAGCAAAGCAGCTTTCACCTTTGCATAGTTGGCTGCATCGGTCGGCGTCAGCCTGCCGTACACACTGAGCGCTTCACCACTCAAGCAAGTACTCAAAGCAGTTGCCCATTGATGTTCCGGCCAGTTCTGGCTCCTCGCAATCGTCTCAAATCTGTGAAGGTACGCGTCAAGGTCATCCTTCCTTTCATTAAACGCGACGAGCAGCTTGCTTGGGTTCAAGCGGAAGCCATGATCTTCCCGTTCGCTGCTTTCAACTCTAGCTTGGACGGGAGTTTCACTTCGCTGTTGCAAACGGAGCCGCTCGAGTTCCATCTCGTGCTGCCGCTGCCGTTCCCTTTCAGCCATCTCCGCTTCTCTTTCTTCTTTCAGCTGTCGCTCCCTCGCTTCTCTTTCTTCTTTCAGCTGTCGCTCCCTCGCTTCTCTTTCTTCTCTCGCCCTTTCGGCTGCCAACCTCTCTCTCTCCACCACCTTTCTCCTTCTGGCTTACCCATTTCCGTAGTTCGGCACCAGAAAGACCCATCTTCTCACCAAGAGCAACTAACTTTTCGAGATCCATAATGTCTCACAAATAAAGCCTTGCCGCGTATAAAAAGTATCTGCCTAAATCAGTTTATCGGAACACTCCCCTGATCGTTAACGAGAACACTGAACAACACACAAAATCGTTCCGATAGCACTATCAACAACTCGAGGCTCTTTCTCACTACTTTGGACACACTGTGCACCAAAAGGTCCTGTGTCGCGGACGCCAGATTAATTGTCACACACAGGTCCCGTTAACTAGGGAGGCGATCGCCAGGCTAATTCCAAGGGCCGAAGTATCGGCCCCCCGAACCGCACCACGAAAGTGTGGACAATTTAGAAGTGGTCCTTTTTGGCGCGCCAGCGGACGCCGGCTGTGGCCCAAAGAACAAGTCAGAGCCGACAGTTGATAAACAAAACAGAATTATATTCTCAATAATGGCAGATCGAAAACAATAAACAAGAATGCACTCTCCACAATAGTTGCGTACAATATGTCACCAATCAAACAACGTACTACACAGTACAATCAGCCACACTCGAAACAACGGACACAGACAACAATACGCACCACAATGCAGTCACATGCATTGAACAACCAAGACACTTAAAGACTAAAGAGATAAAAAACCTATTCAGTCCAAAATTCTTGGAACAAAAGTCTGGATGATACTCTTCCGAGAATCACTCACTCAAAGTCCAGCGTTGTTGTCGTTGCGCTGCCCCTGAAGTTTCTCTTCCAGGAAACCTCGCGTCTTCAGTTGGCCTCTCTCTAAGCTTCAAGCTTCTTCGCCGGAAACACGTCGGCTTCACACACGCAGCTGTTGCCACGCGTCTTTGCTCGATAGCGGTAGACACACACTCTTGCCTGTAGCTCGAGCCTTCACCCCTCAGGTGAAAATCCTCTTCTTCTCCTGCTTTGTCCCTACGGACAAAACCTTCGCCGACTACACGGCGGAATCCCTACGCACTCTGGCGCTAACTTCCGTCTTCTCCTGCTCTCTCGTCTCGGCTGCTCGATTAAATACCTTCCGCGCGAGATTCCAGAAGGTTCTCGTCATTTCGTCGGCGCGATACGCAGCGAAGGCTGGGGAGAGGGCGAGACGGTTCGAATGCCCTCCGCGTCGAATGACTCAACTCGGCATGACCACACCTCTTTCCTTCTAGAAATTTCCAGTGCTTGCTCGGCCCCCGATGTGGGGTGAGGAGGTTCGTCGGCAAAGCCACGCTTCCGAGAGGAGAGGGAGCGTGCCCCGGGAGCTTGTTTTCTTTTTTTTTTCTCTTTTCCTTTTGACCTCGCGGCGTTACTCCCGCGCGTCATCGCAAGAAGTTGGCGGCGCGCCCATTTTTAGCGCTCGTTCTGTGACAAGGGGTGCCGGTAGTAGGCGGCATGCGGTAAGAATCATTTACGAAATTTCAGCATGCCAAGAAAACGGCGAAGGTCTTTAGCGCTGGAGGGTTGAGAGTACTTCTGCAAGTCAAAGGTGCATTCAGGCAAAGGTCGAGTTCCATCTGACGAAATGTTATGGCCGAGGAAATAGACCGTGCGAGCCCCGAGCGTGCTTTTGTCCACATTGACGAGTAGGTCGTGGTCGTTGCGGCGTTGAAACAGCAGACGAAGGTGCCCGTGGTGTTCTTCGGCGTCGCGTGTCACCAACAAGTCCTCAAGTTAGACGAAGCAGAAGTCAAAGCAGCGGACGACTTCATCAATGAAGCGCTGAAATGTTTGCAGTGCGTTCCTCACGCCATCAAACGAAACTCGATCAAGCCAAACGGGGTAATTATTGCAGTTTTCGGGACGTTGTCCAAGTTGATGTGTGTATAAGCCTTCACCTAGTTTAACACGGAGAACACGTGGCAGCCATGAATACGATGGTCGAAGTCTTGTATGTGGTGGACGGTGTACATGTCAGGGAAGGCGAGCGCGTTTAGGCTGCGGTAACCACACATAATCGCCAGCAATCTGTCTACGAGACAAGCTGAAGTAACGAAGCCCATGGGCCGTCAGAGCGACGGGTGATGCTTTCTCTAAACATCGCTTTGAACTCAGCCTTGGCTATGCTCATGCTCTCTGTGGCAAGGCGACGGGCGCGGCAGAAAACCCGGGAGCCTGAGGGGTCCGTATGAAGTACAGCACGGTGGTATGTAGCACTTTGCGTGTTAATCCACTGGGAGGCGTCCAACCGGGAAATTCAGTGAGAATGGCGTAGTACAGCGAATTATTTCAACACACAGCACTGTGATGCTTGATTATTGGGTAGTCCTTCGCTGGCCTGGCGAAAAAAATATCCCGTTGTCACGTTGTTGAGACGATCGGGGCGGCAGTTTGGAAGGAGGTTATAATGTGCCAAAACGTCCGAGCCGATTGTTCGTTTGGTTACGTCGGAGATTACGAAATTTCAATGAAGGACGCGGCGTAGGTTGCTGAGCTGGGTGCGCAGGCACCGTGAGCCATACGTCGTAAATGCGGACCGGTGCCCCGTGCTGTGCTCGAAAGACGTCAGCGGGCGATGACCTTGAATATGGTCTAGTGGGCAGCTGCAGGTATTGAAAGCGCTATCGACAAGAAAACGCTGTTTCGTGATTTGGTCGTTGACGAAGATGCGATGGCCTCAAGGTTCGCAGTTTGCAGTCGTCTCCACCACCAGCTGCCGTTGGCATTTCTCGTTGGCGGAGTAAGGTGGTCAACACTGTAGGGCTTTGTCACACGAGTGTTGATGGTAGTAACACCTGAAGTTCTCAGCAGGAAGCAGCGACGAGGGGGTGTTACAGCCCCAGTTTTCCAACTGGTATCGTTGGCGCTTCGGAAGGTGCTCACCGACGCATTGCTGAAGGCAGCTCAGTTGTCAATTGATATCATCGATACCGGGCCAAAGCTCTGTGGTGTTCAGCAGCACGGTGACAACCTGGGTGGTGGGCGATGACTGCGAACGAAAGACCTCGATGATGTGATCAGCAATCTCAGCAAGTTCATCCAGAGGTACGTTGAGCCTGCATAATTGCTTGTACATGTAGTGGAAGTCGTTGAAGCCAGAGTGATCGCAGAAAAGAATCTTGGACTTCAGTGCAGTGCTGAGAGTGCGCATGTGACGAAGGAGCTGCGAAGGTTCGCGGTCGGCAAGCTCTCCGGTCAGAAGTTGTTGCACGTTCTGTTCATTCAAGGGTGACAGGCGACGTATGTTTTCGGTCTTTAGGCGCTCGTAAAGATGGCCACTACTGGGTTGACAAGTACATTCCGGACCTCGTTGGCGTAGCGGGCGTCCTGGCTGGCGCTGACGTAATCATAGCGGGTCAGGCAGACAGTCGCCACACGTGGACTAGCAAACATGCATTCAACGCAAAGCCACTAGACAAGGGGGTGAGAGAGTTCTCTGGCCTTTTTCCTCACAAACTTAGGATCAAGGGGGTATTTTATAAAGTAGAGGTAATAAAAATACGTGTTTTTCAAGAGGGCTTCAAAAAGTGCTCCCCGAAAGAAATGTCTAGCTACGTGCCTGATTCAACCAGACCGGATGAAGTTGATGAGACTGCAGGCATAAATCATCTTCGTTTTTTTTTCAACCAACGTTACCTTCTTAATAGTTCAATATTATTCCCCGCACCTTGGCTCATATGTGCCCTGTCCTTCGCGATAAGTTGCAAGTGTTGATTCGTAGGACGAGTACTTCACCCTGCAATGTCCGTTTTTGTATAGAAAAAGTCAGGCAGGGGTAAGGAGAGAACCAGGGGCGTAGCTAGAAATCTTTTTCGCGAAGTGAGGGGTGGGGGCTTTAACCACACTTTGTTCATGTTCGTTGGTGTGTTTACATGTGTTCGTATACATATACGCAAACCAAACTTTATGATTTCGGGAGGAACGTTTAACCCCCCCCCCTGGCTATGCCTATAGAGAGAACGCAAGTAATGCAACAGGCCGATCCGACTTTAATAATGCGTGAGAGTTCTTCTCAGCATCTCAAACTTTCCCAATATTTCTGAAAAGGAGAAACAAAAAACTTTTTTTGCTTTTGGCCGCTAGAAATTGCTGAAGCGTTTCAGTCTGCATTTTTAAAATGGTGAATTATGTTAATTAAATGCTCTCAATTTAATTGAGTATGTTGTATTGCCTATGAACACCTGCCATTCATCTTGCGCAACTTTAATCATGTCACATAGTCGCTCTCTATCACGCAAAACTGTATTCGACTAAAGCTGTTTAAAGAGTTCGCAGCCAACTGAAGCTAGCTAGTGATCCCTTTCATGCGAATGCTTCCATACCAGACGCAAGGAAAACAAAATACATGGCAAATTAATAACGAGAGCCAACAGACTACATTGCTAGCAGTAAGTGCAACGTAAATGTTAAGAAAGGTCTCAGCTTCGGATCCTGGCGGTGGCAAGTTCTCTTTTCGTACACATGTTTTCTTCACATTTAGGTTACAATCACTACTACTAGCATCCTATATACTTTCCCTCGCATCATTCTCTGTTATTTGTCGTTATTATTGTGACTAACAAAGAAAGCTTTCCTTTACAACTTCCTCTTCTTTCCTTCATGGCAAATTATTAGTCGCACAAGTTGCAGTGTGCAACACATATATGTGCCTGAGGCAGCGGGAGAGCTCATTGAACTTTTGTGTTGCACGACGTTGATATAGGTGCTGTAACACACCACCCTTTACGCTAGAAGACGCATTTTTCGATTCAACAAAAAACGCTGACTGCTTTTTATATTTACACCTTGCAAGTTTTATTGCGCAGCCAGTTCGTAAAGAACGTCTCTCGGTCTGGTCTGTTCTTGGTAGGTTTCACAACGGAAGGTTGCAAGTTTGGTCCCTACAGTGGTGCGAAATTGGCATTCCTCTATATATAGTTCACATTCATATCACAATTACTACGCAGTTAGTGTTACGTAACCTTTAGCGGCGTGTTGTGTGTAGCGAGAAATGAAGGAGACCCCTTCGTTCATTCGGTTCATGAGCAGAGCCGTCAAGGTCACCCCCGTTCGGGACTAGGAGGGGAAGGCTTACTTGGAAGAGCGTCTGGCAAGAAGCAGGCCAGGCGCCATTGTCTGAGTTTAAGTAAATTGTTGGCATCCACGTGGGTTGCCGCATGGAGACGAGCATATCCTCGCCTGCTGTACGTCACTACCGACTGTTGTTAGGATGGCGTGGCACCTCGCTGTCGCATGCACACCTGGTCAGCGCACAGGGCCAGACGTTGTAATCTCCGCGCTTACGGAAGCTTCTATGAAGCGACGTTAATGAAAAAGTTGATAAAGTCCGAGCGTGAGAACGGCTACCGACAGACGTCGGCCGATGCATGGCCTGGCATGGGAGAAAGTGTGAAACGCGGAAAACCTATCCCATCTAGTGTTATACTTCATAACGTGATATTTACCAGTGTAGTGTCTGTTATGAAAGTGTTTCTGCGACTGGTTGTGATGATGCGGGTCCCAACGTGTGATTGGTTTGTGTGAAGACCCTTTGTTCAACCGAGGGTTGAAAAGTGGATGTTTGAAATGGGAGAGCGGAGGTTGGGGCTTGGACTCGGGCAGACGCCTGAGGCTGCAATAAAGCGTCTCTTCACCGGACTACGGCTCTTCCTTCGCGCTGCCACCGTGCACTCGAGTCATCGAGGGGACCCATTGCGAACCTCAAACATCTTCCCTCCTTGGCTAATGTAGAAGCTAGTAGAGGAGGAGGAAGTAAACTTACACTAAAATTAAAGGTTACTAATATTGTCATCCATACTTTCCTTGCTTTCATTGTCAATTTCTTTATACTGCATATGCTATTGTCCCGTGCAGATCCATACTGTAGCACAATGCTAGGAATTCAGATGTTTTTCGAGTATTGGCATAGCTTGTGTATCTTTCTGACATATAAAGAAAAATACAATATCAAAATCTGTCGACGATGCAGGAAAGATTAGGCTGTCTGGGCATAAATTGCGGAGAAAACTGGAGAGCTGCGAATCGCGTAGGGAAGGGTGTTTTGAGTCGAAATAACGTAAAACCAGCCAGGAGAAACTAAGCTTGTAGTGTTGTCGGAGAGATATAATTCTTTGGTGGTTTCTTCAACTAATTGCACCGAGCCTGAAACCGGGCACGCAGGGAAGGCTGTTCCCGCTCCACTAACGTTGGGAAACTTCGTCGGAGTGCAGCTTACTTTGACATGCCTCTTTTTATCCTTCGAACCATACATGCACGGTTTCAAATTACTAAGGCATGTACCGAACGGTGACGCAGCTATAGTACTAACGCCATCGGCTATCTGTTGGGCAAACCACTTGCTTCTTCATTTTTAGTCGACCGGTAGCGTGTAGTCAGATTTACGCAATTTTGTGCGGTGCGTAGCCGTTTGATGATAGACCGTGACTACAAGACACACCACGATGACGTAAACGCCGAAAACACGAGTCCCTACAGGGTTCTTCGCATCTGGACAAACAGTCGATCTCACCTTTTCGGGGGGCGGCTTTTCTTCGAACTTGGACGCTGCCACCAGGAAGACGTCCGGGTGGGGCTTGCCATGCTTGACCTCCGCGTTGCCGCCGGACATGACGACGTGGTGGAAGAGAGCGACCAGGTCGCGATGCTTCGACGTCTTCAGTTCGAACGACAACGGCTTCGAGCTGGTCGCGATAGCCGTGGGCACGTCATGCTTCTTCAGGTGGCGCACCAGTCGTTCCACACCTGCGCAGATGGGGTTGCTCGGTTGATTGGCTAAAGTTCATTGAAACATGAAAGGACAGGTTATAGCGGCGCGTATATTTCAATGTGCTTCTTAGGAGCTGTTCAAACCAAACAAGCCCCATGCATAGATGCTATATAGCTCCCTACTTACGATTCGGGTACGTGCGTTTTTTTTTTTTTTGGTTTTTGTCATCGTATTGCTGTTCCCGTTTCACTATCTTTAGGCACATAACTCGAGAAGAAAGCACAAACAACCACGAACTGTTCCAATTCATCGCACTTCTGAAGAGACCTAACTAACATTTCTAAAAACTATAAAATGGAGCAATGAAGTTCTCCCTTGGTTTCTCAAGCACGCCATACGACCACTGCGAAGCGGATGCCTGAAACAAACGTGCTTAATCCCCATTACTTCAATGTCGTACTGATCTTAGGTTGAGAGCAGAGCAGAGATAGAAGCCGGCAAAGCTAACAATACCGAAGAATGACCCGTCAAGTAGTTCTACTATGCTGGCCCTACAAGTGTTACACTGGATAACGAGCTGTAAGCTCCCAAGCGATGAGGCTCTTAGGTGCGTGACGGACATTTACAGACGTCGCCTTTGTGCTCTTAAACAAGAGGTGTTACACGTTTGCTCATAGTGCAATTTGCTCTCGTAAACGCCGAGCGCATTGCTTGAATCATTTGAGCAAGTGAACGTTCCCCAAGCTCTCAATGTTTCGTGCGCAGTCAACACAGACTTCTCAGTTCAGCTTATATTGAGCGGATTTCGCCTTTGTTTTTTCGCCAAGCCACTTGTGGAATTCCTCAATCTTTTGTCGCAACTTCCGGGCTTATCTACGTTATTCCAGTAAATATAGTTTGTTCAGTGTTCATCACATTAATCAATAGCGCGTTTGACATTGACAATAAGCACGCGATTGTCGCCGACTTTGAGCTTGAAGTCAAACATACGTCGGGGGAATCAACAGGTAACGTTAATCATGCACAACAGAACGGAGACTACACTGGACACTATGTTGAAAAGTAACTGGGTGCTTTTATTGTTAGTTGTGTATATTTCAGCAATGCAAAATAATTATGTGATTTTCAAATCTCCCCATCGTGTAGAAGTGATATTTTATTGCGATTAAAATCTTTTTGAAACTGAAAAAAAAAGATATTATGTTTCCGCTTCTTTAGGAATTCTTCGCAAAAGTCACACCGCTTTTTTTTTCTGGGGGGGGGGGAGGTTCTTTAACACGTCATTGTTTTATGCCGGGGTCCACCACAGGTCCGGTAACGTATTTCCGTCACGGATATGACGTAGTAAAATATATGCAAAGAGATTGCGAAATACAAAACGAAAAAAAGAGTTCCATAGCAGGGCGTCGAACCAGGGACCTCTCACATTCAAGCGCGCAGCACCAGCCGCTGTGCCACGGAACGTACGTAGCTAAGTTCGTCAATGGTAACGTATTTATTTAGACCATATACCGTTGGCGGTCTTCAGATCTTTTCAACTTGACCGTGTTTTTGTCATCAGTCGTGAGATGTCGCAACGGCCTCGTGTTGGGTGCCTCTCGCGTTTCTTTGGGCGCGCGCCTACACGGAGCATGGTCTCTCGGACTGCGCGCGGGCTTATCAGACTCGTGATTCAGGTGAGAACCACGGTCACTTCGCTCGCTGCCGCGCTATAGCCACGTTTACGGAAGGAGCACGCTGTTCACATAGGGTTAAGTAAGAATTGTCAGAGTTGTTCGCGCTCGTCCTGTGTATGCTTGTGCGTTCATTTCATGTGTCTGTCTTTCTGTTTGAGCAGCGTGCTGTAAGTGTCGAGCCGAGACAGTTGTTTGTCCGCGCTCGTGCTGCGTAGGCTGATTTCGTGCGTGCTTTCGCATGAAGTTGAAATTTGTTGCTGTAGCATTCATTACGCTGCACTTGGGGTGAAACAAGGCAAAATAAACCGCCAAATACCTCTGTTAAGACACGTTTGACTTTCTTGTTATATAGATTCATGAAAAGGCGGATAAGCCCTGTATTTTGTGATGATAATTGGTTGCTTTTCTCACTAGGATCTGGCGACTCCAGCGCTAAGATGCCTTCACCGATAGGCTGTCGTACACCAAGGAAGTCCACTGTTCAAGGAAGCATTTCTGTGCAGTGCCACTCCAGGTTTTGCTCTCTTGGTAAAGCATAGTGCCTTAGATTCGCATAAGATTACTGAGAACTAAAACTTTTGGCTTTTCTTGACAGACTAGAGCCGTGCACGGACCATGTTTCAATGTCCACTTGAGCAATATGAAACGTACTCATTCTAGTGTTCTCTGTCACAGTGACCATACCGTACATACCTGGCAGGATGGATTCCACCACTTCTCATGGCGTTTAGGTTTCCTTTAACGCCGTAGCTGTTTACGCCTGTCGTAGAAACTTTGGTGTCCGTAGGAAACCACATGTGGGTAAGTGCCACAAAGATTGGGCAAGCTCAACAGCCGAATACACCAGTGCTAGCGTCAAGCGAAAACCCTGCTGAGCGAAGTGGAGCTCGTGGAACACGTTGATGAGAGAGCGAGAAAAAAATAGATAGAAGAAGGGAAACAGAAATAGAGTGATAGAGAGAAGAACAGTATATAGCGAAATTAATGGACTAAAGACATGAAAACGAGAGAAAGAGATAGAAGACCCAAAAGAGCGACAGTAAAGAAAAACAGAGAGCAGGAGAGAGAGTGAAATAAAGGGAACCAAAGAAAGAGAGAAAAAAATGTAAAAAAGATAAGTAAAAACAGAAAGAGCGAGAAATTTTGAGAGTCTGTCGTGAGGCGCCCCCTTGCATATTAAAAGGGTACTGACCCAAATTTCGGGGCCGAGATAGCCTTCGGGGTCGATTCTCGAGAACATTCGTATATCATCTGCAAGATATCGACAGCGAATATTGCTTGGAAGGTAATAAATTAATTTTGAAGTGTACATGAGCGACCGACTTCATAGCGCTATAGACACCCTCGAAGGTGACCCCGAGGTGACCTCCTACTTCCCCAACGCCACCACGCTGCGGTCAACAAAACAAGTTATGATGACGTCATAGCCACAATTTTTCTTTTGCCGAGTTAGTTCCCGAAGTCTATATTTCTCGGCGGCTGGTTGCGAGTGCGTGGCCGTGGCGCACGCTTAAAAAGTTTTGTGTTTGGCGACATTGCAGTGCCATTTCCTATTCGAAAGTAATTCTTGATGCAAATTCATGCGGAAGTGCGTCACAGTTCTGTGTGCTGACGTGGTCAAGAGTTGCACACGCTAGGTGGCGACAGTTGCACCCAGTTTTTGGAATTCTCTCAAACCGAAACTGAAACTGATTGATAATGAGGAGCCTGTAATTAATTATCTGTCACGTCCTGCAGTAAACAATGTGTCGTGTCATGACTAACAGGCTCCCAGCAACACATTGCAGCAGAAAAACACGAGGCCAAATTTTTTGTGCCAGTACCCCTTTAAGCTCGAAATGTTGCTGGGAGGTTGCTGCTATGCACTATTCCAAAATGCGCTTTCAAAGGGACCCTATAGAGGATGAATGAATGGGACCTTAGTTAAAGGAAAAGAAGGAAGAAAGTTTGAGCGGAAAGACAGGGAGGCTAGCCAGTTCTTAGACCGGCTGGCTACCCTGTGCTGGGGAAAGGGGTGAGGGGAATGAAAGATGTTAAAAAGAAATGTTGCGAAGAGAGGGAGAAATTACAAAAAAAATGCGACAGAGGTAAGGCAACATCAAAGAGTACAAGACACTAAAGTCTGTCTCTGAGGCCAGTTGTCCGCAAAAAGCGCAGCAAAGCTTTCAAAGCCTTCTGGGCTGAGGATGGGCCGTTTCATCGCCAATGTACGGGGTGAGGGGGTAAAAGGTCAAGGGGCATAAAGGGTGAGCAGCAGCCTCATGTCACGCCCCCACACGGGTCAGCGGGTGACCTCTCTTACACTACAGCGAAACATGCCACTTGACTGCCGTATATCGCGAGAGCTTTCTGTGCTTCATTCCCTGCCTTCAATAAATTCCGTAGAGTCGTCATGTCGCCTGGTAGCAGATGTTGAATGCGTCGTCCGCCTTTGGAGAATGCCGAGCACGTACAAATCAGGTGTTCTAAATCTGCTCGGCACAGCGTCTGGCAGTGTGTGCATCACGTACAGATATGATCCCTCGACGGTCGGTTAGCTTGCTGCCATTTGTCTAGTCTGTGTGGCGTGTATGCAGAGTTGGCCATTACTTTGTTAAAAAAAGTCTTGTTGACGTGTGAACCCACCTTTGTTATTCCACATACACGCCGGTGTCGCTTCGAACAGTATATTTTTGCTGTCTGATTTCATCTTAGTTTGAATGTACTGCATCAGTGCATTGCTGGAAGAGTCTACAGTCCATATCTGAAAATATGGATTTTAGTACTCAAAGAGTGGTGTGGAACTCACGTGTGGGAAATCGACATCAGAACTAAAGAGAAAATCACTTTTTGCATATTAGTAAAATACGAGTTCACATCCCCGAAAACACCTCTCTTACAGCGAGACAACGCTCGGTAAGCCATAAAAGTAGGGAGCCTACGTGACCACTTTTGGTTATGTAGGCTCCCTAAATGAAACGCGTGAACAAAAAATACGGGTGGAGACGCCGCCTTGAGATTTCCCTTACCAAACACAATGGCGTCATAAATTTGGATGGCGTCTTCTGAGTCCTATGTAGCTTCTAATAATTAAAAAAATGAAGTACGTTTTCATCTCGTGGTGTCACATACCTAGCATACGACGTTTCGAAAAAAATTCATTGAGCCCATGTTGCGAAAACGCAAAAATATATAAATA
Organism: Rhipicephalus microplus; assembly: GCF_013339725.1. NCBI lineage: Eukaryota > Metazoa > Arthropoda > Arachnida > Ixodida > Ixodidae > Rhipicephalus > Rhipicephalus microplus. The sequence goes on from NC_051174.1 coordinate 39,780,138, forward strand.
TTTTGAAACTAATGACGTCACTCGCACGTTTCAGAGCAAAATTTAAAAATGAAACATCGACTATGATTTTGTCCGCTGATAATGATTTTATAATAGTGAAACTTGTTAATTATTTTTTTTCAGATAAAACAAAAATGAGTTTATTAGGACGTGTGTACAAAAGGTGGGTACATAATAGCTGGACCAATAGCCTGCGGTGGCTAGTAGCTGGTTCAATACAGAAGATAGATAAAAGTTAGCAACGCACATGATTGGCGAAAAAAAAACGATTGATTTTCGACATATGAAAGTTTCAACGATGTGCAATCTACGTATTAAAGGTGATTACAATTCAGTAGACAAGAAAAAGCGTTTGTAAGAAAGGTTGGAGTTACGCATAATTCTTATTTCTAGATGCACAATGTTCCAGGTTTGAGCTCCGAAGACTTCTAACAATCGCTCGCCTTTATTGTTGTTGCAAGGAGGAAGATTTAAATTTAACGGATTTGTTTGCCTGGTGTTTGCACGCGGGAATTCGAATATGGTGCTGGGTAGTGGAAAGTTTGCGTACAGTATTTTGTGAACTAGGCAAGCTACCTTATAATTTTTAGCAGGGTAAATGAGCGAATGTGAAGATCATTGAGTAGGATGCTACTGGGGTAATGAACAGAGGAGAATGTTATTATACTTAAAGCACATTTTAACTGCAGTAAAGTTCTTAAATGGGTTTTGTATGCTAAGCCCCAAGCCTCACAGCAATAGCCGGAATGTGAATGAAACGGGGCAGATATATGCAACGAAGTAGAGAACGAGAAAAATATTGGCGGAAACGGAACAGTGCATAAGAGCTAAAAGCTAGTTTTCTAGACACAGTATTGATCTGATCTCTTCAGTGCAAATTATGGTCAAAAATAACGACTAAAGATTTGATTGTGTCGACCGAAATCAGTGTTTGGTTGGCCAGAGAAATATTAAGGCCACTGTAGTTCAATATTTTCCTGCATAAGGTAAGTACGACTGATTGCGTTTTCTCAGTATTTATGGTTAGCCTGTTTTCTGTAAACCACACATTTATTGTCGTCATTACTTTCGATATAACGTCTTGCAGTGAAGGAAGTGAGATACGTTGGTAAAACAACGCTGTGTCATTAGCATGCATTATTACTTTTGTGTACTTAGGAGATTGCGGTAGATCATTTACGTATAAAGAGAAGAGAATGGGGCCCAAAATTGATCCGTGTGGTACTCCGCGTGTGACGTAAGTAAAAGTTGAGCAATATTTGTTAATTTGACGTATGCATGTGGGAGGTTCGGGGGAGACAGAAGGTTAGATGGGCAGATGAGATTAAGACGTTTGCGGGTATAAATTGGCAGCAGCAAGCACAGGACCGGGTTAACTGGCGGAACATGGGAGAGGCCTTTGTCCTGCAGTGGACGTAGTCAGGCTGATGATGATGATGATGATGATTTGTTAATTACACTTTCTGTCTACGTGCGTGGAAATAGCTCTGGATGAACTGAAGCACGTTTCCAAGAACTCCGTGAACTTTTCAAATAAACTAGGGTGACAGATTGTGTCGAACCGCTTTCATACATCAAGAAGTATTGACACTTCCATGTTTTGCGCATTTAGAGCGGTGTTAATGAATTGTGAAAGTGTTGAAACGGCGGTTGCAGTGGGTCTACATGCAATCAAGCCATGCTGCTGCCGGCCAATATTGTTATTGTTTTCAAGAAATGCATTTAGTTGTAGCGCAATGAGTTCTTTTGATAGGGTAGTCGCCTTACTGAGAATAGTTATTGACCCATAACTACCCGGTAGTTCCTGTGACTAGATTTGTCCACTGGAGTAACGTTACCGACTTTCAATACGTCTGGGTAACAGAGCTTGCTTACTGCGTGATTAAACACGTGGCAGAGGGACCGGCACAAGATATCAATATTGTTTTGCAGGATTTTAACCTGTATACCATCGGGTCCAGATGCCTTATTTGCAGATAACTTTCCTACGATTGATTTTGCTTCACCAAGTGTTATTTCACGAGAATTAAAGTCCCATTGAATATATCTTTCAATCCTTGTTGTGAAAAGTGTTAGGGACTTTGATATATGAACTTTGTATATGTTCACACCGATTCTTGAAACTTGATCAATAAAGTCATTACCAGTCTGAACAGATACATTTCCTGGGGTAACATAGCGTTTGTCTTCCAATCCGACATCTCTAACAGCGTAGTGTTTATCAATCTCAATCGAGTCATTGTTACACTTTAGTGCACCTCGAGGTGCGGAGCCGTGTAGGGGCAAGGCGTATGCTGTTATGTGATGTCGTCGTCACTTCGCGTAACGTTGCACATGTAGCATACTGAGCGCGCACTCGCCCCAAGGAGAAGTATTTTCCTGCTTTTCTTCAAGCGCCTTGATGAATATGAGATATAATTGTCAACAAAAAAAACCGATAAATCTAGAGTGCATCGCGTAATTCAGGCAATACAACGTATAAAAATATAAAAATAGGAATCAAGCGCGAAACCAAAAGATAAAGAGAAGAAAAAAATAGAAAAATAACGAAGGCAACAAAGAACAATAACTAGATAAAAAGGTAGAGGAAGAGAAAACATGACGGATACCTCTGGTGAAACGTGTCTTTCGAGAGGTGCTTGAGCGTTTACAGTACATTGTTTCGCCGCAAGGTCAAAGTAATGAATTCTGTAGCACCAAATCGCAAGGTTCTAAACTGGCAGCCCGTTCTTCAAGCGGGCTGCCAGTTCGAAAGAACATAGATAAGAGCATATTAACTACCGCCGAAGCTCGACACTTCAAGCGCTGCGCTCAAACACAAAGAAGAACGCGCGGAACGAACGCGCAAGTTCACACCGATTGCACGCGAACAACTTTAAAAATGGTTACCTGCGTGTAAGGCGCGTGCTCCTCACGTAAGCGCGGCCACGGCTGCGAGCGAAGTGACTTTCGGGTCCTGTGTAACTTCAACGCACCTTGCGGTGGAAGTCCAAGACGTACAAAGCGCCGTGAACGCGACACAAGCGTGGGGCGCACGAGTGACCAAACCCTGTTGAAGCGCGCGCACACTGCAAGGCGTGGGTAGCGGGGCAACGACTCTTAAAGCGCGCCCCGCGGTCATTTCTCGCCATCTCGGCACCACGCTGAAGTGGCCGACTCTCCGAGTACTGCAAGCGGTAAATGAACTATATAAATTGTTCGCCGTTAGCAAGCTGAGAATATTGGGGTCTAGTCGGTTCACGTCCCGCGCGACGGAGCGAGAGGACGTAGGTTCGACTCCCACTGACGGAGATTTTAGGTTTTTTTTCCCTTCCGATATCTTTAGATATATACTTTACAACGTCGTACACCCGATCTCTCAGCATATGTTTTACAACGTCATATTGTGACGGAAGTACGTTAGCGAAGCCATGGTGGATGCCGACCCAAAACACTTTCATGTTAATAAATAGAAATAGAGAAAGAAATAAGACATGAAGAAAAGGGGGAAAGACAGACAATAGAAGAGAAAAGGGAGCTGCTCAGCTTTACACGGCCGAAAGATTTGTTGCCCTCAGGGACCCGCCGGGCGCATTCGGGGGCCCTTTCCCTCTCACCGGGCATGAGTTCGGCGCTGGGGAACATTTCGGCGTAGAGGCGGTCCATCTCCTTCAGGTACTCCTCGGTGCCCAATGGGAGTCCGAGGCCGTCGATCACCAGACGAGCCGCATCTTTTCCCGGGATGCCCATCACCCGCTGCTTGAGTTCCCACGTGTACAGCTTGCCATAACGGTCGGCCACGGTCTGCACTGCCTTCGTGTACAGCTTCTCCGTATCTGCGCGCCAAGCACACGACACAGCGTGAACGAATTGCGGAGGAAAAAAAATACAGGACAGCTACGCGCAAGGAACACACACTGTCAAAGTTTGTAGTCTTTGTCAACAAAGTTCTTAATTATTTTTCTCAATATGGCGTTGCGCAACCTGTTCGTAACTCTTCTGTTTGAACACCAGCCGCTAGAGTTGGCTTCTGTTGCTCACCCTTAAAGAATGGGTATACACTGGAAAACAAAGGCCCGAGTTTCAAATATAATTAACAATCTCCAAGTGTTTAATTTCCTTTAAAAGTCATGACTACGAACGGGGACGGAGGTAGCGAAGAGATTTAGATCAAACTAAAGTACATTATACGAGTTCCTCGACCTGCGCGTGTGTGCAGATAGTTAGCACTGCACGGGGAGGAAAACGAAAATTGTCTGATTTGGCTATGCTTCTGTAGACGTAGCGGGCATCGTTTGCGAGATACCTTGCTTGTACACAAGTAAGTACAAATAAACACGTGCACAATGTAGCTTTGTAGATTAAACGTCATAAAACAGCTTCAAACGACCTCAAGTCGCATACTACTACTACTACTACTACTACTACTACTACTACTAATAATAATAATAATAATATTAACAATAATAATAATAATAATTCACCAATTTTTTTGCGCAGAACATCAAATGAACGTTTTGTTCACTCTGTCCAGACGCAAGACTGTCGTCTTTCGACGAGATTTGTAATCTGCACGACGCGAGCATGGGCAGTGGGGTTGTACGGAGGGACAGTGTTACACAGGCTAGTCAAAAAGTTGCTTCGCCTTCATTAAGGCAGGAAAAGAAATGGAAACTTAAGGTAACAATGATACTGGCAGAGAAAACGACTGAAAACGAAGTTACAGCGACGCTTTTTCTTGCGACCAATGGACGAAACAGAACGAGGACGAGGCGCTATCAATCCGCCCGGTTTCAATTCGCAGATGCGCTTTGGGATTCGCTGTTTCGGACAATTGTACACAGCGCGAAAACGCGCGAAAGAAGTAAAGAAAAAAAGGCCGAGGCGCATGCGTCCCCAGGGCGCGTTCAAAGACGTGACCGGAGACAATGGCACGGCTTTTCGGCCGCTTTCAAAGATGAGCAAACAGCCCTTTTAATTTTCGTCTTTTGATATCCTAAGCGCACGCCAGCCAATTCACCGAGCCTGCGGCTCAGGTGCCTGCCAGGCGCCATCGTTACAAAACACGGGCTATAAGTACAATGCAACAACATGCATGACGTGCGCCGGCAAGGCTGGCTGGTATTGGCTTGTTTTAATATTTTTTCAATGCGTAAGGATGAAATCGATATAATCGTTGCGAAATGAAAAATGTTTCGGACTCCACTTGTATTATGTGTAAAAGCAATGAAAAAGTATTGGAAAAACTGACGAAAACGTACCCATTCTATTTGGACGCAAATTGCTACAGCATACATCCCGGCGCGGACCGAATGAAGCATACCCACAAGACATATCAGCGATATATGCCTTGCGTATACACTTCTGCAGTCCTCTTGTGTGTGCGCGCTGCATACTTTCACGATGCATTACCAATTAGTCCACCAAGCCATCCTCTTGCTCTCGAACAACGCCTCTGTTCCCGATAGCTACAGCTTGTTTCCCGCATTTTCGAACATCTGGCTGTATTTTCGGCGGACTGTCAGCGCGCGGTGGCCTCACGCGATCGGCAACCATGATGTCACATTCTGGAGGTGCATGCGGTGTGCACGTGCTCCCGGCCTCCTCCTCCTCTTCTCTCTCCCTCTCGTTTCATCTCAATCTCGCCCTTTCGCAAAAGCGCTGGTGCTTTGTCCCAGCAAAGAGTACTGTGCGAATCTGTTAGCCACCCTACGGAATTCCTCAAGCTTGCCAGGATGCTGTAAAACCACCTGTACTCCCATTCTTTAACGCACATTTTCAAAGTTATGCCAAGAAGGAAATGATGCAGGAAATGCAAGACACGTCCTCTGAACATTACTGTGCTACAACGTGGTTTGTGCTTGTTTTTGGCTTTCTCTTTTCTTTTTTCTTTTTGCTCGACAGTAGATCTTTAATAATGGATAATCTGTCTCGGGCAACGAACACGGCCGTCGAACCTACGTAGCCGGTGAACGCATGACCTATTTAGCGCAATGTCAAAGGATGAATAAGGAACACTTCGCTTTAGAAGCTCATATGGAATGCCGGGAACAAAATAATTAAAGCGGCTGGTATAAGCACGGGGCCAGAATGTCCACCAGGCTCGTTTAGACTCAATAGATGCAGCCCTGAAGGAAGAAAACTTTAAATAGAAAAAGTACCGAAGTTCACGCTCTTCAGTCCGCATCAAAAAGGCTATTTTACGAAATAAATCTGAAACAAACAAACCTCTATAGTAAAAGACAACAAGAGTAAGAAACTGTCGTACAAAACCACAACAATGACACTACACGGGGACAGTTTAAAAGTGTTCTGATTTGTGCGAAGCCTCCCACCACAAATCCTACGATATTGACAGCACTGATTGTGATGCGTGATATAGCTGCCATGATGGCCAGATTCTGTTACGCTCCACCCTTTAGTACAGGCGTCCATAGGGATCTTATTGATGAAAATAACTGCATCTGCGGTTCAGGCGTTTGCCACATTCTGAAGCCATTTTTAGAGATGAATTATAGAACAACAGGAGATTGCAGTCACTTACTTGCGTTCATTATTGATATCACTTATTCAACTGCATTTAAAAATGTCCTACCAAGCCCACTGTATCATTTCACAAGTGTTTATTCTGCCATGTTTGAAGTTTATACACTAGATGTTCGCCGATATCCTTTGCAAGGCTTTTGCGATTATTCTGTACAGTGTTTCCATTCAGCTAATATTGTTACGTTTTTTTTTCTTATATGTACATCACACCACCTCATTAGCGCAAATAAACTTTGAAGTTACTTGAAATAAATACATAAATAAATAAATTATTAAATGGGCCTGCGCTCGGTGACGTTACTTTGGCGTACACTGGCCCTCGTGCGAAAATAAATTGAGAGGAAAAAAGTAAAAAAAAGGCAGTTGAAGATGCCGAGAGATATCCGCATAATTAGGATCACTTGTGAAGGCAGGCCCAGTTTCATTCCCCACTAAGAACAAATTGCACAAAACGCGGCTTGGAAAGAACTGGTAAGCCCACTCAAAGACTGCACAAGCCATAAAAATCCTCCAGGCTTCCACTTATGCTGCAAATTAGCGCAGTGACGTACTCGTCAAAAAGGAAAAAAAAGAAAGAAAAAAATCTAATCGACGTGCGAGTGTTAATTCCTCGAAGTGTTCGCAATAACGTAAGCCTTCGCGTTGTCTGCTTAGCGATCGCATCGTTATAAGACAGGCAAGTTAACATGTACTTTAAGAACCACTCTTTCTAGTTAAGTTTATCGTAATCTCTAAAACAAGGTCATACTGCTGCGTTCATTCATCATGTTTGCCGCATACGATGTCCATTGGAGCGAGAGGAACCGAATGATGCTAAGACAACACGACGCACCATCCCCCCCTCCTTTTTTTTACAAATAAAGCTGTTATGAGATCGCAACTCGGGTCACACGCATGCAGTTGTCCACCGCCGCCGCCGCCGCCGGTGTCCGTAACCACGTCTCGCAAAATTACCAGAAAAAAAAACTAGCACAAATGACACCGTGGGCTTCGAACTCGGGTAGGCTGGGTGCAAACCCAGAATACTACCACGAAACGACGGCGGTGCTTGGGACTTCTTGGCAAACTTGCCTTAGGAAGGCTTGATGTCGGAGAAGCGATTGCGTTAATACGACTTATAAAGCGTTTTAAAACAGCGAAGGAACTACCAGTCGTCGCACAATGCGAATTGCGTAAAGAGTGGGTTGTCCAACGCTCCAACCCATTACAAAAGCTTGTTCTCGTTCAGCTATTAACTGTGGCGCATACCCACTTCAACCATGATTCTTCATCGTCGTCAGCCACTGCATGAACAATTGGCGCAAGATATCTTGTAAGTGTTTAGCGGATACAACGGTTCTCAGAAAAATGACGAAAAACAGCATAGCGAATGCAGGCCTACTACCAAAAAAATTTTATAATTAATGCCCTTGTTAGTACTATAGCAAGTGTGCTTGCAGTAGTTACCCAATTAGTGTTTTAAAAAAATGCCGCCATATCCACGAAGTGAATGATGATGAGTGGGCGAAGCTCCGGAGGTAAACCTGGTAAACCATGAATCCTCCGTGCATTTTGCCCACTCGATTTTATTGCAACGCTCCCCCTAGCGTACGTCGCCGCCCTATATCGAACGATGACACGCGCCATATGTGGCATCATTCCTATTTTATAACACCTCGCATCTTTCATAATCAACTACACGTACCGCCGTCTAGTTTATAACATCTTACATCTTTTGGACGGACGGACGGACGGACGGACGGATGGACGGATGGATGGACGGGTGAATGGACGGATGGATGGACGGGTGGACGGACGGATGGACGGATGGACGGACGGACGGGCGGATAGATGGACGGACGGACGGACGGACGGATGGATGGATGGATGGATGGATGGATGGATGGATGGATGGATGGATGGATGGATGGATGGATGGACGGACGGATGGACGGATGGACGGATGGATATGGCTGTACCCTTTAGATCGGGCGGTGGCTAGCGTAATACTTAGAACTGAACGAGAGGTGGCTACATACAGGGGACGCACAGCCCACGCCTTAAGGAGCTTCGCTCCTAAAAGTCTCCGAAAGGCCGCTCTTCTAGCTTTCACAGTAACTGTGCTGCACCTTCCGCGCAGGCCTGGCGTCCCCCCCCCCCCTAAATTGTGCCGTAAGCATGAAAATCAAACTTTCTACTGTACCGTGACTCGATAAGTCATCACTGTTGTCTTCTGTGAAAATATATCGTTCCGTCTCTTATAGGACAACTAAAAGACAGACATTTATAACGGCGCTGCGATCACTCAAACCGGGCATGGCAAAGGTTGATCCGAAAAACTAAATAGATGTCATTACCTTTATAATGTTAGCTTTACAAAATTTTTCAAACGCATCTGAAATAAACTACAAGTTACAGCTGGGAAAAATAACTGACAATGCATTATGCTTCTACTTTTGAAATCTACTCAAACTACTTTGAAATTCACGAAAGCTTGTTATTCACGAACAACTCGTCTGCACATTCACAGACGTACACATTGTAATTTGCGAGATCTCTGTTTGCCCTCATACGTTTTAGGTTTTGACACTCAGAATAATTAGTGCGTGTTGTTTCTCTATTGCTAATTATTCACTCGCTAATTACCAGAGACGCATTATATTACAGCAAAACACAATTCTGATAATAAGGCGCAATATTCTTGAAACTACTCGCTGGTAGCAATCGACTACATTACTACGTTATAAGCCCAAAAAGATAATTCACCGCAATACTAATTAAAAATGATTAATGTAACTTCATTAAAGCCAAGCTACTGCAGAGTCTGGCTGAAATATAGGATGACAATTGCGCAGCAAATTTTCGAAGGATATAGGTGTTATGAAGGAGTGACGCATAGCTGATAATAAATATACAGACCATTGCTGTTGGCGAGTGATGTTTCATCTTTATCCCTTTCTTTAGATTGTCCCTATTTTCGTGTTTTCTTGAACTAAGTACAAACCGTAAAACCAAGGGGGGTAAGGGGCCGACACAACAGTGTGTTTTTTTATTCTCAGAAACAGTGTGAGAGGAAAGAAAGTGCTTTGAGGTATTGAATACATTGAGACCGAAACAGATATGCACATTATACAAAGATGTAATGACCGACCTGCGTACGCAAGATAACTTGTAAATTGTAACATATGGAGTCTTCCGTGCCAAACCACGATGATTATGGTCATTGCCGTCGGTCTTCGTAAATTTCCACCGTCGTGTGTCCTTTATCGTGCGGTGACATCCCACGGTACAGAGGCCTCTAGCGTATACTTCACCGTCGTCGAAATGAAGCCGCTGCCACCCGAAATGGAACTCCCGATCTTCGGGTCAGTAGCCCATTGCCGTAATTACTGACACACCGCGGCGCCAATCAAGCGGATTATATGCTGTGTTGGGCTATCTCTCGCATATCGCCCATCGAAAGTCGCAGGAGCGAATTTCGGCTGCGGCGGCAGCATTTCGATGGATCCAGAATGTTAGAAATCCGCGTGCTTTCATTTGGCCGCACCTTAAAGAATGAGAGTTGTCGGACAACTGCGTCCGTCACGATATCGAGATTTCGAGGTGAAACAGGAAAAATTATTATTACAGAATTTCGTCCCTTCAGCGCCAGCAGCTTCGCTCAGACGAACTAATAGCGGCCGCTTTCCATGCGCGCGCGATGACGCCAGCACTTAGAATTCGTTTATGAAGATATCAAGCTAAGTGATGCATTGGATTGCAAGACAAACTTAAGATGTCGTAAATTGTCAGACACCACAGCCTTTCCACACAAATTGCCCTGTAGGTGAGAATACAGATGTTAATCAACAAGTTCTGTGCTGGGTTCGATGTGAATTTAACAGCGGCAACATGAATGATAACTACCAGAAATTGACGCTATTGGATGCTACTTTGATCAGTTATGATCTTAATGACAAGATAGTTATATGGACGGAATAGCCTTCCGCTGTCAGGGACGGAACCTGTGGCAGTGGCAAGGCAATTGAGCCTCGAAGTGAACTTCGTGCACGAAGACGAGAAGCTGCTTATACCGACTCATGCTGTCTTTGTTAGCAAACATGTGTGTTGTCTAAAAGATAAAAACGCCCTGTGTAACATTTACAAAGACACATTATTCTTCAGAGCAGTTTTATGCTTATGCATGTATGTCACACAGGTCCCGTTATAGGGAGGCGATCGCCGGGCTAATCCCAAGGGCCGAAGTATCGGCCCCCCGAACCGCACCACGAAAGCGTGGACAATTTAGAAGTGGTACTTTTTGGTGCGCCAGCGGACGCCGGCTGTGGCCCAAAGAACAAGTCAGAGCCGAGAGTTGATAAACAAAACAGAATTATATTCTCAATAGTGGCAGATCAAAAAACAACATACACAAGTATGCACACTCCACAACAGTTGAGTAAAATATGTCACCAAACAAACAACGTACTACACAGTACATTCAGCCACACTTGAAACAACGGACACAGACAACAATACGCACTACAATGCAGTCGCATGCATTGAACAACCAAGACACTTAAAGACTAAAGGGATAGAAAACCTATCCAGTCCAAAGTTCTTGGAACAAATGTCTGGATGATACTCTTCCGAGAATCACTCACTCAAAGTCCAGCGTTGTTGTCGTTCCGCAGCCCCGAGGTTTCTCTTCCAGGAAACCTCGCCGAAGTTTCTCTTCCAGGAAACCTCACGTCTTCAATAGGCCACTCTCCGAGCTTCAAACTTCTTCGCCCGAACACGTCGGCTTCACACACGCAGCTGTTGCCACGCGTCTTCGCTCGATAGCGGTAAACACACGCTCTTGCCTGTAGCTCGAGCCTTCACCCCTCAGGTGGAAATCCTCTTCATCTCCTGCTTTGTCGCTACGGACAAAACCTTCGCCGACTACACGGCGGAATCCCAACGTGCTCTGGCGCTAACTTCCGTCTTCTCCTGATCTCTCGTCTCCGCTGCTCGGTTAAATACCTTCCGCACGACATTCCAGAAAGTTCTCGTCATTTCATCGGCGCGATACGCAGCGAAGGCTGGGGAGAGGCGCGAGACTGTACGAATGCCCTCCGCGATGGATGACTCAACCCGGCGTGACCACGCCCCTTTCGTTCTAGAAATTTCGCGGCCTTGCTGGGCCGCCGATACGGGGTGAGGAGGTTCGTCGGCGAAGCCACGCTTCCGAGGGGAGAGCGCGCACCTGAGGAGCCTTTAGATGCTTGTTTTCTTTTTCTTTTGACCTCGCGGCGCCACTCCGGCGTTTCGTTGCGACAATTTGGCGGCGCGCCCATTTTTAGCGCTCGTTCTGTGACAATGTACAAACTTTCCTGTTGACAATTGATTGATATGTATGGTTATGAGAGACGCCGTGGTGGAGGGCTCCGGAAATTTCGACCACCTTTGGTTCTCTAACGTGCATTCTTTCCGGTTGACGAGGAAGTTAGTTCACTGAAGAGCCTGCCTCTTTTGGCTTAGTCTGCTGACCCACTTTAGCATATCTGCATCGCTACGAGCCACTGCTGCACGTGCCTACGTGACATCGGTCACAGCGGCTCAATTATACACATATGCCAGCACGCGTCGCCGTGTCCCGACCTCTTTCCTCATATTCACGCTGAGACCCGAGTGTGTATGTGCTATTTCTCTTTGGACTGGTCTCATTTTCACGCTTATATGTGCTCTTCCTAATAAAATACGAGCGGAAAGTTGCAATCACGTATACACCTGCCAACCCGGGCCAAATACTAACAGGACAGCCACGCTTTAAGTGCTATAGAATTTCGAATAACATTCCTACGGTAACTAATTACCCACTAAATAGGAGACAATTAATCGCCGAGGAAACTCTTCCTATCGGAGGTTTATCAGTCACGCCCCATAAGTGTCGTGCAACTGGACTGTGTGTACACCTCCAACTGATTCTGTTGTTTTCTTTTCTTACATGAGAATAGTTGAAAATGAAACTTGCGGCTCAATTCTGTATGTAAAAATTGTACTCGGTTACTGAACCACAACATGCCAAATCTGAAAAGCTGTTTTCACGGGATAGACGCGAATCCGGACGAATCATTCACGAGGCATTTGACGTGACTTTGATCCCTCCGCAGCCAGCACTCGCACGACAGGCGCAAATTCACGCTGCGAGCGAAGATTTCGGCATTGCGACCCGAGGATCTGAACCATGATTTGGGCTCCCGTCGTTTCACGAATCGCTCCGCAGGTGCCGAAGTGGGAACGCGGGAATGGCTGACGTATATGATGACGTATATATAGTTATACGCAATGCGCAGACTACAACTGCGATTTCGTCCGTCGTGTGAATGCACTTTAACTGGCCCAAACATATCAGCTATGAATTACTATGCATTGAGTTTTTTTTTCAATCATTTCATTGAAAACAAAGCGTTGTACAATATTGCGAACATAAAAAAAAAGAAAAGGCACAAGAAAACAAGGGATGTGTAAGTGCACATATATATATACGAGAGACATTTTTAACTCATTACCGGTGGTATATCAATGAGAACAAGTTTCTTCATGACGTAGCGATTACGTAGTGACGATGAAATCAAAAGCATGCAGCCATTGTAATTTACCAAAGTGGAGTAGAGTAAAATTAGAAAAGAATGGAGTAACCAAGAAGACGCGAGTGCTATGAGTTGTGTAAGATATCGCACAGCAACCTGAAGAATAAGCAACAGGTAGGCCCGGTCGTAAAAACAAATTTTGGGGGAGGGGGGACACTTCTGCAAGGCTTTGCAAAACAACCACTTTTATTATTAGTCTTCGATGAAACACCCCCCTTGATCAGAATTTCGTTAGGGGAGGAAAGGGTGGGAGTACCTACCCTTGCCCTCCTGGATGAGGGTCTGCTCCGGGTAACATTGACTCCGGGCGTGTAGTAACCAGGAGATGGAACACACCGGGACCATGCCCCCCCCCCCCCCCCCCCGTCTCCTCCAAAATCAAGGAGGTGCACCCCCCCCCCCCTTCCGAACAAAGTTTCTGGTTCTGGTTACGCCCCGGCCTGCTCATAGGGTCCCTTGTGCATTCACATAATGCGACTCGAAGGTGCAATTGCCATCTCTTCTTTTTATTTTCGGTTTATGCACAAGGGTGCCGAGAACCCGAGCTCACGTGCCACACTGCCAAGCGCCATCTTTATTTTTTATTTTTTTTTTTTGAGGTCACTCACTCTCCGGTTCGATCCCGCCGGCCAGTGTCGCGCCAGAATTTGAATTTGCGGTATCATGATGACGTCACAAAGTTTCTTAGGCCAGGGGCCTCACAATGAGGTCATCACGTGACGATGATGACGATAGTTTGCTTCACTCGTCCTGGACGCCGCCGGATGCTAGCAGTCGCTGATGGTAGAAAGTTTGACCACTGACGGTCAAATATCCCGTTCAGTGAGGCATCTAAAGGTTTCACTCCAACAATAAAAAAAAATAGGCCGAAAAAAGGCTGAGGGCTACCCAGAGTGCAACGAAATGAGAATCGATAGGAGCAACGGGCTCCACGCCATCAAAATAGAACAGTAGAATCGACAGGGGTAGCCCATATCTAGTGGATATTACGAGAACAACTTTTGTCTGAGTACATCACACCGCGACAAGAACAGATAAGAGATGACCAGTTAGAGCGACGGAATAGTTACTAGGTGGACGGCAAGCACGCTCGAGTCCAGCAAATAGTTGTGACATCTGTAGAACAGCTACATCATTCGAAATGAAGACGAAATGGAAACAGCTTGTACACCACGGAATGGTCTGGAGATTATTTACAGAGACCTTCGTGCCTCAATGAAAATAAGACAGGCTGATCATGGTGCTGATGCTGTCGACGTTAATGCTGTCTTTTATCCAAGAACTCAACATCGCGAAGGAGGGGATGGGTTGCCAAATTACAAGGTGTAATATGTGTATATATAACTGTATTTCGAAAATTACGCGGTGGGCGCCACCCTGGAGGTGCGGCCAAACGGGACTAACAGCCTGAACCGAATAATCGAGCAGCGCACGACACCGACGCAGAAAGTTTGAAATTGAGGAGTTTGCACATCTTGTCGCTAGTAACTTATAATAATATCTGGGTGCACCAAGACCATCATATGATTACGTGCGACACCGCGTTAGGGAGGTTCGTTCCATCCGGCGTTCTTTCATCGTGCACTGCGACGTCGCACAGTTCGCAGGCCTCCACCATTTTGCCTTCACGGCAGGTATCGAACCCGCGACCTTTGTGTCACCTGTCGAGCACCGTAAGGGTTACTGCAGTAGACTAGTCACCTAATATCGAAAGCAATCAAAACAGTCGCGAAATACTATCACGCTTTGTCAGCGCTTATGAAGTGACGGTAATTTTCGTAATCAGCTTCCGTACATGAACGGTTCGTATAATTGAAAAGGAATGGTTGACGGGCGAATTGCCACTACTGACGGACGTGAAGCAGTAGTATCGTATGCCAGCTGACATACATAAGGTACCATTCTTGAGAAAATGATTTACATGGAGATGGCTGTGTGATGCAACTAAGTGTATGAGAACCTAAGGCAAAAACAAAAGATAAATTAAATCACTTTACCTAGCAACCCTTTTGGATTTGTCCCCTGAGAAGCTAGCTTAAACACACGCAACTAGACGTGCTCAAGGTTTGACACCAAACATGAACTCGAGTTGTAGCAGCGATTGCAATTGCTCGAGATGAAACTAAGAATACAGAAGAAGCTATATTAACAAAAACGAACGAGTCAAGAAAAAGTCGGCTAGTTCCGAGTAACCTCCTGTCCAACGAACAAAAACGAGCCCTTAAATTTTCACTTCTTTTTTACGATTACTTCAAAAACCCGGCCACGGCGGCCGCAAAGTTTCGATGGACACGAAAATACGTGAAACCCATGTGCTCAGATTTGGGTGCACGTTAAAAAACCCCAGGTGGTCGAAAATTCCGGAGCCTTCCACTACGGCGTCTCTCATAATGATATGGTGGTTTTGGGACGTTAAACCTCTACAATTATTACTAATATTACCAAAGATGACTTAAGAGTGTTATTGAAGAACCACGAAAAAAAGCCAAACAAACGCGATTCTCCAGACATATATAAGGACTCGTAAATTGAGGAAATCATGAAAGGAAGTTAGATCGTTGCATATAGTTTGATTACAACGAAGCATGGATGCCTTTTTTGAATACCTCTATGTGGGTCACACCTCCCTGGTGGTTTAACCCGCCCAGGGGATTTTACGTTCCGCGGGCTTCGTGTCGGGGCAGCGGTTACACCCTTCTGGGCGCAACATTACCACGGCCCATATGGTACACCATGCCTATTTTCTGACACCGCATTCCGAAAGATGGTCAAGGGACAAGCGGGTGTTGAGGACATCTGGTGCTCGGCTATGGTGGTAGGATACGTGTCGCCTACAGGCAGAAATAGTGTTCCCCAATCGCCGAAACGGCAACGGGCGGCGCTGACTGACGCTTACACGTTTGAATTCACATGTGTACCCCACAAAG
This sequence comes from Rhipicephalus microplus, assembly GCF_013339725.1. Taxonomy (NCBI): domain Eukaryota; kingdom Metazoa; phylum Arthropoda; class Arachnida; order Ixodida; family Ixodidae; genus Rhipicephalus; species Rhipicephalus microplus. The sequence continues at coordinate 39,796,183 of NC_051174.1, forward strand.
TCGATGGGCGGATCACTGCCACCAAAGCTCAGTGCTAGCTAGAGCATCGGACGCGTTGTTCGAAGGTCGCAGGTTCGGATCCTGACGGTGGCAAGTTACCTCTTCGTCCACTTTCATTTATTGACGTTTACTTTACAACTATTTACAACTGCAATCCGCTATACTCTCACTTGGCATCATTGTCTGTTCTCATTAATATTGTGTCTAACAAAGAAAACGGGCTTTAAATTTACATTTCTTTCCTTCATATCTAAAGGCGGGCTCTCACAAAAACAAAAGTATGACCACGAGCTTCGAAACTGATAGGGCTAAGAGCGGTCAGTTTTATTTATTAGCCGGCTTACTTCCCTGAATAATATTAACACGACGACGCACGTGAGTGCCACGATATATGGGGTGCCACTATACATGTATCGTCGCTTATAACCCCCGTCTAGGTAAGAACACGCTCGTTTCCTGGATGCAGCCCGCTTCGCGAACCTACAGCTCACCGGTGCTTCCTATAGCGCTGTTTTGCCATCACTGGATGATGCGTCGATTGATTGATTGATATGTGGGGTTTAACGTCCCAAAACCACCATATCATTACGAGAGACGCCGTAGTGGAGGGCTCCGGAAATTTCGACCGCCTGGGGTTCTTTAACGTGCACCCAAATATCAGCACACGGGCCTACAACATTTCCGCCTCCAACGGAAATGCAGCCGCCGCAGCCGGGATTCGAACCCGCGCCCTGCGGGTCAGCAGCCGAGTACCTTAGCCACTAGACCACCGCGGCGGGGCGATGATGCGTCGAGCCCCGCCGCGGTGGTCTAGTGGCTAAGGTACTCGGCTGCTGACCCGCAGGGCGCGGGTTCGAATCCCGGCTGCGGCGGCTGCATTTCCGTTGGAGGCGGAAATGTTGTAGGCCCGTGTGCTGATATTTGGGTGCACGTTAAAGAACCCCAGGCGGTCGAAATTTCCGGAGCCCTCCACTACGGCGTCTCTCGTAATGATATGGTGGTTTTGGGACGTTAAACCCCACATATCAATCAATCAATGATGCGTCGAACAAGCACTATGTGTAATCAAGAACAACCCCTCGTTAACCGCACTTCGTACCGACAGTAACAGATATGCTGTTAAATACCGACGGCCACTTTGTTCCACCTGACAGCATAGAAAACGTGTGCGCGCTATCTTATCAAATCGTCATTATTCAAAACGCCGGACATGTCAGAACGCCCGTTGCGACGATATCATTGTATTGAAAATATTTTACATATCTTCACAACACTATTTGTTCTATTTTAAAACGCAAACTAAACGAAAGCACTTGTTTTGACATAGCTACAGAAGAATTGTACGGGTTGGAGGACCTCAGTGAGGTACGAAGTGTATCCAAACAACGCAGAATACGTGCAATCCTTTGTATGCCAGAATAAAATGAAAGAAAAAGAAAGGGAAACACTGTGACAGACATTTCAATATCAATAGTACCGAGTCAGGAAAGTTGCGCCGAATTCCATCTCTGTGAGGGCAGGGCTGCATTTCACGTTAACAAAAGCGACAGTCGTGATACCATAATAGCAACGCTCTATTCTCTCTTGCTGCGTAAACTTATATCCTCAGGTGTTTGAAGAATTCTATCCACTATTATTAAAAAAATCGCTGAGAAGCCTTATCTGCGTGCTACTTTTGGTGTTCATTCTACTGCGGCAGGAGGTATTTTTAAACGCCTACAAACTACAAGTACCACAGTAGTTATAGAAATTAACACCATTAACGTTTTAACCGGTGGAAATAAGCGAGCGAGTCGTATGGACGAATTAAAGTCCTTGATGCAAATAGTCCATAGCATCCTTGAAATATATGAAAAGCGGCCTCTGGCAATCACCACGTGGCAATGAAATCTGGCTAATTTAGCAGGTGATTACGGCGTAAACGTGGCGCGAAAAAGCCAAAAAAAGAAAGTGTACACCAAAGCGCTTGTCGTGTACTATCGGTGTCAAATAGAACCCAAACAGCGGAGCGAGTGTTTCAAGCATTAGAAACAGTATATTGTTGGCCGTCCAGTCATCACCATCGACAGGCGTGCACATCCGGTTTGGCAGCACTTCGCGATCCCCCTACAGGGCGTTATCACCGTTTCTGCTCTAGTTTTCGTTTGGTGGTAATGGTGGCCATCGTGGGCGTGCCAAACGCTTTGGATGGTATCACTTGCAATTCCTTGCTTTTACTTCAGCGTCGCAGTGCAATCGGTGACTTGGCACAATAAAAGAAAAAGAGAAATATAATCGGTTTGCGGTTGATTTTCAAACGATCGTCGCATCTCGTTCGCCAGCGCTGCTTCACCTGCACCCTTCTTTGAGAGACCGACCCGAAAACGCGTCACCTTACCTGGAAATGCCAAGTGTTTTTTTTTTTTTTCGGAAGAGAGAGCGCAAATTGCTTCGCTTTACCGGCACGAAGTGAAACAGCGTGAAATTTCCAGCATTTTGAACCGGCTTTTGTCTTCCATAAATAGAATTAGCTAGGCATTCCTTGATGATGGACTCCGTGGTGAAAGACCGCGCTACAATACTCGGCTTCGGCTGCAGTAGTTTAACCTCTTTTTTTTATTTTGTTCCTTTCAAATACCATACCTAGAACACAAGCAAACATAGCGCACTATAGGGGGATCGCGCAGTGCTGCCACGCCGGATGTGCGGGCCTGTCTGTGCCAATGAATAGTCGACGACACGCACTATGATTTGATAGGGCTTGTGCCACACGCTCCGCCGTTCGTGTTTCATTTGATGCCGATAGTACAGTTTCCTGTCCGTGTCTTCTTTCGCGCTACCTTTACGCCATAACAAATCAGTATACCAACTCGCTCGCCTCTCCGTTTTGCTTCGCTTCGTATATAGCAGGCGAAACAGATGCGCCAAACAGCACATCTGCCTAAATATCTTCGAAAGCGCCCTCAGTGATGACACTGTTTCCCTGGCCGTTATCGACCGTCAATCTACGTACCTCATTTCGTGGCAACGCTTTGCTGTCGCGTGGCCCCTTATTGACACTCGGTTATGCTCCTCCATGGATGCGAGGGAAACATTGCCGTCATTGAGGGAGTTAATGGTAGTGAATGGTAGGTTCGCTGTTTGGTGCGTCGGTTTCGCCTGCTGTATCAGCCAAATTTCATCGCCCCGCGGTGATTACCAAATGGCCACCGTCAGCAGCCGAGTGTACCTAAGCCAGTAAACCACCGCGGCGGGGCCACCTTCTAGAAATTTAAAAGTGGCTGTGGTGTATTTGCAGCAAAGATTTGAATTCGCCCAGTTTACTCAACCGCTAACTTCCCCTGGTTAAGATGTTAATGTGGTAATTTATACAATGGCTGTTGTATTATAGTTTGTATGCATCTGAAGATTTCTTCTGCCGCAGTAAACGGAACGCCGAAGGTAGAACGCAGATACCTTCTATCTGTAATTTTTTTCAATTCTAGTGGACACATCTCTGGAAGCTATAGAGGGTACATTTCAGTATCCGTAGCGGCGAGAACCTTACAAGCCACAGAGCAAAAGTAGTGTTGCTCGATTCTTGACACGTTCAGTCACGAACGTGGTCACGAGTTATGGTAGGCTTGTCACCTGCACGACGTCGATGTCAACGAGACAACTACGATAATAATTGTTTGGGATTAGCGTCTTGAAACCGTGATATGGTCATTAGGGACGCCGTAGATGGATGGCTCCACCACCCATTGGGTCCTTCAACGTGCGCCTACATATAAGCACACAGGCCTCGAGCATATTCGCCTCCATCGATAGTGCGCCCTCCACGGCAGATATTCGATCACGTGACCTGAGGGTCAGCAGACAAGCACCACAACCATTATAACATGTTGGCGGGTCAAGTTAGGGGATTCTACGACTTCAATCACGAGCTTCGAAACTGCTAGTGTATAATCAGTCTATTCGTGTGTAATCTGCTGGGGCTTGCTACAATAAATGCTATTGGCATGGCACCGAGCGCCGTGTACACTAACCAGATGGGCGACTATACCGTTGCCTATAACCATGACTGGGCAACAACGCGCCCGTATCCTGGCTGCCATACTTTCCTACAACCATACTCTAGAGGGAATATGGCACTCGTGTCCACGGCAGGTGCAACGCATGTCGCTTCATTTAGAATGGTAACGATGGATAGTAATGGAGGCGGAAATGCTGTAGGCCCGTGTGCTCAGATTTGAATGCACGTTAAAGAAACCCAGGTGGTCGAAATTCCCGGAGGCCTCCACTACAGCGTACCTCATGATGGTTTCGGGACGTTACACCCCACATATCAATCATCAATCAACGATGGATAGTACAGGTATACCTGAGATTTGTCTTGCCTTCGTTTTTTTCGGTTGCGTTTCACTTCGAATGGCCTTCAAATTCAAATCGGCTCACGAAGTTCACAATGGTATCTCTTTTTTTTTATTCGAAACGAAACTATAGTATTGTAGTTCAGTATAACGGCACCAAAACGCAACAATAAACGCAGACACAGGTGCTTTCGAAGCCCGCAAGCACGAAGACTTGGGGAATCCGTGTACTACCCATCATACCCACGGCGGCTATACGATCACACCACTTGAGTTCTTTATAGTAAATACTGCAGAAATGAAGCTTTATGCAGGCTGCATGCAGCCACACTTTGATTCCGACTCTGCGGTGCTTTCAGGCACACTTTTGCCATCACTGAGTCATGCATGGAAAAACATCATGTGTCATTAGTGTGTCACCACCTGTCAATTACCGCGCCCGCGTTATTTGAACGTCGTCTAGACAGCAACAAATTAAATATAATAGAGAGAAAGAAGTCACAGCTTTGCCGCAAATGCGGAGCAATAAAACGCGATAGCAACAAATTAGAAGGAGATCGAAACATGCCACGCAAGAATTGCAAGCAGATCGAAACGTGCCCCGCGTTCATCACGCACAAACGACGCACAAAACATACTCACAGGTACCCATGAACGCGAATAAGCGTCTCAGTTGTTACTTCGATGCGTCTCAAAAGCGCACCCTTTTCACCAACAGAGACTGTACAACCATTGCAGTGACCTTTGTGCGCCCGGTAACTACAACAGAATTGTTCCGGTGAAAGCCGAAGGCCAACCAAGACGCACGATTGTCCCCATCGCGAGCTAAGCGCACGCGTGAGCGGCCACCCGGCCTCCTCTGCGCGGGGAAAAGTACGCGTGGGAGATGAGAGCGCGCGCACTGCCGCTTCGTGACGATATGGCTACGCGCGCTCGTTGCGCCATCTTGCTCATAATACTGAAAACACAATAGTCCCTTCCCCCCCCCCCCCCGAGATGCCCTTACGCAGCGATAAGTGGTCGATATAAATAGCTTGCCGTATGAACGTCGAAGGACGTGTTTTGTCGTGGCTCGATGGGTTACAATTCAGAGGTCCCACGTTCGATTCCGCACGCCAAAGCTTTTTTTAGAATTATTTTTCTTGCGTTTTCATCTGTATTAACACGTATACATATAGGGTGAAAGACGGCGACACCAGCGTCAAAATCCAGCCGAGAGTCTTCATATAAATGCTATCGCACTAATAGGGAGTCAGCCATTGTTTTTCCGCTGCTATATACTGAGGAAATTTATGGGTGGACCATGGAAGGACCATAGTGAGTTAATCCAGACAACAGAGATTACAAACTTCATTCCTTTCGAGCTAGGCACTGAATGTCTGGATAAAATGAAAGAGAAAATAAAAAAACAGTTGCTAGAAGCGTATGAAACTACACTGAGATCGGGAATGTGTGGTGATGGACCCTTACACAAGTGCGCTTCTCTGCACTGCGTATTTGATCAAGTGATGGCGGAACCTGTCGTGCTTCAATCGGAGGCGCGGTCCTCTAGTTGAACGTGCTAGGGCTTGTCTATTATGAGTGTTTATGTCAAGATAGGCGACTCAACATTTCCCCGTCAATGCGTAATTAGCAAACCGCGCTTGAACAGGCTGCTTGCGCTAAGTGATAAGTCGCCATTAGTTGTAGAAACTGCATAGCGGGAAAGCTAGCTTCACAATATCGAAGAGGGTTTATTTCCGTGCTTGCGAGGGCACCGCAGTATTTCGCGTTAAGAAATTAAGAAAGGCGACAGTCATGTTGCCGCGAAAACAACGCTCCCTAGGTCCTCTGTTTGTTACATGAAATTTAATTGCTCACTATATATATATATATATATATATATATATATATATATATATATATATATATATATATATATATATATGGGTTCTTTTATCCGTGTTTTGACACAATATTGATGAGATTTAACGGACAACGATGCAAATGAAAGCGTATACAAATATAGGGAAGTTATTGCACTTAATTTTATTGTAAATGTGAAGAAAAAAAAGTGTATGAAAAGATAACTTGCCGTGGACAGGAACCGAACCTGCGACCTTCAAATAACGCGTTCGATGCTCTTGAAAGCGAAGGTCTTAGGTTCGATTCCTGCTTACGGCAAGCTATTTTTTCACCAACTTTTCCTTTTTCTTATTTACATTACATTGGTTTTAATAACTTCCCCTATACATTCCTTGGCGTTATTGTCTGTTAGATATTATATATATATATATATATATATATATATATATATATATATATATATATATATATATATATATATATATATATATATATATATGACGGATGAAGTGATGGTTAGTAGAGGCCGAGAAGGAAGAAGTGCTTTAGGATAAACATGGCGTATGAGCCAGGCCACGTCGCCCATTCATCATAGCGTCACACGAGTCGACGGGATGGAGACCTGCCTGCCCCTTCATCAGTCGCTCATCATCGACGCAGTTCCCCACAAGACTCCCTGTCCATACATCGACTACCGGATTATCTCCAACCAGGACACAACGACCAGCACCATGACAGATTCATCGGCCGACCTTGACATCCCCAAGTACACCGGAGCAGCGAACAATGGAGCCGTGCAGGACTGCTTCTGCCTGTTCGAGCTCCACGCTACCACTGCATCATGGTCGGAACGGGAGATCAATACGAACTTCACTGAATACATCTCCCGTGAGGCATTTAAGTTTTACCTCACATCTTTGAAAACGACGAGTCATGGCAAAAGATCAAAGAAGAGATGATCACCCGTTTTAATGACTGTGACCAAGACCTACTTATTGCCAACCATCGGGAGAAAACCGCACACTATCGTCAATTCCCTAAGCAGTCCTCAAGCATTCGAAAGCACAACGTGAATCGACAACTGCCACAAGACGAAGTGGCACATGAGTTTGCTTTCAGAAGACCATGCGTCTTTTGGGAAGAACCTAACCATCAAGCGCGCCTCCCTTCTGCACGAAAGTCAGCATTTCGAAAGTCCTCGCCGCAGCATATGACGCGAGACGTTGCTCATCGATGTGACGCTCTTAATTCTTCTTCCCGCATACGCGGTCCACCACGCGGTTTTCCATCACGCGGCTCTTCAATCGCTCCCATCACTCACCATTTGCCTCATGAGGACGCCGCGACCACGGTAGACGACCTGACGCTTCACGAAAATACCCTGTCAAGCCATGCTTCTTCCACACGGGCTCATGCATCACCGTTCAGTGCACACACACTAGACAGTCGAAACAAAGCAGATGGCTCAGACAAATCTAACATCGCACGCTGCCAAGCGCGAGAGCCCTTCATAGTGAACAGTGCAGAAGAAGCCTCCAAAGATATTTTTAGGGGCGAAGCTCCTTAGGGCGTGGGCTGTGCGTCCCCTGTAGCCTGTATGTAGCCACCTCTAGTTTAGTTCTTGCAGTGTTCACTAGATGGCGGTACCGTCTCCTGTATGTAGCCACCTTTCGTTTAGTTCTTGTAGTGTTTACTAGATGGTGGTACTTGTAGCTGATGATGAAAAGATGCAAGATGTTATAAACTAGAAAGCGGTACTTGTAGTTGATGAAAGACGCGAGATCTTATAAAATAGGAATGATGTCACATATGGCGCGTGTCATTGGTTGAAGGCAATCGTTCGATTTAGTGCGGCGACGTACGCTAGGGGGAGCGATGTAATAAAATCGAGTGGGCAAAATGTACAGAGGATTCATGGTTTACCAGGTTTACCTCCGGAGCTTCGCCCACTCATCATCATTCACTTCGTGGATATGGCGGAATTTTTTTTCGATTCTAGTGAGCCACCTTCATTTTCTTTTGAGAATCAAGACAACCCAACGAACGACTACCAACTATTTATTGGTCACACCGACTATTAAAAAAAAGCAGGCTCGTGTTACTAAATGAGTACCACCTAGTCAGATTTCGCAACATCAGCAGTGCCATCAAGAACTCAAAGAACTCCGGAAACCGCGGCAGTTACATCGAGCACTACGACAAACTAAAATAAGATCACAAGCGGATTTGCGGCTTAATGATGGTCGTCAGGAAGGACACCAACTAAAGGAAAGACCAAGTCAAGATCTGAGCCATATTCGTAGTAGGAAACGTCAAGGAAGTCTTCTGCACCAGATATCAAGGCATGATGTACAATCCTACTGACAGAGATACCACCGCAGAAAACCACGAAACAGACTGAACCCTACAATTTGCAAAATGCAGGAACACAGGCATCATATCATCAACTTCGGGTTCTCGCAAACGCAAGCTGGAAGAAACGCTTCTGTCTCAGCCACGACACAGAATACAGCGCCCACGACAGAAAATTCGGCACCTACGACGTCCGACCTTCAAATGCTACAAGGACGTCCAACCTCGTTCGTTCTGCGCAGCTGCTGAAGCCGTGTCATGGACAGTGCATTTTTGCAACACGTGGTTACCTTCTCTAGAACGCCACAGCCAGTCTCGGCCACCAGAACTCTCCTATTTACCGGACTGCCGCAGTCTTTTCTGAAGTTTTGCGAGTTTACGGAACACCACTGGGCCATGAAACCAATTGTGCATTTTGACATTTGTGACTTCTCAACCACTCCTTGTTTACTTTTTCTTGTTCGTAATCCACGCCTTCTTTCGGGGGGAGAGGGATCATGTGACGTATGAAGCGATGGTTGCTAGAGGCCGAGAAGGAAGAAGTGAAATGGAATAAACATGGCGTATGAGCCAGGCCACGTCTCCCATTCATCATAGCGTCACACACACACACACACACACACACACACACACACACACACACACACACACACACACACGTGTGTGTGTGTGTGTGTGTGTGTGTGTGTGTGTAATATATTTACCCGAAGGTCACGGGATCGAATCCCAGCCGCGTCATTGTCATTTTCACGGAGTCGGAGTACTGGAAGATCGTGTGCTCAGATTTAATCGCGTGTCAAAGAATCTCATCTGGTCGAAATTTCTGGAGGCCACCACTACATGATATCTCATAATGACATCGTGGCGTAGAGTGTGAACCATATTGAATACGTCGACGGAAGAAAGAGAAGTTAAAAAGTCGTAGCGGCTCAACTCTGGAAAAACATGTTTTTCGTGCAGATATCTTGGAAAATGAAAGAACAAAAGGAAGGGCGCTAAGGCTGCCGATAAAAACTGCTGGCTAAGCTTTCTTCTCGCAGAAAAAAAGAACAGGATGCGGAGATAGACGCGCTGCATCGATCATATCTTTCCCAGTGTAGACGCTCCCACGCTGGATCACATGACGATGTCACGTACGCACAAGGTCCAACAGTGCGTTTGCCGAGCCAAGTTTTCTCACTTGTAGAGACGCGCGAATAGTCGTTTTTGCGACTGTATTGAATTTCAGCAATTTCGGAATATTGCCGTTTTTGCAAATAACATGCAATAGTGTTCACATGGCCACTCTACATTAAAACTCAGCGCACAATGCCAACTTTAAAGAAAGGTGCCAAGAAATGCAGGGTCACGCAGTCGCATACGGTCACTACTGTCATTATATAAAGTGACTAATCCTTAATTTACAAGTTTCAATATTTTTGTATTTGCGATTGTTTTGTTCATTCATTACCTGAGCACTTATCTATGATTGTATTCGATTTTATCTTTGGAAGCATTACATTTTGTTTTTTAGTATACATATTTCCCTTGCTCGTACTATTGCTTTACGTATTGTAAGCATTTTTCCGGATATTTAGTCAATCAACGTCACCTACGTTCATGAAATTCCTGTGTGTTGAATAATGTGCTCATATTTATATTGTTAAGTATTTATGGGGTGACCACCGAACTATTTTGTTTCCCCATGACCTCGTTCTAGGCTGATAAAATGAAAAAAAAACAGCGATAAGTGTATGCAGATTGTTAGCATAAACACAATTTATCGGACTGTGCCAACAAACATTTCATAGCAGCTAAACTGCGGCTTCCTGAACGACATAACTTGCTGCGCTAAATAAGCTTCCATGTCGTATAGTGTACATGCACAGGGATGAAGTTTGTCGTACCTGCATGCACAAGTTGAGTGTTTATTTTCGGGCAGTTTGTAGTTGGAAGGGATAGTGAAATATTCGTCAAAAATCGTATTAATGAAAAGCGGCTTTGGGAATCGAAAACGGAAGTGAACACCTATACTCGATTGATAAAATCGATTAGATCGAATGTCGATTAAATGTGGTGTCTTATTTAGTTTAACATAGCTAATTAGTACACTTTGTCAATTCGATATTCAACATTTCTGAGTATCTGCACACCTCTAACTACATGCGTCCTATGAACTCCGTCATTCAAGTTCACACCTACGAGAAGAAAAATTAATAGAAAATGAATGCAGGAATGGCTCCGTAACGCCCGTTGTAAAGCGAAGAGACGACGAGGATTTCTACAGCAATTGCTGCATTGGCCGAATATGTTGTTGAGCGGGGGCGTCGTACACTGAGTTTAGTTTGACCCGATAACGAAAGCTTGAAAGGTTACTTTTCACGACCGTTGCGCGGCTGCTAAATTGCGCGTGTGCAATCGAAGTCATACGAGAAATAACACCGACCCCGAACGATAAACGTCAGAGGCACAATCAGCGATTCGTAGGGTCATAACTCGGCAACGCTGATTGTGTTCAAATTCTTGTTTACGGGATGTAGACCTTTTCAAAAACGCCTCCCTGGGCGCCGCCATAGTCTTCTTTGGGCTGCGCCATCTGGCGTGACCCCTCAAAAATGCACTGACAAGGCTGCGCCCTTAGCCTGTGTACTCGCGCTCGCAGCCCATCATGGCGGTGTCTTTTTCCCTCTCGTGAAAAGGTGTGCAGTTTCTCGCAAGTAGGGAAGTATAATGTGAACTGGTTTAATAGCAAGTTTAACGAAATTCGATGCCATATCAGCACGGTTTGACACTATATGTCAGTCACTTCCCGCAATTAGAGACAAACGTTCTTCACAACGCGCTGAATTCTTAACAACGAAATTCCCATCTAAAAACATATAGCAATGTCCTATACCTGGACTTTTTATGTTCTGGGTTCGTTTACCACGGTGGTACAGCGGTTGCAGTGCATGGTTGCTGACAAGAAGGTCACGAGTTCGATCCCCGCCATGGCGGTCGCATTTCGTTGCAGTGACATGGTAGGGGCTCACGCAATGTGCCATGTCTGCACGTCAACCGCCACGTGAAGGCCGAAACTACCAGAGTGCTCCACTACGACGTCTCCCATAACCATGTCGTCGTTCTGGGACGTTCAAACCCAACAATTATTATAATTCCAAGTTCATGTTTTCTTTGTGCTCACATTATGCGAAATATTTAGTGATCTACTAATTAACATTTGCATATTGTTTATTTCGTTGCTGATGCGCCGCACTCCGCGGACCAAATCGAATTTGTTTTTACTTTGTTTTTTTGTTGGCAAAGAATGGTGTTAGCCATGGTTTCGCTCGCACACGAAAAAAAGATATTCGCAAAAGCATTATACTGCTTTATTACTTAGCGGGCGAAAACAAAATAGCAGCACGGCGAAAAAACACTTACCAAAGCTCACATTGCTTGAAACTCTGTACGGTTGTTTATGTTTTCGACTTGGCTGAATACTCCGTGTTGCCACTACACCGTTTGCGTCATGAACGGCGCGGTGTTCACTTACGAAGCCCCCCTCGAGAGTGCCTCTGGGCAACGCAACCGTTTGCGACTGGAATGCTCGTGTTGAAATAAACAGACCGCTTGGAAGCCGAGTGTACCGCAAGAGGCGCACTAAAGACGGCACGTTTCGGAACCCTTGCCCTGCATGTGCTCCTTGTCTTCGGACTAATCTGCCTGTGTCGCCGAAGGATACCGAGCAGGCGGCCACAGCGTCCGGTTTCCAAATATATAGGTCGTTCTTTCGTACGCGTTATGCCGCCGTCAGTAGGCGCCTTCACTAATTATAGAGTAGGGGCCGTCTTTTCTTATACGAGCAGTTTCATTTTATGCATCACTGATGGTGTTTTAGGAAGGGGGTTTGTACCCCCTTTGAAGTTTTGAATTGCGCATGTGTATGTTGTAGAGAGCGACAGAGAGACAGTGCCCGTCCGTCGGGCAAGTTGTTCTATACGCTATTCAGCCCGTGCCTCACAGCTGCCGTGCCGCTCTTTGTGACAACATACGCAAATAAACGCATCGGCAATGCACGTAGAGTAACTGAACCGCGCCGGTACACTGAAAAATAATTTTTCTGCCTACGTTCCTAAATAACGTTTTGTGTATGTGCAGGATCAGTAACACTGCCTCCGTTATATCTGAAGTAGGCGGTTTTCGCGACCTCACCTTACGAAATAAAGAGCCGGAGACAGTGTCGCTTTCGACGCGACAATTGTTTTGCTCATTCTGATATAGAGGAAGCCGATCCGTATCAGGAAAATTGAGCACTCGGAAACGGCAACCTTAAAGAGAGCCCATCTGCTATGCGGCGATCGCTAACGAAAAATTGCGACGAATGTCTTGTTAACAAGACAGATGCATCGCGATCCGATCCCGACGACAAGCTCCACTTCAAAATGAGCCCGCCGCAGCGTTTGGCACAGTGACAGCTTGGCCAGTGAAGCGCCGAGCGCGCTAAAAACACCCGTACAAGACAATCGGCCGCTTCAGCTGTGAACGGAATGCCCTCCCCGAGTTCTGGTTTCGGGCGAAACGAGAATCCAACCGCCGTTTTTCCCACACAGAACCACAGCAGTAAGTCAACCCTCCTTCCCCGCCGATCGTCGTCTGCATCCGTCGGGCGTCGTCTGCTAGAGCAGGGTTACGCGCGGTAAATGCGTTGCGCGTGGTTACGGTTACGTTACGAGGTTACGTGCCCCCGCGTAGGAACGGTGACTCACCCAAAATCACGCCGTCCAAGTCGAAAAGCACGTGTGTCACCGGCTTGAAGGTCGCTGCCATGGCCCCAACCCGGAGCGCACCCTGCCGACTTGGCATCTTCCTCGTCAGCAGGCGAGTGTGGCAGACGACGCTGTTCGAGGTTTCACTTTCGATAAAGTGTGACGTGCGAAACAACACGTGTTTCGCAATAAGACACTCCTTCTGCACACAATGAGCTGCGCGTTATCTTGTGCGCATATGTCCACTGAAAATAAACAGGCACCTTTTTGTGAATAAAATATTCACTTGATTTTGAATTTGAGCATTGTTATTGTGCCGCAAAAAACCTCATATCAGATGACCAGGACTTCGTAAAAAAAAATGTATATCTGTATTTAAAAAACTAAGTTATCAAATTTTTAGTTGGCCAAGTAATAATAAAGTAAACAGTTTTTAATTAACGTGCAGTCACAAAGTTGTTTTCGTAATAATTTTTAATCTTGAAGGCTGTGCTTTGAGTGTATGACTTTTTCAACCCTGACGTCGAGTCGACCCGCGACCTCCGAGATGCGATGCACAGCACGACCGAGAATGTTTCTTCGGCGGTATGTTTACCTGCACTGGACGCACTATCTGTCATCAAGATCGCGCGTCGAAGAAATGCTCGTCTAATTTACTTGTGCTTTATTACTCAACTAGTGCAGCACGCGCCGTCCTAATTTTTTCATCTTCCGTGGTCACCGAGCTTTGGAACATCGCGCTTTGTAACAAGCGGTCGGCATCCTTCATACACCGAATGATAATATGCAGCTGCAGTGCGTGAGAGCTCAAGCTTAGGGTGCAAGGCAAGGACAACGATGATCATCGTTGTTATTTATTGCACGCACCCGCAAATAACGCAGCAGATTGTCAATGGCAATCACGGAGGTCATGCAAGCACTTTACCGTTTTTCTATGCACCTCGTAGATGGCGCCACGTGCCCGTTGTTTTCGCCCGATTGAAGGTGCGTCGGCGGAGCAAGTATGTGCATGTCATGTGTAAAGCTTGTGGTCGTTTGATAACACGCGAACTAACTTGTGGAAAGTAGATCGCGTGCATTTTGTTGAGCTTTCTCCTCTGGTAATCTCAATACCTCCACTTCGATAACGTTACTTCTTCCCTACTGACTAGTTGATTATGTGTACCGTGGCGACGAGATATGAGTGAATCCGATATACACCAGATGTTTTAAAGTTTGCAATTTGTATTAGGCGCTGCTGCTGCATTGAAGATTTTGAAGAAATGTGTCAATGTGGCCTTTTGACATACGTGCGTTTTTAAAGTGCGGTCTTCCTCTAAATGAGGAGCATTGGTGTCACTACGCTCACGCCGCAGGAGCCTCGCTTGCTCATAAAGTACTCTCGGTGCAAAGTTGGGTCGCGTGCGTCACTCAACGTAAACCTCAAAACGCGCTTCGTGCTGGAATAAAACCGAAAAGGCACGCCAACATCCTCGCAAACCACAATAAACTTAAAAAAGATAGGTTAAAAAAGTTACGCAGTCGACAGGATTCGAACCTGTGCGGGGAGACCCCAATGGATTTCTAGTCCATCGCCTTAACCACTCGGCCACGACTGCGAGGTGTTCCGAGATGAGCAAAATACTGAAGGGATAGGTGAGCCAATATTTTTTTTGCCGGTTTTTTTATTTAATCATTTTAGCACAATCATTCAGGGGAGCTGCACGCCAATGAAGACTGCAAATAATCTTTCGTCTGGCGAGCCGCACATTTGGACTTTGGTGGTAATGTTGCACCTTTTGCTTTTCGCGCAAACGCAGTCTATATTATTTTTTTTTCTCACGGTCCCATTTTTCACATATACACAATAAAGCATAGGTAAGCAAATAAATATCGAACAGGAATAACAGTAAAAGACATATTGCAAATTGTAACAAGTCTAGGCATAGATAATAAAAAGAAATATTGAGGAGTTATATTTTTTCAGGAAAAAAAAGACTTAGTGCTACAAGACTATTTGTTCGATCGCAGTCAATAATAGAGTTATGCGATTTTTTTTTTTTAATGCGAAGCATTTCTTATCGAACTTCGGCGACTTTGAGCGTATCTATCTATATATGTCCCTTGCGTTTGCGTGCTCTCGTGGTCACCCCCTTAACTTGGCGTGAACCAAAATTAGCATGGGAGGGTAAGATGATTAGACGAACATGACGTGCTGGTCAAGACATGATACCGTCGCGTACGTCGTCAAACACTTCCCACCCGACAGTGGCACATACCCACGGGGGCGGGTATGTGGCGCTGGTATGCGGGTATGCGCCACAGGTGATTGACACTTAGTATATGTACCCAGGAGCGACGAGAACGCACATGGACAATTTCAACGCGTGTTTGCTAATCAAAGTAAGACCAGAAAGCGCGCCCCTGAAATCCTGCGTTCACTCTTGCCTTTCTCTCGAGAAACGTATCTTGCCTTTATATCTCGTTACATTCAAGTGACATTGCATGCGTCCAGGAGGACTGGAACCGTCCTTGTGCCACTCGACGTTCAATCGTTACCTTGTATGGCACATCACAGCGTCTCTTCGCCGCTAAAAGGAGCACCATGATGTATTTTTTTTTTTTTGTTCTTTTGCTTTTTAAGTCCGGACCCACGCCTATTGCACGGAAAGAAAGAAAGAAAGAAAGAAAGAAAAGAAGGAGAGAAAGGAAGAAAGAAAGAAGGAGAGAAAGGAAGAAAGAAAGAGAGCCAGCGGCGCATCCCTTGAAGTCATGCGGCATTCTTTCCGTCAGCGCTTCCGCAGGTCTGGTGGTTTCCGAATCCTGTCGCGTGGCACGCACGAAACAACAAAATTCGTACAAGACAAGACAATGGTCGGTCCTTTGGTGTGGCTGCCGATTCTGCGCCAGGGCTGCACAATACTTACGCGTTGTCTGCCTCGCTCGCCGACGACAACGGGGGAAGTCGTGCTCCAATCGTGGCGATTGTTTGTAGTCTTCGCTTTGCTATGCTCCGACGCCATGAAGGGCGCTCATTCCGCTTCGGTTTGATTTCGGCATCGGCCGTTGACCTGCACAGTCTGAACGAGAAAAAATTAGCCGACAATTACGATGCTGCCTCATGCGAATTATGACAGCATGCTCGGTGTTGGGGCCAAGGCCAACCATGTTTTCGCTTTCCCCCGACTACGCCATAAATTACATGTTTTGTGAAATAGGACAGCGCCCAGTACGATTATTTGTCTTTGTGCGAATAAGTGATGTAACCGTTGTTCACCCGGAAGGTACTACTTACATTTTTTTTAATGCGAGAAGTGGCTGTGACGTCGACAATTCTCGCTCGGACTCTCCAATGTCGCAACAGCACCCCCAGTCTACGTCAACCAACGGAAAATGTCGATTGCACCATAATACTCGGCTAAGCATACATTCTAAATTCCTAAATGTAAAACGAAATAAAACATGTTATATGCAAAGCTCGTTACAGTGGCCACGCATGCACATACATACATACATATATATATATATATATATATATATATATATATATATATATATATATATATATATATATATATATAGTATCGGACAGTAATTTATTATGACGTTTTAGAATAATGGAGGATATGTAGTAGACAGATTACATAGGAAATTCACTAGAAACACAATTTCGCCGTCTTCTTTACTTCCTTGTCCTCTCTTATGGCTCACAGCGAGTGGCACATACTCGCAATGATATACAGGGCACTCTCCATCCATGCGTCTTAATGTTACGCGGGTTAACGCGAGTCCTTGGCCGACATGACACCGACAGCACTGCATGGTGTGGCTGTGTGGTAGAATACCCGACTGCCACGCAGAGTGACCTGGCTGAAATCAATGCTTTTGTATTCTTTCATCGTTTTATTTTTTCATGTTTGTTGACTACGCCACTGACGGCGATGTCATTCAAAGCAGGAATGGACATCTAATGAGTTTCGCTCTAATATATTCAACCTTGTCGACATTTCTTTTGGGCAGTGATCCTGAACGACATGCTGGAGCACATACATAGCGCAAGTTGGCATAGGGTTAGGCGGTTACATGTGATACAAGCAACGGAATGGACAAATGTCAACCACCAACAAGTAACGCCATTCACGTAATGGAACGTGAAATTCACATGTTCCTTGAATACCAAGATGTCCCCCTTTTTTGCCTGGGCCTCAAATGTTTAAATGTGTGAAATTGTTGTGGGTTGCCTGACGGCATACCGAGCTTGGCTTGAAAGACGCCGTCCTGTGCTGGGCAATGGAGGTAATATAACTTTACCCACGCACGTATGCACTTTAGCCCACGTTGCCTTAGCCTCATGTTCCCACAGGTCTTCCCGAACGTTTAGCCCTTGAAAAACAAAATTACTCGTTTGTTCATTGCTGAAAACTACTTGTTTACAAAGTCGTTATAAGCCTTTCTCGGGAATCGAAATAACTAAGTTTTAAGGTAGACCTATAACTCTATCAGTTATTCCTTCAATCCTTTATTATTGTTGTTAGGAATTGATACAATCACTAGCAGCAGGAGGAGGTAGGGAGGTGAGAACTCTCAGGTGGATCTCCTGTCCCCTGTTATTCGCAATGTATGACTGATATCGTAATAACTGAAGCTTTCACGGAAAATGAAATATGCGTAAGCGTAGGGTGTTTCATACTCAACACCATGCATGCTTCTCTGGCCCCCATTTTAATTGCTTTTTTCTTTTGCCATATTGCATGACATCTTCGCCCGAGCAACGATTTATGGCATCGAATAAGAAAGAGAAAAGAAAAGAAATAAAGAAAGAAAGAAAGAAAGAAAGGGAGAAAGAAAAAAAGAAAGAACGAAAGAAAGGAAGAAAGAAAGTAAAAATCTGTTAAAATGCATCACGGTCGGGAACTCGGGATGCTCCGGAGCTCCTGTTGTCTGCTGTGACGGGACGGTTAGAAGTTGGGGGAAAGGACGGACCCGGCTGCAAACTACACCGCGTTGTAGTTCGGTGCAGTTTACTAATCGTGAGTAGCATTGGTTCGAACGCGCATTGGCACAGTGCCTCCGACTTTATAGCCAGTCTTACTTTTTTTCTTCTTGCCCCCACTCCAAGTGTACATCGGGTCGCCAACCGAGCCAAAGCTTGGTTAACCGGCCTGCCTTTCTTCTTCGTCTCCATCTTTCCCTCGCTATCTCTACGAGTTGATAGTATGCACTCCGTGAATACTTTCTCTTCCCAGTGTTAACGTCCTTTCGCACACGATGATTTTAAAGTACCTTTTTGTCCGAAACAGTTGTCGCCTTTTACGTGTACGCGCGGGCGAAAGTTCCCACGTGCTACCCCTACACCGAAGAGCAGCGAATCTATACGGAGGTTGTTCATCTTTTGACCGTTCTCGTATTACTGCGCTATCGAATGCCCGAAGTGGTGCGGCAGTTGTACACGTGGCGCCTTCTAGTGGTGCAGTCCTCGTTTAGACAAACACATAACTCAGATAATAGTTGCAGCATTAGACAGACGTATTATTCTTGCACTGCGGTGTTTTCCGCAGCTTCGTACATAAAAAGGTGGACTTCTATCTCTTTCTTTTTTCTTGAACAAATACACTGATAGAATTAGATTACGTGTGGTAAAAGGCAATAATGTTGAACGAAGCGTCACAGCCTGTCACTGCAAGCGTCATATATTGCGTTAAATTTTAGTTAATGTTTTTTATTCGCATAATTTATAAGAATGGAGAAAGGCGCAAATGAGAGAGCGTACTTCCCACTGGAAGATTCGGGCCCCTTGTACGAGGCATGCAGCAAGTAGACAGATTATACACACACACACATGTATCATACTCAATATCAGAGGAAACAGAGAAAATGCATCGGCATGCGCTACACTTACACAACACTACAATAACATTAATGACAATCACGGGGTTTAGCGTGATAGTGACCGACGCGTTTAAGTTGGGACTCAGGGTTATCCGTTTAAGCTCTGTGAGCTGTGCCAGTTATGCCTCAAAACCTGGTACATTTCGCATCAGCCCGCAAATCTAGCGGGGACTCCGGGGAATGCCTCGCGGCTCTCTGCATGTGCAGAAAGCATCAGCCTGCGCTGAACACAACTATCTACACCACGCCGGGACTTGGGGTGGGCGTGCGCGGGATAGGTGGCGGCAGGGGGCTCATTTGCTGAGGGAAAATGCGGGCCGACACGACAAGTTGGTTCGTTGCGGGTGACAGCGATGAAAGCGGAGCGACCAATTCGTTGTGCCGAATGCGTTACACGCAGCTGGTTCGACGCGTTCGAGAAAGCGCTGTCGCCAACACAACAGGCGCTTTCTTCACCAGATGGCGACATCGAGCAGTATCCTTCCTTGCCCCTCTCACGCCGCCTATCGGCGAGCGTCGTTACGTGGTGCAAAACGCCACCAAATGTTCAACAGGACCGCGGACGAGCCAACTTTACGGCCACGAAGGGGTGACTTTCTCGCACCGACTTGTTTCCGTCAGTTCCATCGTCATTGCTTTTTTAAAGACAGTCTAGGCTTAGGGACCTTCGACGGAAACATATTGGTCTGTCTGTACATTTGTCTGTTTGTCCGCCCTAACGATACCTCAAACGGCACCAAACGACCAATCCCGTCCGCAGCGCCCACCAATATTGCTGAAGGTTTAGGGTTCATAGTTGTGCGATTGTCAAGTGAAAAGCAAATATTGCGCATATCTGAGGCGCCATAACAACATGTCTATGTTTTATATGTCTGCCTTTATACTAGAAGAGGCTCACACAAGTAACTAAGGAATGTAGCGTTTAACGCGTTGCGCTGACAGTGCAACGCGATGCTCAAGAAGGTGTTTCCAATGCTTTGCTACGACGACACGGTGGTGGCACCTGCCCGTCGCTTTGCGTTCTACACTTTATCACCTCCGAGACTGGCGCGCATCTTTCTCCGTGGTCGTGCACGCCTTCGTTTTCAAAGATAACTGCCAGATGGCGCTCGTGTCTAACGTGCCTAGATGCGCTTCTTCGCCTCTGTTACATGCTCGAGGCGTTCTAACGCAGTGCCTCCAGAATACCATTCACCGATTTTCTTGCGCAGAACATCAGATAAACGTTTGGTTCACTCTCTCCAGACGCAAGACTATCGTCTTTCGACGACATTTACAGTGTAACGTGTAGATTAGGGCCAATTTTTTTTCCCTAACAGTACCTGCCATGGTGGTCTGGTATCGTGGTTATTGTGCTCTACTGCTGGCTCGCAAGTGACGGGATCAAATGCCTGCCGCGGCGGCCGCATTTTCGATGAAGGCGAAAATGCCCATGGCCTGTGTTCTTATGGCATGTTCATGCATTCCAGCAGGAGGATGCGAAGTGGGAGTGACTGCCGCATTTCGTCCCCGCAACAAACAGTTAGTTCGTGGAGGGATTAACTGCAAAACGAGGGTGCCGTGCCCAACTTGAGAGCTAGAGGTATTGTTAGACCGTTAGGAGAAACGTTCACTCCGATGGAATTTTCCGGCGCAGTGGCGGCCTCGAAGGAAGGATCATCATGCGCGTAAGCAAATATTCACCTAAAGAAATCAACTGTTAACGGTTTATTTTAGTGTAAATGGTCATTGCCCCCCCTCCCCCGTCCCCCCCCCAAAAAAAAAAAACGTGCTCGCACTCAAGCTGTATCTATGCGCGGCGTGGTGAACGTTGTCGGCAAGTTAACCCTTGATGGTGTCGCGATGTGCAATTGTGGATCTGTTCTCATAACGTGGTCGGGATTGCTGTCTCTTGTGGTGCACCGAATAATCTTTCCTCTGTGGTATGCCGTCATCCGCTACTAGAATGTAGTGCTACGCTACCGAAATGCTCCGTGCCTGCTGGGATATCGCCTGGGAGGTCAATTGCCATCACTCCCCGTGAATTTGCATGTGCTCTGTTAAAGTGTAACGGTCACTGCTTGCTTAACGATCACGTTCTCTTTCGAACTAAACACGCATGGTTGATGAGTTCACGCTATACAGCATTGCGAGTGCTCCAATGGCTGGGTCATCGAAACTTGGTAGCCTCGATAAAGGCTCAACATTAGCTCTGCAGGAAGTACAGCTGTGCAATAATTGCTTTCTTTTCTGTGCTGAACACATAAGCATTGTTTATGAGAAATTTTCGTGGCTTTTCGAAATAAAATTCACTTAAAATTCGCAAGGGGACACCGCTAGGGGGCCACGGAGTGCGGACGTGTTGCGCGTCGGCTCCGCAACTTTCCTATGTTTTTGGTGGATTGTCAAATTTATCGTGGAAAACGCTTCTCACCATCGATCGGCGGCAGTTTCAAGGACTTCCCTGACACCAAGTTTTGCCAGGTGGGACCACTTTTTAGCCACTTATTGGCGCTTTTTATTCCACCACGAAAGCAAGAACGCCAAGTCCAGCGTCTCTGCGCACGACGCCATAGGCCGGCCGCTGCAGCGGTGGGGCCTGCAAGCCTAACGTGTCGCCGGACCTCCTCGGAGCTCCCGATCCCCGACGGCAGCGTACAAGGTCTTTGCCAGGGCTAAATGGATGTCGTAGAGGTAGAAGGAGAGGACATTCGGCCGGAAGATTTCGGCGAGGGAGCAGGATGGTGCAGCGTAAAGAGAATGAAACAGGCCGACGGCGCGTCCGAGTCAGCGCAAGACCAGAAGACGGAGACGCAGCAACAGGCGGCTGCCGCGGAGACTACAGGGATTGCCCCGGATACTGCCACAGCGGCGCAGAATAAAAAGAAGTGTGCTCGTTACTTGCAGCACCTCGCTAAGGCGAGCCGAATGCCAGAGCTACCGCCCGATGACTACAGGATCATTGTGCGCCCCCGCGGCGGATTCAACGGGGCTGAATACAAGATAGATCGCATTTACTGCTGCCTTCGTAACGCGGCAGGTATCGGTAGAGAAGCGGCTAGAGAGGACAGCATCTGCCTCAACGTTAAACAGAACGTCGTGTTGCTCAGCACTCCGTCCGCGGACAGAGCCAAACGCTACGGAGCCATCAGCAAGCTTTGCATCGGGAACCGAGAGTTCGAGGCGAACGCCTATCAGGCCGCCCCGGAGAACACTTCCAAGGGCCTGATTAGGAACATTTCCAAAGACGAGAGCCCGGAGGACATCGTTAACAACCTAGTGACGCAGCGCAACCCCGGCGTGCTGCATGCCAAGCGAATGGGCACCACGGACAACATCATCGTATTGTTCGACGGTTTCCATGTTCCCAGACACGTATACTATGGACCTATGCTTGTGAGATGCTCCCTCTACAGAAAGCACATCGACGTGTGCTACGCGTGCGGGAGGCTGGGCCATCGCTCCGACGTGTGTCCCAACCCTGCCGACAAGATTTGCCGTGGCTGCGGAAGCAGTAACCCACCGTCTGACCATCGCTGCGAGCCGCGGTGTCAACTGTGTGGCAAGGATCATCTCGCGGGTGACCGCGTCTGCAAGGCGAGATACAAGACTCCTTACATAGTCAAGCGTCGCCGCCTAGAGCGAAAGCGGCGTGAAGAAGAGCAAGCGGCCGCAGCGTCCGACAGCATCTACAACAGCGGCATTAGCACCGAAGGCAACGGAGGTTACTACAATCATTATCCGGCGTTTGACAGTCATTCATCCAACGCCACCCGAAGAGGACGCTCGACAAGCCGAGACGCGAGAGGCGGCGGCGGTAAATCCCGGTCCCGCTCTCGCAGCCGGACACCAAGGCCGAGAAGCATGTCGAAGACGCGCGGTGGCGCCGTTCCGGGCGCCGCAGCTGTCAACCAAGGCACCCAACAAAGTCAGCAGCATCAGACGTGGCGGCAGCCGCAACAACAAGGACCCATGGGCACATGGCAGCAGGTGAGATGGGCGGATGTAGCCGCCTTTCGCGCCGGCGGCGTTGTTTCGGCGGGACGTCCTGGCGGTCCCGCCGTCGGTGGCGGCGGTGGGAGCGAGCTCAAGCTAGCGGTAGAGCGAGCGCTAGAACAACGCCTAGGACCATTACAATCGATAATTTCAGAGCTGAAACGCGAGAACGCCGCCCTTAGAGCGGAAAATTCCAAATTGAAAGGAGAGGCTCCACGAATGCAACAACCGCAGCACCAGTCGACGGCGCCGCCACCACCGACGCCTCGGTCTTCGACTCCGTCGAGACCCGAGGCGGCGAGGATGGACACGGATGACGAGAGCAGTTCGGGAGAGGGGGCAGGCGGACGCGAAGACCGCCCGTGTATCGCGAAAAGGATAGCACTAGATCCTGCCAGGCACAAATCCACACAGCGATTTGGCCGTTATGATAAGCTACAGAAACAAATCGATACTATCGAGACCAGCCTCGATAAACGTTTTGCTAAACAGGTGGCACAGATGAATGACATGTTCAATAGTGCGATAGCTAAGCTCTCTGAACAAATGACACAAATGCTCACCGCGCACACGGCGCGCATAGAAAACATTGAAGCGCGACTCCCGCCATCTGCGGGCAGACCGATTAGAACGGTGAGTAAGCCCTACGCTAGACAGCAACAGAGTCAGCAGCAGCAGAACGCGCTGCCAGACGCCGAGCCGCAGATTCAGCCGCACCCCAGTCGCCTCGACGGCGATGGGCTAAATTAAACACAAGCATCACCATGGCTAGACACGCGCACACTCACACTAACACTCACAAACAACAGTACACGATCTGGCAGTGGAACTGCCGGGGATATAGGAGGAAGCGGGGAAATCTCGAGCAATTTATTCGAAGCCGTGAGACGAAACCGGACATTATCCTTTTGCAGGAAACAAATTATCCGGCAAAACTAGCTGGTTACAAAGCCATAAATGCGGCCGCGGCGGACAACAGGCGGAAAGAAAAACGTGCTACACAGCGCTCGGCGCGTGGTGGGACGCCGGGGGCGGCCGCGGGTCGCCGAGGGCGGGGCGATCCGCTCTCGTCGTCGGCGCGACCGCGGTCGCTGCCGTCGCCCCCGCCGCGTCCGGCGCCGGTCGCCGCCGTGCTAGTTAGACGTAACATCACGGTGGCGCAGCGCGAACTTGAGTGCGTAAGGATACCGCATGTTTTTGTAGAATTAATTCCTAAGCGCGGCCGAGGCCTGTTTGTACTGAACGTCTACAGTAAACCCACGCTACAGCACCGATTTGGGGAGATGCCGGAGAGCAAGCACGGCCGCCAACGGCGCACCTCTGCTAGTTGCGGGTGATTTTAATGCGCCCCATGGGGCCTGGGGATACACGCGTGAAACGCTCAAGGGCAAACACCTTTGGGAAGACTCGCAAGACCAACGGCTTGAACTGATCGCGAACCCCGCCGATCCGACGCGCCGGGGTAACAGCGTGAGCGCAGACACGCTACCGGACCTCGCGTTCGTGTCGAATGTCACAGCGGCGTCTTGGCAAAACACGCAGGAGGACTTAGGGAGTGACCACTCTCTGATAGAGATTACGGTAGACACGGGCCCGAGCGTTCGTAGAACATACTCTGAAAGCACAGGCCGTAAACTCAAATTAGTGCAGTGGGACGCGTTCCGCAAAAAGAGAGCAGAAGGCGGGCGAGGCGACAAGCCGATCACGGATATAGACGAGTGGACCACGACGCTCAATCGGGACGTAGACGCGGTAACGTGCCACATCCCGCCCGAAGCGAAGCTCGAAGTAATCGACAGCAGGCTCCTACACATGTGGGAAGCAAAGCAAGCCCTACTGAAGAGGTGGAAACGCCAAAGACATAACCGGGCGTTGAGGAAACGCATAGCACGGTTAGACAGAGAAATTGAGGAACATGCGTTCCAAGTCTGTAGGTCACAATGGGAAGACCTGTGCAACGGCCTCGAGCGACAGATGCGCGGGGCGAGTGCTTGGCGCCTTTTCCGGCACCTATTGGATCCGGAAGATACTCGTGCCGCTCAAGGCCATAAAACTCGGAGACTTGTGAACGATCATAAAGGCGATGACCTGCTCGGAGCAATACGTGACCGTTACTTTAAGTCGGCAGAGAGCGTCCAACACCCAGATTATGACGGCGTTGCTAATGAGCAACTAGACGCCGAATTTGGCGAAGCGGAAATTCGGGCAGTCCTTTTTGAACTAAACACCCGATCGGCGCCCGGCCTGGACCGGGTTTCGAACAAGGCTCTCCGCAACTTAGATGACGAGTCAATCTCCCGATTTGTGACTTATATCAACGAGTGCTGGCAACGCGGTTCCCTTCCTGAAGCGTGGAAAAGAGCTCGAGTTATCATGATTCCTAAACCGGGCAAGCAGGTTGCGCTTGATAATCCAAGGCCAATTTCGCTCACGTCTTGTGTAGGAAAAGTTCTGGAGCACGCAGTCCTCAAACGCGTGACTGACTTTCTCGAAGTCCGCGATGTATTTCCGCACACCATGCTAGGATTCCGCCGCAATCTCTCCGCACAAGACGCGTTGCTTCAGCTGAAGCACCACATAGTTGATGACATTACCAGCTCAACCAAGGCGATCCTTGGCCTAGATATTAAGAAGGCCTTCGACAGCGTTAAACACGAAGCAATTTTAAACAGAGTTCAAACATTAGGACTAGGACAAAAAACATATAATTACATACGTGACTTCCTTGCCGGCAGACGCGTACGCGTCGTCGTTGGAGATGTGGAACTGCAAGAATTTGAGATGGGCTCGAGGGGCACGCCACAAGGCTCCGTAATTTCGCCATTACTCTTTAATTTAGTTCTACTGGGGCTACCCGAGAAATTATTAGGCATACAAGGATTGTATCACAGTATCTACGCGGATGACATCACCCTCTGGGTTCCCGGCGGAGGTTGTGATGGTCACGTCGAGCGTACGCTCCAGGCAGGTGTAGACGAAGTTCAGGAGTACTTGCGAGGAACGGGCCTCGAATGCTCGGCAACCAAGTCGGAACTTCTAATCTACAAACCTACAAGTAGAGGTCGCAAAACCCCGCGCGACGAGGAAAGGGAGTGCTACAAAATAAGCGTTCTATTGGCAGATGGCACTCCCATTCCACACGTAGACAAAATTAGAATTCTGGGGTTACACCTGCAGGCAAACGGCCATAATGGTGAGAAGGTGCGAAGACTACGTCGTTCGGTAGACGACACGATCCGACTCCTACGTCGTATCACGAACAGACGTACTGGTATGCGCGAACACTGCGCGATCCGTCTAGTGCAGGCGTACGCAATAAGCCGTATAACATACGTTGCCCCCTACCTCAAATTGCTAGGCTCAGAAAAAAACAAGATCGAATGTATAATACGAAAGGCTTTCAAGAGAGCAATTGGAGTTCCACTGAATGCGAGCACTGAAAAGTTACTAGAACTTGGACTGCACAACTCACTCGACGAGTTAATTGAGGCCCATGTCGTTTCGCAAAACGAACGCTTGTCGGGGTCTAAGACGGGTCGACACATCCTCGAGTCACTTGGCATCCGGTACCACACTCAGCAGGGTGTTATGAATTTGCTATGTCGTGATGGTAGCGGTTGCGGAGAGCGGCGAGCCGTCGAGCGGACTTCGATGAAGCCTTAGCCCGAAGGTGAAACAGGGAGGCAATCCGTTTGGAAAACAGCAACAAAAGGAGCGTTTACTGTAGCAGGTTTACAGAGCCGGCCAGCACGACAACGTCGGCTGGGGCAAAATCTTCTAACATGGGGCCGGCTCGGCCTTAAATAGCGTCTTTGGTCCATTCTCTTAGACCCGTTCTCGGGCTCGGAGGGGGAGACGTAGCCGTACCCGGAACTGCAAAGTGGTCCGGCGGAGGAAACGACGTTATCCCCGGACTTCACGGTTTTTCTGCACGGAAGGCGGCGCTGGGAGGGGGGGAGACAGTTCATCGAAACAGGGCTCGATCCTGCGAGACGCGCTCCCGATCGAGGAACATGTCTGTGGCACAACAGCACCCCCGCCGCCAGACAATGCATCCGGAGTTTTGAGCCGTCAGCGCGGCTCGGAAGGAGGGATGCTGGTTGACCGTCGGTAGCCGTTCCGCTCTCTCCGCCCGTTGAGACTTCCATAGGCGTGCACAGGTTCACTGGAACGTATAAAACTTCTAGGCGCGTAAAACTTCAGACAACTAACATAAGAGACAAGGACGAGCGCAGACTTTCAACTGATTTTATTACTACTACGACACACATATATATATTAGAAAGGAGATAAGCAACACACAAAATCAAAAGGCGAAAAGAGAGATTGCAAAAACATCACGTGCTCACCGTGGGCCCTCACGTGCCGAATTTAAAAACGTCAATTCTTTCCCAGATAATGCTATCGATGGTTTGCTGATACAGCTACCTCGAGCAATTGCTGCAGCTTCAATTACAAGTCTTGTGCCTTCATTAGGGTGGGACGCGAGAACCCTTGTCTGTTCGAACAAAGGCTGGCATCCACATTCGGAACAATGAGCGGCCAAAAAACCGTCCCGTCCTGCATTTCTTACTTTCTGGCAATGTTCTTGAAGTCTTACATTGAGGCACCTGCCCGACTGACCGACGTACTCAAGTCCACAAGACAAAGGTACGCCATAAACAATCCCTGTTGCACACTCAACAAACTTCTTTCGGTGCTTAATTTTGCAGCTACTCGTAGTGGTTCCTACGGGGCTTGTTTGGACAGATAATTTTGACAATTTATTCGGTGCGGAAAAAACCACTGACACGCCCGCTCTCTGGCCTATTTTCTTGAGTTTATGCGAGATACCATGTAGATACGGTATCACCGCCACCCTCTTGGGAGTTGCTTCTTGTAAAACGTCCCCATCGTTACCGGCCCTTGATTGTCTGCGCAGCTTCTCACACACAGAAACTAGCAACGAACCGGGATAGCCCGCTGCCTCTAGACGGAGAATCTGCCTGTCGAAACTTCGCTGGACTGAGTGGAAGCAAGATTTTGTTAAAGCGTTATATAAACATGCCTTTACAATTCCACGCTTCACCAGTTTGCTGTGAGAAGACGCGTACGGTAAAAGGGGTTTTTTCCCCCGTGGCTCATACGTCCAACACACGTGCCCAGCTGAAAAAGTTAGTATTAACTCTAAAAACCTCAGGGAACCATTTTCCGGCAACTCATACGTGAGAGACAGTGGTTCAAGGCATTCCTGGAACACTTGCAAGACTTGCTGAAAGCACTCACTAAGGACCTCAAGATCGCAATCAAACAAAATTAAGTAATCATCGACAAACCGGAAGCACTTACTGACATTCATTTGTACCAACCGTTGATGAATCTTTCTATCCAAATGAGCGAGATATAAATCGCTCAACACTGGGGCGATGCATGAGCCAATGCACACGCCTGTTTTTTGCAGAAAAACTTCACCATTCCACTCCGCAAAGGTGGAGGCAAGGTAAAGCTTCAGCACATCCAGGAAGCCAGAAACAGAAATACCACACTCGTTTTGAAAGGCAACAGCACCAAAATCAGAAATTGCTTTTTCAATGACATCAACAAGCCACGGGGGAAAAAACCCCTTTTACCGTACGCGTCTTCTCACAGCAAACTGGTGAAGCGTGGAATTGTAAAGGCATGTTTATATAACGCTTTAACAAAATCTTGCTTCCACTCAGTCCAGCGAAGTTTCGACAGGCAGATTCTCCGTCTAGAGGCAGCGGGCTATCCCGGTTCGTTGCTAGTTTCTGTGTGTGAGAAGCTGCGCAGACAATCAAGGGCCGGTAACGATGGGGACGTTTTACAAGAAGCAACTCCCAAGAGGGTGGCGGTGATACCGTATCTACATGGTATCTCGCATAAACTCAAGAAAATAGGCCAGAGAGCGGGCGTGTCAGTGGTTTTTTCCGCACCGAATAAATTGTCAAAATTATCTGTCCAAACAAGCCCCGTAGGAACCACTACGAGTAGCTGCAAAATTAAGCACCGAAAGAAGTTTGTTGAGTGTGCAACAGGGATTGTTTATGGCGTACCTTTGTCTTGTGGACTTGAGTACGTCGGTCAGTCGGGCAGGTGCCTCAATGTAAGACTTCAAGAACATTGCCAGAAAGTAAGAAATGCAGGACGGGACGGTTTTTTGGCCGCTCATTGTTCCGAATGTGGATGCCAGCCTTTGTTCGAACAGACAAGGGTTCTCGCGTCCCACCCTAATGAAGGCACAAGACTTGTAATTGAAGCTGCAGCAATTGCTCGAGGTAGCTGTATCAGCAAACCATCGATAGCATTATCTGGGAAAGAATTGACGTTTTTAAATTCGGCACGTGAGGGCCCACGGTGAGCACGTGATGTTTTTGCAATCTCTCTTTTCGCCTTTTGATTTTGTGTGTTGCTTATCTCCTTTCTAATATATATATGTGTGTCGTAGTAGTAATAAAATCAGTTGAAAGTCTGCGCTCGTCCTTGTCTCTTATGTTAGTTGTCTGAAGTTTTACGCGCCTAGAAGTTTTATATGGATTACCAACTAGCCCAATCCCACACTTCACTGGAACGACCGAGTCGAACACAAAGCCAAACCACTCTGGCCAAAGCAAGCACCCTCCAAATGCTGATCAAATCGCCAGACCAGCAGAAACGACAATTTTTCCTCGAAATTTAACTGAGCTGAAAAAAAAATAGCATCACGAGCAATGTATCTGAGGAGCAATACATAATGTGGACACTCCTTTACAGTGGATGACACTGCTAAACCAAACAGAATTTTTTTTTTTCGTGAGCGATTCTCGATTGTGACCCGGGCAGATTAGGGACGATCGAAGCTGCCGAGGTTAACTCAATTTGGCCCCGAATCTACAATTTAGAATACCAAGAGTTTTCGAATCACGCACATTTGCGTCGCCTGCAAGCATAAGACCGCTAAACAAAACAAAGCCATTCGATAAGCCCTAACTCAAAGTGTTCAGCCAAAGAGCATCCCAACAAAATAAAACGCGCTTGAAAAAGTAAGTGAATAACAATGAAAATCAAACTTGCGCGCGTTAAACAAAACAAAGTGAAAAGTTGACCTACATTTACGTGCATACTTAAACGTAATGCAAAACCCAAAAGGTACTTTAAACAAGAGTTTTTACACAGCTTTCTCTGTTAAAATAAAACACATTAACTGTTCCCTTTGAAATATTATGCAAACAAAATAATCAAACAAACATATCAATGCCTGCTTCTCCGATTGAAAGGAAAGGAAAACTTACAAAATTTTAGATGCACTCATAGCTCATAGGAGGGCGACCAAATTAGATAAGGTTATTCTCAAAATTTAAATACAAAAAATACACTTCGTTTTAGCAAGGTGGCACTCTCTCAGGCGAACTCTGGGGAGTCGCGCACTCCACAGCTTTCGAGGATTGCGGACTGGACAAAAGGACGACGAATCGACCTGTTCGCCGAACTCAGTAGCAGCGAGTTTTGACCCGCAGCCGCTGAACTCGAAGAAAGTGGCATCTGCACTGCCTCGTTTACGCCGCCCGTTCGACCAGTGACCCTTTCGCCACGGTGGGGAAAAATCGCTTGTGCTACCGCTCAAGCGCTCGCAACGTTTCCCCACTTGCTTGCATCTACAAGGCAGAGAAAAGGATGAGACCAGGCGGTGATTTCGGCGTTCCAATTTCCTTGAATTTTGGTCTTTGTTGACGTGCTTCCCGCCTAATCTCCATCTCAGTGATGGTCTGAGCTTCAAACATTTCCTGCAGGGCCCTTTCGCGATCCTACGCCGAGCCCTGAACCTGGCGTAACGAATGAAGGCGTGTTGCGACCGGGGTTTCCAGACACCGGAGGTCCGGGATGAAGTTGTCGAGGCAGGAGGAAGAGAGACTTGAAGAGGGTTTATTTACAATATGTACATTGCGAACTCCCTACACGGTGAGCTCTCAAACGTGGCAGGCCTCTACATGTCTCCTAACATAGCGCTACATGGTGCTTGGTTCTACATGGTTCTGCTCGGTTCTGCTCTCGAAAAAAAGCACACACGAATGAGCCGTGGGGGCTCATTATAAAGGGTCTGTCCTCCCCAGATCCCTAGATCGGGGACCGCGTACAGAGGGCACCGTCCAACCACGGATCACACATTACCCGCGAGGGTGACGAGCACGCACGGTCCACGTGAACGTTCAAAATTGAAGCGTGGTCACTGCACGGCCATGTGGCACGAACGTGGCTCCTCCTCGTCAAGGGGTGTCGCTGGGCGAGGGGTCTGAAGTTGATGACTGCATCCATCGAAAGGGCCGCCGTAAACAAGCTTCAAATGGTCGCCGAACGACTCGTTCAATTAGCGGGACGATTTCCGGCCGCCGCCGCCGCCGTCATCTTCCAAAGAAGAAGCGGCACTTGTGGTCTCCCGAACTGCTCACGGTGTCGTGGCGGCAAGACGCCGCACCCTCCGGCCAGGGGGGAACAATACATGGCGGACACAGGCCGCCAGCCCGTTTGGCGACTAAAAAAGGAACATCAAAAGGAACGCCGATCCACTGTCAGACCTGGCGCCGGTCCTAACAGTAGGCAGCCGGTCGTTCGGTTACTTGTTTGAAGATTAAAGGAGCGCCGCTCCCTCTTCCGCTCTGGCGCCGGTCACAACAGCTCGTCCGCCGGCGGGAGAAGCGACCTGAGGGTGACCAGCTGCACAGGTTGCCCGAAGTGTCGCTGTGTAGTGCTGTCTTCCAGGCCACTGCTGATGACGCTCAGCCAAGGACTCTTTCCCTCTCGCTCCTTGTGGCTCCCCTCTGGGAAAAGCATTCATACACACCACCACAGGCACGGGAGAGCACCCTGCCCGCACTGAGACACGTCGAGTCCGACAAATTATCCAAAAGCAACCTTACTTAAGCGGTATTACCAAACACAAAGCAGCAATCGGGACGTTTCTCTGAGGTTTCACCAAAACTCCTAATCCCGATCCGATAATAATCTTCCCATCAAACTGCTTTCAAGAAAACTAACTGTCAAGTGATGCGCTCACCGTGGCATACCCGAGTGCTTGCGTGAGCAATCCGCCGTAACCCACCAGGTATCATACTCATAAAATAAAGCATTTTACTTCACGCTATCTTTTAGTTCCCGAAATTTAGTGCCGCCAAAGCCAGTCGTCAATTCCTTTTGAGAAGACGAAAGCATAACTGCCGTGCTGCACCTGCATTAGGAACATCTTTATTATATATCCGCAAACGCACATCACAGTGCTCCTGCCTGGATGAGATACCACCTAATCGTTCCCTTGCTGTTGCCACTTTCACAAAGCATACATATAAACTCACGAGCTAGCTTTTCTTACACACCGGACACATGCGAACAAAACATTAAATGAACAACAAAAAAAAGTTTCGCATGAATCCTGAAAAATCTCGCAAGCAATAACTTTGCGTCTCTACGCTCAGTCATAATTAGTTCATAACGTTGCTCCTGCTCATTTACACGTATCTACCATGACGCAGGCTCCTATGCGTGTCGTTTATGCAATCGCACAACGCTTACCTTAGCTAAACGTACAACGCCCAAGAAATGAACAAAACCAAAATTGTGTTACCTAAACACTATTTGGTAGACGAGATTCTTAAAAAACACATTAAAATCCAAAACAACTTAAACAGTCAAAAGCAAATTTCAAAACAAAATAAATCCACTAATGACCATCGTCAAAAGCTCACGGATGTCTACTCCTTTTTGGGACTAACGCGCGGTGTCGCGTCCTGTGGGTCTTTCTAGGCGAACGGGAAATGGAACAATGGCAAAACCCATTCGCTTCGCCTCCGACCCCCGCAAAGCTCTGCGCTGACAACCTGCGTTCTTACTCTCGCTGAGTACCTCGCACTCCCGCAGTCCATCAAACATGCCGTCGATAGAGCGACGAAAGGGTCTGCCTTTCTACCCAACGTGCTTTTTTTTTTTTTTTTCGTTTTGTCCGGCGGCTCGGACGCATACAAACCAACTCCGGTGCCGATGACAAACGCCTAATTCTGTACGCTCTAATGCGTGTCACTATCCTTCCAATAGATCTATACAACGTATATAGGCTACCAAAATGATAGAGCGCTAACGAAAACAAGGTACAAACGAGTTATTTACAAAATCACAAAAACAAACAAAATGTTCCTTTCAACAGTCCCGAGTCGACGTTTTCCGAGAGGCTAACAGCTGTTCGCAACAACTCTGAGTCGAACTCGCGGTGGTCGCGCCCGGAACGATTTTCTCGAGAAACGGGGTCTACAACACGCGTCAATCGCCCTGCTACCGAACCCCGCGACGTTCCTCGAAGCCGACTTGCTGTCGCTTCCTGCCCCTCGAAAACCACCGACTCTTTTGCCCCGCACCCCGTCCAATGCACCGCGAGAACAACGGAAGGGTCTCTTGCCCTTCGACCACTTACGCACACCATGCGCTTCTCTTTTCTTTGTTCTCTGGCCGCTTGGACGCTTGCGATACGGCAACTTTCTTGAAATTTCGCTCCGCCATTTGAATACATTCCTCAAACGCGTCGCGATTTCTGCCTGCCTGTTTTTACGGCGCTTTCTCCGTTTTGCACGTCTCTTGGTGCCGTCTACGGAGCCTTTCGCCCATCTCTGATGCTCACCAGCACCCACATGCTCATCTGATTTTTCGCGCGGACTGTCTGGATAATTGCCTAGCAATCTCTCCTTCAAACACTGCCGCGTACGATGCGCTTTTCTTTTCCGGCGGTTCGGACGCACACGATACAGACCCGTCAGAGATGACAACGGCACTTTTCTCGCGATTTTACCACGCCGTTTGAAACCCTTACTCAAACGCGTTGTGCTCATCTCGAGCTTTGCCTTATTGTTGCCCTTCGGACGCTTTCTCCCCTGTGCACGCTTCTTTGTGCGGACCTGGGAGCCTTTCGTCCTACTCTGACGTTCTTCATCACCGATATGCTCCTCCGCCATCTCGCGCGCCCAGTCCTGATGATTGCCTATCAGTTCATCGTAAGACCGCGGCCGCGTAGATTGCGCACTTCTGTTCCTTACTCTCCGGCCGCTCAGACGCCTGCGATTTAAGCCAGTCAGAGAAGACAACGGGCCTTTTCTCGCAAATCCGCCACGCCGTTTGAAGGTCCTCGTCAAACGCGCCGCGCTGATCGCGAGCCTTGCCGCGCTTCTGTTTTTCGGACGCTTTCTCCGTTTGGCACATTCCTTGGTGCCAAACCTGGAGCCTTTCGTCCGCCTCTGACGCTCATCAACATGGTCTACAGGGCTGCAAGGTTCGATGGAACACTCTGTTAATCTTAACTTCGTTTCCCCCACCACGGAACCCTCACACCCTGCTGTGACCGCGAGCTCTTTTCCCTCAGAATGGGTTAAAACCTGTTCCATTCCCTTACAGGCACTAGCCTTCTCTTTGGCCTCAAACGGCACCGCCGCTATATCTACAGATATCAGACCCGCAGCACTCTCTTCGGCCCTAAACGGCACCGCTGCTGAAACGCACCGTTCGTGCGGTACATCTGCAAATTTCTGACCTGTAGCCCTCTCTTCGGCCTTAATCGGCACCGCCGCTACGTCGCACCGTTCGTGCACTTCATCTACAGATGTCTGACCTGTAGCCTTCGCTTCGGTCTTAAACGGCACCGCCGCTACATCGCACCGTTCGTGCGCTACATCTACAGATGTCTGACCTGTAGCCTTCGCTTCGGTCTTAAACGGCACCGCCGCTACATCGCACCGTTCGTGCGCTACATCTATGGATTGACCACTCTGCTGCAATGCCACCAATTCACAATTAAGCCTTTCTATCTCTTCATCTAATTCCTGCATCCTTTTTATATGTTCTTCATGCCTGCGCTCAGCTTCCAATTCCTCCTGGCGCCATCTTTCCTTTCTTTGCGCCCTTTGTACTTCCTCCTCCTGGTCCAATAAGTACATATTCCCGAAGTGCTCGATTTCCTCATTGTCACTATTGCTTTCGAGAATCACTTCGCGGAGTTTAGAAGCAGGCATATCATCATTAAAATCTAGCTCCAGATCCCAACACAGGTTCAGCAGGTTCTCTCTCGTCAATCTCGTAAGATCCATGGCGACTACTTTGCTTTGGCTCAGCTGTGACAAAACACAAACCCACCAGCGCTTCAATTCTGGGTCTAGAGAAATTGAAGCCTGGCAAATCTCACAGCGGAGACCACAAGCTTAAGCACCCAAGTAGCACTACGTGGCCAACATCCCTCTCTACTTTTTCTTGTTAATTTTTCACTCCTGCTTTTTACAACATCCTAAAATTTAACCCGCAACGTACCCTTAGAAATTTTGAAACATTACCCCTTGTTCCTATTGAATCATCTAAGCTTTCCTGCTTTAGCGTACTTGCTCAGATAATCATCCAGTGCTGCCTTGTGCTGAGATAACAACCACAGTGGCCAGGCAGTTGTTGGTTATATCTATCTTTTAACGAATTTAGGCTAAAAGACTCGATATATCTCAAGCACAAAGCCAGGCACTCACCCCATTACGTGCGGTGGTGGTACGCTGCTTCGATCCCGCCGAGTTCCAGGGCTTTCGGCTGGCCTCCGGTACATGTCGCTCTCCGTCGCAGACTCGTATCCCACCGCTGCCAACCAGTTGTTGCGACCGGGGTTTCCAGACACCGGAGGTCCGGGATGAAGTTGTCGAGGCAGGAGGAAGAGAGACTTGAAGAGGGTTTATTTACAATATGTACATTGCGAACTCCCTACACGGTGAGCTCTCAAACGTGGCAGGCCTCTACATGTCTCCTAACATAGCGCTACATGGTGCTTGGTTCTACATGGTTCTGCTCGGTTCTGCTCTCGAAAAAAAGCACACACGAATGAGCCGTGGGGGCTCATTATAAAGGGTCTGTCCTCCCCAGATCCCTAGATCGGGGACCGCGTACAGAGGGCACCGTCCAACCACGGATCACACATTACCCGCGAGGGTGACGAGCACGCACGGTCCACGTGAACGTTCAAAATTGAAGCGTGGTCACTGCACGGCCATGTGGCACGAACGTGGCTCCTCCTCGTCAAGGGGTGTCGCTGGGCGAGGGGTCTGAAGTTGATGACTGCATCCATCGAAAGGGCCGCCGTAAACAAGCTTCAAATGGTCGCCGAACGACTCGTTCAATTAGCGGGACGATTTCCGGCCGCCGCCGCCGCCGTCATCTTCCAAAGAAGAAGCGGCACTTGTGGTCTCCCGAACTGCTCACGGTGTCGTGGCGGCAAGACGCCGCACCCTCCGGCCAGGGGGGAACAATACATGGCGGACACAGGCCGCCAGCCCGTTTGGCGACTAAAAAAGGAACATCAAAAGGAACGCCGATCCACTGTCAGACCTGGCGCCGGTCCTAACAGTAGGCAGCCGGTCGTTCGGTTACTTGTTTGAAGATTAAAGGAGCGCCGCTCCCTCTTCCGCTCTGGCGCCGGTCACAACAGGCGTCACAGCACTTAACAGCTGCTTTAACATGTTTGATGCCTCTCGTCTCTTCCGCGCTACGCTTTTGCCGACGCTTTTTTCTCTTCGAATGGCTAGGAATGGTGGAAGCCCCGACACACTTATTCAGAAGCGCACTGCCTTCGACAGGCTCTGTCAAAACTCTATGCGGCTGAACCAACTTATCTTTGTGGGGAGTCGAAGTTCCCAATTTGTTGGCTAGCGTTTCCTGGCGCCCGGTGCTAGCGGTCTCTGCCTGTGGCGTAACGGGAGGCCCGATTAATTTAAGGCTAACAAAGGCGCTTACAGAGCTTTCAATCGGTGGGGGTCTATCGCTGTCGTGGATAGCCCTTTTTCTCTGGCCTTCGAAGTCGGCCTCATGCTCTCTTTTTCGAGCTTTACTCTGTAGCGCTTTATGTCGCGCATCCTGCTCAAGCTTTTGTCGACAGGCGTCAACCTGTAGCGCCTTACGACTCGACTTGTCGTCAAGCTCTTTTTGATGCGATGCATCCGAATCATGTGTGCTGTGAAGCGGCTCCGTCTCTAGCGCTTCGCGATGCGCCTCGGCGTCCTTAGCCGTGTGATGGGCCTCGGCCCCAAACTCCTTGCGATGCACCTCGGCGTCTGGCTCTATCCGACGCACTTCGGCGTCTCGCTCTCTCTGGCACACTTCTGCGGCTTGTGCTTCGCGACGGGCCTCAGCTTCCATAGCTTTTCGGCATGCCTTATCTTTACGCGCTTCTCGACGCGCTTCTACTTCTAGCGCTCTTCGGCGAGCCTCATTTTCACGCGCTTCCACCTCGACCACCTTACGCCACGCCTCATCTCGCTCTCTCTGACGCACATCGGCGTCCCGCGCTTTGCGATGGGCCTCCATCGCTTTACGGCGCGCCTCATCCTCACGCTCTTTTCGGCGGGCGTCATCCTTTAGCGCCCTTCGTGGCGCTTCAGCCCTGTCTTCATCGCTCCGACTTTCCTCGGCAGCATGACTTGAAAGAAAAAAATATCTTATCAAGGCATATCTAACATGACTGAAGTCTCCTGCTTCCTCGAAGGGTAAGCAATTCAAAACATGCGCTATCTTGAGCGGCAACAACGTGGCGAGCTTCTCAACCCAAAGGTCGCGGCTAACGCCAACATCACAGCAGACAACTTCAAAATCCTCAAGAAAATGCGCGATGTTCTCGCCTGTCTGAAAGTTGTGGAGCTGGTGTTTAGCTCGCTCCCATTTAAGGGCTTGAATTTTAAGGTCAAGCTCTCTCATTTTGAGAGCATGCTCTGTCCTTTTTCTGCTCTCCTCGGCTTGCCACTGTTCGTGACTTCTAGCCGCTCGCTCTTCGGCCTTCTGCTGTTCGTGCCTTTGAGCTTCGAGCTCTTCGCGGCTTTTCTCGGCTTTCTGCTTTTCCTCACAGATGAGCTCCCAAAACTCGTCAGCTTCCTCGGCCGTCACATTCTCTGCCCGCATCACCTCGAGAATCGCTTCCCTTGTTTTAGCGGACCCGGTGGAAATCCCCATAGCTCGACAAATTTCGAGGAGGTCCTCAACAAGGTACTGCTCCATCGCGATCTCGTCCCTCGTGATGCTCTACTACCGATATTCACCGTACTCCAAAACTAATCTCGTGGTTTAAAGTAGGTGAATATTAATTTATAACCACAAAACAAAACAAAACACTCTCCTAACATCTGCCTGTGCTAGAGAGGTCTGGCGAAATGAACAGTAAACGTTGGGCACTCACCCAACCAAAGTAGCCGACGATGGTCCAACTCGTGGCTGCCGTCGAACAGTATCAGGCCTTCAGGGATCCGGTCCAACTTGCCAATGTCGAGATCCGGGGTTGCTTGTCCCAGCTTGCCGAACGATGAGAACAGGGTAGCGTATCGCAGCGTAGCCAAACGCTATCCTGGCGGTCGTCCTCGTGCTCGGAGATCCGATCCAACTTTTCCGCCGTCGAGATCGGGGTAGCGGGTCCCAGAGCAGCAAAACGTTGAGGACAGGGGTAGCGTATCCCGTAGCTGCCAACCACTGTTATGAATTTGCTATGTCGTGATGGTAGCGGTTGCGGAGAGCGGCGAGCCGTCGAGCGGACTTCGATGAAGCCTTAGCCCGAAGGTGAAACAGGGAGGCAATCCGTTTGGAAAACAGCAACAAAAGGAGCGTTTACTGTAGCAGGTTTACAGAGCCGGCCAGCACGACAACGTCGGCTGGGGCAAAATCTTCTAACATGGGGCCGGCTCGGCCTTAAATAGCGTCTTTGGTCCATTCTCTTAGACCCGTTCTCGGGCTCGGAGGGGGAGACGTAGCCGTACCCGGAACTGCAAAGTGGTCCGGCGGAGGAAACGACGTTATCCCCGGACTTCACGGTTTTTCTGCACGGAAGGCGGCGCTGGGAGGGGGGGAGACAGTTCATCGAAACAGGGCTCGATCCTGCGAGACGCGCTCCCGATCGAGGAACATGTCTGTGGCACAACAAGGGAGAAAAAGCGGATGTTCCTGCCTCGGTTCGTGACCGCCTAATTGTTCCGCCGCTTCCTAAGAATATGCACCCGACGCACCACGTCGGGCGCCGTAACCAGCGAGCTAGTGACCTTCAAAAGAAGTACGGCACTAGCGACGAAGTTGTGTACGTAGATGCCGCGAGATATGGGGACGGGAGACACGCACACGCCGCTGCGGTCGTTGACCGTGCGGGCAAATGCCTCGCGAGCGCCACGGTGACCACGGGACATACGGAGGCGGCCGAAGAAGCCGCGATAGCCCTAGCAATCGCCACGGTGCCGAACGCTACGATCGTAATCAGCGACTCGCAGGCAGCAATCCGCGGCTTCGCGCGCGGCCGCGTCTCGCGGGAAGCGGCCCGCATCCTTAAGATGTGCGGTGATGGTGACTCAGCGTCGCGATCGCCACAACAAAATTTAACAGTCTTCCTCCTTTGGACCCCGGCACACACCGATGTCCCGCTTCCGGGCAACGAGGCGGCCCACGCCGCGGCTCGAGGTCTCACTCGCCGAGCCGCGGCACATTCCGTGGCCGCCGCCTCCGCTCCCGAGAACGGGGCTTCTGATCTGCCGGATCGAGACACTTTGACAGACACGCAGCGACAACACAGACCACAATGGTCGTGGGGTGATCGTCTCATCACGTTCCGAGATATTACGCAACACTACAGACTGGAAAGGCGAAAGTTCCCGCCACCGCATGACAAATTAAACAGACACGATGCCGTAAGCTATCGCTTACTACAAACCCACTCTTACCCCAGCCCGGTCGTCTTACGCCACTGCTACCCGCACTTACACATTACCGATCTATGTAAAGCATGCGGGCACAGAGCAACGCTGCGCCACATGCTCTGGGAATGCGCCGATAACAATGGTCGAGAAACGGCCGCCGTTCGCGATGCGCCTATGGCGGCTGCCAATACCAGGCAACAGGAAGCCTCGAGCTCACTCGTTCCCGCCGCCGTCCCGTCTGCGGGAGCCGCGGGGGACCTTCTCCGTCGGCTACGCCGCCGCTGGGAGGCGGCGCTCAGAAGCTCGGAGCTCAACGACCAGCTCTGGGCTGTCCGGCAGGCCGAAGATGCCGCCCGAGTTCAGGGACTCAGCGCCGCCATCTGAGGCCACCAAGACCAAGCTGCCGGCCAAGTTCTAATAAAGTTTCCTCTCTCTCTTAAAATTCGCAAGATGTCGTTTATTGCATCGGTAAACAATTTAGGAAGGTTGACTAGCCATTGACATCGCATGTCTGTATTGCTAAAAGCTTGACACCATAAACGCAGGCAGTCGGGGGCTGTATCGGCGACTTTGCTAGTTTGTAACGGTGCTAGGTATGTCTTATTTCATATGTCTAAAAATGAAGAGCAAGCTTTATTTATAAATACGTTGGCCCAGAAGCGTATTGCTGTGAAAGCTTTAACCATTAAACTCGAAAACGGGCTCCTTGAACACTTCATAGCATATTCTTAAATGTTCGATAGCATTGAGACAGGTTCTGCGAAAGAGCTGTTTTTGTCCAACAAGCGTGGTTCGATGTCACTACTTGTGCGCGAACGATTCCGCCGGACATGTTGAATGCTTCCGCGATTACTTTTCTAGGAAGTCGATGACTGAGAGAGTGGCGCCTGCCCAGGAAAGTCAACATCTTGCAGCTATACGAACACGCTATCAGCAGCTGTCGATGGTCTGGGTGCACTATCTGAAGGCGGCTGGACACCATTCATTCGAATAAAACACTGTACTTTTAATTGTACGTACAATAATGCAGAAAAGCCGTTCCGTCTTCTGTATTCACCAAGCAAAATTGTTGAATTTTATTTATTTCTTTATTTACAGATACTGCAGGCCCTTGACGGGTCTATGCAGGAGTGAATACAAAAATATGAACAGAAAATAAATACAAATGCACAGCATACTTTCGCACAGCTGAAAAAATAATACATAGCAAATAAACAAATCGAAAGACAGCACTCAGCAGTATATACACACCTACACATTTATACTTCTATATACACACATATGCAGACATCTCTACAGGGCACATACATCAAGGAAAAGCATTATTTACAATATTTTTTGTAAATGAAGCCAACGTCCCAGAGTTTAAACTTCCTCGGACAAGTTATTCCAACAAGTAATCGCGTCAGGAAATAGAGCGACTTTGTGGATAAAAATGTGGCTAACTTGCCTAAAGGTTTTTCTGTGGTTCGTTGGTTGGTATACGCACGATGCGGCAGAGTCGACTAGAGTCACTAAATAGAGCTGGGTGTTTCTTTGAACGTTTTCGTTTTTGTCATGAAACAGACATTTGCGCTGAACGACGGAAGCAACCGTGATCCTGACACACAGTGACGCGAACATATAAGAGAACTTTTCTGTATACACACACTCATCAAGCACCCAAATGTGCTACAAGCATTTCCGCAGAAAAACAAATTCAGCGTATTTTGCATTTTCACGAACGTCATCACCGAATGGCTGCTTGCCAAACACTGAAGACTTAAGTGTAATATAAGTAATCCTGCTACTTTGGGCAACACAGGTAATATTCACTCTGCTGTGAAAAGAGATGGGGTGTATAGTGGTTAGCGTACTCAACTGCTGAATATGATCACGAGTTCGAATCCTGTGTTTCTCGGGATTTTTTTTTCAGCTTACTTCCAGATATGCTTATGTGTACTGATTGTATATGTCGTCAAATACATAAGTCAACATCCAAATTCTCGGTAATTAAACCAGAAATCGGGATAAATTGGTTGTTGTTTTTTTACCATGAAAGAGCAACTGTTAGTATCAACAGGGAGTAACAGATCGTCCCTTCGCAGTCGCTTCCTCCCATAAAGAGGTAACTCTTACTCCTTCATATTTCTTACCTCAGAACTACTCAGAACTAACAGTGCCCCCGACAGTATACTCCCGAAAGGATGAATCATTCATCCTTTGGGGAGTAATGGTTGCGACAATGCAGTTACCCCCCAAAAGAACGACAAACGAACTTTTTGTCAGAGCCTATAGCTTCACTTAATACTTTGCACCCTCCGTTAACTTGATTCACCTTTGAATGAATTCAACATTTCAATCGCTTGATTCACATTTATTTACTCAGACAGCTTGATTCCACTTAATGACTTTTCGAATAAATGTTATTCTTAATTGCTTCACTTAATTAACATATATGTGTGTATGAGCCATTTCTTCACGCGATACCCGCACGGACCCAGGGAGTGGTCAAACGTAAAATTGTTGTTTGCGCATGTTCGCCGCCCGCGGAAGCGATTCGCAGGAATATATATTTATGTACACATTCGCACTAAATGTGAAATATTTATCAATGCTAGCGAATAAAGTGTAAGGCACATCTGTCGCAACTATCTTCTGATAAAAACACGAATTGAAAATGGCGCCGTATTCGCCTACGCAGCGCGCGTCGAGAGGTTACACTGCGTGGCTGTTGACTGAATGGCAGAGATAAGAGAATGGCAGAGATATATCGAGAGAGGAACATGAAGAGAGAGTGGTGCAGGGTTAGCCACATACAGAAGTAAGGAGAAGATAGGAAAGATGAACATGGTCGCAGAAGTCTGACGATGGGGCACCACTCAGCGAGAGCTCTTGTCGGCGTCAGGTTGACTATACCCCATACGACAGTATATTGCTACATCTGCACCGAAACAAGACTGCATCGAGTACAGAATCACATACTTACAGCCTCACCTTTCTAGGGAACATTTGGCATAATTAAGTAATTTCTGCCAACGGCGTGCAAGTTAACACACACACACACACACACACACACACACACACACACACACACACACACATCTATCTATCTATCTATCTATCTATCTATCTATCTATCTATCTATCTATCTATCTATCTATCTATCTATCTATCTGTCTGTTTGTCTGTCTGTCTGTCAGTCTATCTATCTATCTATCTATCTATCTATCTATCTATCTATCTATCTATCTATCTATCTAACTAATCACATATGTTTACGTAGATAGGCTGGCATACAACCGTATTTCTGTACCGTCGACTGCCCTTTCGTGTATAAGGAGTTAGTCTATCTATACAAGAAGATATGTGAATTTGCAAAGTGCGTGCGGTTATGATGATTGAAAGGCAATGCTGCCTACATATAGGGTTGCCTTGTTCTGGAATAAACATTGTTGCAAGTTGGCACCTTTCCCGTCTTTATCTGTCCATGTATTTCCGTGCGATAGAAAACTACAGTGTTCTTTAGGAACGTTACACTGCCTGTAAAATAGGCATCGTTACCAGGCCAGCCCCATGTGGGCATGGTTGTCTCTCTTTTCGGCGATTTTTAACGGCGTAGCGGCAGATGAGTCAGCAGCTGGTGCGCAGGATGCGACTCGAGGTGCGACGCGTGCGGTCGGCCGCAGGGGCGGTTGGTGGGCCACCCGTGGTGCCCAATAGTGGTGTTGCCCTCAACGAAGCCGGACGCAGGGGAGGCGGGTTAGCAAAAGGTTCGGCGCGTGTCACATGGCGTGGGCCGAGCGCGCGTCAAATCGGTCTACGCGCGGCACTAGCACCGCCTACGGGCATCGCCCAACTATATACATGGAAGGATTAAATTACAAACTTTATTCCAAATTCGAACAGTTGCTCACCGCACTAAACTACATTTTCTTTTCTGCTACCCTGCATAGCACTTGGGGTATAATTATCATTTTGTTTTGTCGGAAGGGTGCATTATGGCGTGGTGAGATACGATTTTTTAGACAGAGGTTCAACAACAACAACAAAAAATTTCATTGAACCGTGTGTGACACAATAGCGG
Organism: Rhipicephalus microplus; assembly: GCF_013339725.1. NCBI lineage: Eukaryota > Metazoa > Arthropoda > Arachnida > Ixodida > Ixodidae > Rhipicephalus > Rhipicephalus microplus. The sequence goes on from NC_051174.1 coordinate 39,840,042, forward strand.
CCTACTTACTTATTTATTTGATTTGCATACACAGACACACAAGGACACAGAGGAACGAGAGAGAGAGGAAGCTTGCAACTGCCACCTGGAGGGGCACAACTTCTGCTCACTCATTTGGGAGGAGGGAAGAAACAGAGGAAGCAAGGATTAGAGGGGAGGAAGAGGAAAGAAGATGAGGAGGGGAAAAAAAAGTTATGAAGACTTCGACGAGTATGAGGAAAACAACATAAATAAAATAATAAAAAAACGTCTATAAACGGGTGACCAGGTCTGTTTTGTTCATATTTGTAAGGAGAGCTTGGTGGTTCTGGTCGCGTCGGGAAGCACAACCACTCGGAAAGAGCTAGTCGTCTAGGGCCGCGCACTTAAGTCCTGGGAATTTATATTCCTTGATCAGCAAAGACCACTGCGTAGCCAATGTGCGACAGTGCACTACGAGATGCTCAAGTGTTTCGCAGGAGCCACGAGCAGCGCACAACGGGCTGTCCACACGCCCTTGGCGGTGTAATCGTTCACGCGCCTGCACAGAGCCCACTCCTATAGTTTGTACAAAAACAGCGCTCGGGAAACCTAATTCTTATGCATAAATGATGCATTGGGTGACATTCGCTGAAATGCGCTTCCAGCAGTTGTGGCCACGCACACATTTTTTCACGTATGCATGTCACTCTCAGGAATACGCCAAAAGTAAATGTCAGCTGGAACAACGGCTGCTCCGGTCTTTCATCTTTAATCTGTACAGTGATTTTTTCTTTTTACGCACATTTCTCGTTCTCGCTTCTTGACTTCAGGATCCACTCCATGCTTTTGCCCCCCGTGTGCTCAGATTTGGGTGCACGTTCAAGAACCCCAGGTGGTCAAAATTTCCAGAGCCCTCTACTACGGCGTCTCTCATAATCATATGGTGGTTTTGGGACGTTAAACCCCAAGTATCATCATCATCATCCATGCTTTTTCTCGTATGTTATGATTGGTAGTATGCGATAACGGGACACCCTTAACAAATGGTATCTGTAGAACAGCAGTGACCTGATTGTTCCGTGCAAACCCATGTTTGACCGTTTGACCGAAGCTGGAGCTCTGAGGCAGCTGCGAACAAGTGACGCACAGAAAGAAAATGTCTGTTGCGCCTATTGACAGCAAAAGGTAGACGCCAAGAAGACATCGGCAGTCTGCATTTTGTTGGAGCGTATACGTTTGAGCACTGAACGTAATTGCATGTTTCATTTTCTAGCGCACAAATGCACAAGGGCGACAGCGCTGTGCTCGGGTCGCTTTTTGTCCTTGTCCGTTTGTGTGCTAAAAAGTGACAATGTATTTTGTGTTTATATTGCACTGGTGAAATGAATCTAAGAACCAATTAGCCATTTATGCTGCAGTCACGTACCATCCGTTGTGAATCCTACTTCTCAACAGTACTTATGTTTTCTGCCAATTAATGGGGAATTTCCGACCCTATATTCTTTCCGACCCGATATTCTTTTTTCGTCCGGCGTTCCATATGGATGGACGTTTAAAAATAGAGAAGTGAAATAAAGAAGGCGCAAAAACGCAGCCCACTTGTGCAGGATCGGACTTGGGAGAGGGGTCACTGCGAGAGACCTTCGTTCTGAATTGGAAGTAAGACTTGCTGCTGGTGATGACCTAATGTATCAGCTTTATTGGCATGCTCCGAAGATATTACAATGCAAGTTCAACAGTTTATTAAATATGCACTACGTGTTATCCCTGTGCGTGCGACGCTTGGTGAATTTCACGGCTGATGGCGTTCGCGATATCCGACGACCGCTCTCCGATCAGGGCGAACGTCTCTAACCAACTCCCAATTGTTTACATTTCCGTCTCTGTCGGTTTTATTCTCACCTTATCCCTTCCCTTGTGAATCACTGGTGAGGTGTTCCACTTTGATGTAGTCATTTTCGGGGTTCACTCTTTATTCATTACTACCTTAAGGAATAACTCCCCCCCCCCCCTCCTGGCGCTTGGGTAGGCTGGTAAGGTGTGGCCTCCGAGACAGGCTCGCTGCTCTTGGAGGACACAGGTCAGGCGCATTTCGGCTTCCCCGGGCAATCTCTTTCAATATGTTTTCTTTGTTAGGGCCAGTGGGCGTCTTAGATATATACGGCGTGGTGTTCCTCGCGCAACACACCACAAATGGCGTCACGGTCAACACTGCGCGCCCGGCATCTGGCCGTGCAAGGTCACCGAGGGTGCAGATTGAGTCCTCGCTTGGAGGCATTCAGATGCAGCGACGCCTGCTTGACCGCTAATGAAGCCGCACGGAGGCTCCCCATTGCTATTCTGGACCACAGCCGGGCATCGCCACTGTCGCCCACGCCGCTGGGCGAGTAAAAAGTGATACTCGTGTTGGAAGTTCTCCCGTCGTCGTTCTGTGAATGGAGAAACTCCGCGAGGTGACGCACGTGCATTCTCGTGGGCAGGTGTGGTGACTATGCCAGGACAGGCGGCCCCGTGGGCTTGCCCAAATTACGAGCAATCGAAGAATGCGTGCGATGCGTCATGGAGTTTGTCGTCCACGGAATGAATGAATGAATGAATGAATGAATGAATGAATGAATGAATGAATGAATGAATGAATGCAAAACTTTCTCACAAATATTTTTTCCGGTGAGGGTGGAGCCCTCAGACCAGAGCCCCTGTAGCCTTTGCCATCTTGCAAGCTCTGTCGATCAGCTGGAGCTGTTCTTCAGGCTTAGAGCAGGACAGCGCAGACTCCCACCGCTCCGGTGTTGGTGTACAGTTTTTTGGCACTACCTGTGTGTGTGTTGGCAGGCCCATGTCACGTGGTAAAATGTGGGGGTGTTCTCTGCAAAGCGGGTATTTGTTGGTGTATATTCACGGATAGATTTTACTCAGAAAACTGAGATTAGGGTACGTATTAGTCTGCAGCTGTCTCCAGGCAACGGACTGCTCTCTGCTGAGGTCTTTGTAGGAAGGTGGTATATCCTCCTCAGAGCTCTTTGGTGTTCTGCAATTGCTCCATAGCGTGTAGTAAATGCGGCTAGTTCCTCGTGGTAGTATGTAATACATGAGGATCAATTCCTACAACTCCACACGATGAAATAATAATAATAATAATAATAATAATAATAATAATAATAATAATAATAATAATAATAATAATAATAATAATAATAATAATAATATTAAACTTTGTACGCTTCTTTTTTGCTTTCAAGATAGCCCCGTTTGCATCGCCTTCTCAACTGATAGCCTAGCTTCGTATCTCGGTGCATGTCTCAACCAAGGAAACCAACGACCATGTGGGCAAAATTGGCCCTTTCAACCTATGCTAGAAGGCCAACTGCTAGTCCAGTTGTTTACAATTATTCTTTTTGCGAATCAGCGAACAGCCCACTACGCGTCCGCAAGGCAACACACGAACCTACGCAACTGTTCACTTTGTTCATGCTGTTGCAGCTCATAAATAATAAATATGTCATCGCGGTTTATTCAGCGCACACGAGGCAGCAACGAAGCAAAATAAATACAGACAGGTGCTGCATTTTCTTCGTCGTCGTCTCATGTGCGCTGTATCATAAAGTTTCATAAAATTAACTAGAGGGGACTCGCTGCGATCGTTCAGCGACCATGGGAATGACACATTTGCCTAGTCTTCGTACTTGCGGGCGACGAATCGCTGAAGCACCGTGCTCGCTGATGCTCGCTGAAGCACCGTGCTTTGCAGCTCCCATAGACACTAGCGCCAGGGTTCCCTCTAGTGTACAATAGGAAACTTGATGCGCTGTATCAATCAAGATGAACACCTACCAACTCGCTCAAGCTTTCATTCCTATGCAGTTCAGTATATATCCGTAGGCGGGAAGTTTTCATTTTCCCTCGCAGGAGGCGGCGAGGCCCGACTTGCTCTTCCACGTTGTATTTTTTTCCTTCTACCTGCGTATATATATATATATATATATATATATATATATATATATATATATATATATATATATTATCAAGCTTAGCTCAAAGCGGAGAAGACTGCATGCGTTCGCTGACATCATGAAATGAAATCAATGATGTGGCAAATTTTCTGACTGCCACGCTTTAATTTCTTTGTTTCTCAGATGGTAGAAAATGTGATTTTCTACCACAATATGCCTCTATCAAAGCTGGAGTTAAGAATTTTCCCACCGAAGGTTTGTTTTAGGAGTGATTTCGTTCCCTGGTGCAACTGGACAGCAAATCATTTTGCTACTAAACAATAACTGCGCACCATTTTTTTTTTCTGCGCTAGCTTACAGCAGAGTCTTTCCATGCTTCTCTGGTCACGAACTTCCGCACGTGGTTTCACACAGGGACAGAAGCAGTGGATAGCGAGGAGCCTAGAGGGGCCTTAGGTAGTCTACGGTCACTTTCGCGTTGCTTACTCATGAAGCCGCGATCACTGAAAGGTCGTGCCATATGTGCAAGTACCTTCCTGACGTACTCACCGCGCTTGAATATACGTGTCGCAGTGAGTTTCCCAGGTGTGTTGTTCCGCGTTCTTGCCTGCCTGCTTTTACAAAGTGACTTTCGTGTGTACTTGGTGATCAAGTGCAGCATTCGCACAGCGCGCACATGCATGGCGTATACTGTTGTCTGCTGTCCTGGACGTTGCGGGCTGGAAAGACAGCCGGCGTGTCATTTCGCCAATTCCCCGCTAATGAGGAGCTATGCGCGAAGCAGCAGAAAAAAACATTTCTCGTGATTAACGACAAGTGTCCCTACACATTCGCGCGCTGCATGCATTTTCTTCTGAGTGACTAAGTCAGCGGAAGTGAAATGAGAAAAAAAATGCTCCCGATACGCTGCCAACGGTACTTGAAGGATAGTCGTACCTTGTGCCCACTGAAACCTGTGATGAAACCATGGCAAGCAAAGAATCAACAGCTCAAAACTCTGCTCCTTCAAGCAAGCTCGCCAAACGAAAGGCCGGGCTCGAAGATACGGATCATGCCGCTTTGGAGTCATCGGATGGAGAAACCGAACATACATTCCGTAAACGGGTGCCAGCGAACAACCCACAGTGAGTCCTTCGACACATTGCAGTGATCTTTTCTGAAAATAAAAGCAAGACGTTTTCTGTCAATTTTTCTGCCGGTCGGTGACACCGCGTTGATGTTCTCCCAAGACCAGAGTCGTCATGTATGCTTACCACCCTGTTTCCATCGCATCGGTATAATCAGGAAGTGCAATGGGAGGTAGGAACCCAAGCATTCTTTGCGCGCGCTAGCCTCCGCAACGGCCGCCGCGGATAGTTGACTCGGAGCGCCCCAGCGAGATTGCGGCGACAGGTATGAAACAGCCCCCGTGCGCAAGCCATAGAAGAAGCGAGCGAGCACCTCTAGACCGGCCGTGGCTCTCCCCTAGCGTTAGGGAGGAGTTTCGTGGCCAGAAAAGCGTTGAAGGACTTTTCTTATACGCGGTCATGTCGAAAGGTACCAATTCGTAGACAACCGAAGAATTGCCTTTTTTTTTATCTGCGGCAAGCCTGTGAGAAATAAAGCATTCCTAGACATTGTGTTCGGATTGCTTTGTGTTCTCAGTAGCACTTTTGTATTCTGAAAACCAGCCGCTGCGTGTTTATGACAACTTGTTTGTCTACAAAACATATTCTGCAATTACAAGTCCGTTTGATGTGTATTTTATGCTGAATATTTTCTCACATGGTCTACGATCGCCATTCTAAATGCCTGAAATGGAAAGCAAGCTGCTGTAATTAGCCCCCCGTGAAATAACTGCCAGAGAGGACGACCAGCAGCCGGCAGTCAATGGACGTGGAAATCGACGGATCGTTACGTTGAAAGCCCCTTCGGAATCGTAACTGCTGCCTGACGATAAACAATTCTCTCATATATTCCATCGCTTTTAAGGAAGAGTTTTGCGGATTCTAAAGAGAAAATACCCGCAGAAATTGTGGCGGTTTCTATTACAGTGCTTTTTTTTCCGTTAAGTACCAGTGTACATGAGTCAATATAAGCTGTGACGATGACAAATTTTGATAGTGTTGCCATTCTCAATATCTGTTTATTTTACCTCCTATTTTCAACTACTTCATATTCTTGCCCGTAAATCTTCCACGCCTTTCATCTCTCCAGTCGTGTAGTGCTGCGTATAGCCAGGTGGATAGCTTTTCTTTTTCTTCACGCGACTGAGACGTAGCTTTGTTTTCCAAAATTTTCACATTATTTTACATATACACACGAACATTTACCCGAAAATGCATAAAGGTTCGAGTGCCTTTCCTCCAAAAAGGTTCTTTCTCTGCCCCCTGAGCCCCCTCATGCTTCTCTCATGGCATAAGCACACCAAGATGGCTCGTGCAGATTTCCGGCTCCTCAAGAATCGTCGCGCTTATCGACGTTGATGTTATTTTTTCGGTGCACGTAAGCAATGTGAAACACGCGCCCGTAAGACGATGCGCAATCTGCCAGGCCCTCGCGGCCAAAGCATACATAGCCACGGTACTTGTCCAGTCGTCGCTTCACTGCCGCGTGCGACGAATTTAGCCGACGTGCTGTATACTGTACGCTGCGGCATCTTTCAAGACTGACGAACGAGACATCCGCGTCGCATCCGTGTCGGCTTCGCTTTTCTCCCGAGTTCACGGTTTGTTCTTCCCAGAAATGGACGCTCGTCAGCCTTCGAGCCTCAGCACACACCCCAACGCTCACTGCCAAGCACGCTCGCAGGCTGAACGCGTGCCAGAGGGCATTCGTGGGCGGCCCTAAGAATGCACGCTGCCGCGCGATTGTCTCTGCCAGCTGCCACGGCGGGAGAAAGGAAGCGAGTTCGATGGCCGTCTCAACAGGCGTATGCAGGGAACTCGCTTTGTGCACTGTAAACGCCAGCGGCGCTTATTTTTAAGGCTGGCGCGTGGCAAACTCAAGTCTTGTATTCATAGAATCAGAAGGCATGTTTAAAGGGCGGCGCATGCCTGAAATTTTGCTGCGCCAGCGAAATTGGAGATAACGTGACGGGGGCAAACATTCTAGAAACGTACACCTCGACAACAGCTGATCCACGCAGAAAAAAAAGCAAGAGTGGAGGCTATGCTTTATTCTTTCGGATGACAAGGGAACGCACTCTTTGTCAACGCAGCGGATATCCCGACGGCCGTAAATAAAGTGCGGTCGTCATAGACACAGACTCTAAAAACAAGATGGCGTGCAGCGTATGCGCGACACATTTACATATAGCGGATGAAGTAGCCATTGCCATGACAAATTAAAAATACGGAGTCGTTCCTATGCGACTTGCAAACAGCAGTAAGGAAGCATGACAAAGTTAGAACTCACGAGGAAGCCCCGGATGTTCTGGCTAAAGGGGAAGACCCAAAAGTACCATCTTTGCCGCAAAGGCGAAGCAATGAACGTGATAGCAACTAATTGGAAGGTCACGCGCCGAATGGCAAGCAGATGGAAACATGCCCCGTGTTTCTCACACACAAATGACGCATGAAACGTACTGACAGGTACAGATGAACGCGAATAAGCGTCTCAGTTCTTACTTTGCTGTCTCTCAAAAGCGCGCTTTTTTTTTTTTGCAAACGGAGGCTGTGCAACGATTGCTGTGACCTTTGTGCAACCGGTAACTACAACAGAAAGGTTCGAGTGAAAGCACAACGCACGCCAAGAATTACGATTGTTCCCGCCGCGAGATAAAGGCGCGCGAACTGACATCCACCTTATCCACTCTGCGGCGCAAAGTATGCGTGGGAGACAGAACGCGCGCCGCCACACGCTAAATGCGCCATCTTGCTGTTATTGCTAAAAACACTATAGTGCCCCCTCCACCCGAGATTCCCATCACCAGCAGTAAAAGGTAGACAAAAATAGCTTGCCGTTAAAACGTTGAAGGACGTGCTTTTCGGTGGCTCAGTGTCTGACACCTCGCATTCACAACTCAGAGGGTCCACGTTTGATTCCACATGTTGCAGTCTTTATCAGGATTTTGTTTATTTCTTGTGCTTTTTATATATATTTACAGATACATATACATATACAACGAGCGACGTTGACGCCGGCGGCAAAATCTAGTGGAGAGTGTCGATATAATTGGTATCGTGATAATAATAAGCACGAGCTCGATGATAGTTTGGTTCCCCGCTCACGTTACCACGGAAGGTAACGCTCTCTCTAAGCTAAAGGAACCCACCGAACAGGAACATGCCGCTCGCACGATAGAGAATACTTCCATCACATTGTTATACTTCCATCACAAAAACATATTGTGAGCGCCAGAAGTATATTCCCACCATCGAGTACTAAATCGAACAGGAGGCAGACTGTTGCCTGGAGACAACGCTATACGAACGTGTTCCGCAATCTTTTTCATCTAAAACGCATGTATGCAGACAAAGACAAGCATCAGGACGACAGGTGGAGATTGTGCGAAGAAGGGCCAGCAGCACTCAAACACATAATGTGAGGGTGTCGTACTATAAGTGCATGGTCAGAACGATGACAGTTACCCCGTAGCCCCTGTCGTCGAGGTGGGCAGCCGCTCGGCGCAGCTCAGACCTCCTGGCGTCCGAAGTTGAGCAGTCCGGCAAGCCCTTGGGGTGGTGTTGAGGCACGGCTCTGATTTTTACACGTGGAAGATCTGAGTCACGGTCTTGTTGAACTTTGCTGAACATTCAATAATATTATTTCCATTTAAATGTAAACATTCGGACACAATCTGTCTGGCCGGGTAGAACTTACATAGAGCCATTCCAACATCCTAATGTGCAAGTGCGTATAGAAATCCTGTAATCATCACAAACCACAATTATTGGACAAATCTCATCGTTGTTCGTCCACTAAAAATAAAGAAGGCTACAGGACGGCACAACATTTCAGAAAGCCAGTACAGGCCTCCATAGACCACCGGTAGTAATAAAGTGATAAACACCATGGCAGGAGCTTCACTGAAGCGTCTCCATAGAGGGTGTTGTGACTCCGGGTCCTGCCGGTCTCGTTTTCGGTAGCTGGCCCCGTCGCAGGATCCATCGTCCAACAATTCAGCGAGAAAGAAGCGCCCGAACGAACAACAGAGATTTATTTACATGTGGAGAAGTGGTCAACTGACCCAAAGAGAGAAGAGTGCGTGTGATACAAAACGTCTTCGGCATTTTATAGCGCCGCGCCGTTGACACTGGGCGCCTTGTCCGCATCGTCAGCCAATACGGTGTCGCCGGCACCTCGGCCACGAGGGAGGGGAAAACACCTCTCACAACACAAGGAGTGGCACAACCCAACACGAGGTCCATATATGGTCCCGGCGCCCCAAAATGTTACCAAATATGGTCACGAACGCACAGTAGACCCCGTAGCTCTCCCGGCGAGGAGGAACCCGAATGGGGAGGTGGGGGTGGACGACACCGTCAGGTCAAGAACCGGTTCTCCCCCAAACTATCCCTGCTTGGCTCCCCAGGGCCGGTCGTAACAGTCTCTCGCGCGGGGGGGTGAAGATCTCGATGGGCAGAGGTTTGCAGCCACTGTCCGGAGAAATCAGCGCCGGCAGTCGGTTTGGTGACGACCGTCTTTGATGAAGTAGAGGGCAACACCTGCTTCATTGAGGGCTCAACAGACGTCACATACGCACATGAAAACACAACTACTCAGCCGGTGAGCGCCGGACAATTCCGCCAAACTCCACCAGGCAATTTTCCCCTTTAACTGATATTAAAGGAAATACACAATTTATTCAAAATGTTACTCACACTTTAAGGTGACACAAAACAACAACACCGGAAGCACACCGAACACGAAACCCTGGATAGCCGTGTCTTCAAGGTTTTCAAACAAGTACACCTAAAATAGTAAAAAAACAATCACTAGCTCTTGTCTAGGTCAGGAAAAAAAATGCCAGAGTTCTCGAGACATCCTCTCGCGTCAGGGGCATCGACTTAAGCCATCAGCGTTGCCATGGAGTACACCCTTTTTGTAGCGTATTTCAAACGTATATTGTTGCAAAACGAGGCTCCAACGCAGCAGGCGGCCGCTCTTAGAGGACATGGTCTGTAGCCAGGTGAGAGGACAGTGGTCCACTTCCACAATGAACTTGCTTCCGGCAATATAACAAGCCAGTTTCTGGACTGCCCAAACCAAGCACGCACATTCCTTTTCACTAGCGCTGTAAACCTGCTCGCGAAGGGTGAGTTTCCGGCTAACATATAGGACGGGATGCTCTTGATCCCCCTCATCCCTTTGACTAAGAACTGCCCCCATGCCTCTATCACTAGCGTCGCATCGGACTATGAAAGGCCTCGAGTAGTCCGGTGAACTAAGCAAAGGTTGGCTCGACAAGGCCGCTTTCAAAACGCGGAAAGCCTTTTCTTTCTCCTCATCCCAGTCGACCATTTGGGGCTCGGTCTTGCGCAACGCGTCAGTAAGAGTGCTGGCAATGTCGGAATATCTAGGGATGTACTTACGATAGTAACCAGCTATTCCAAGAAAAGCCCGAATATCGGTTTTCGTTCGGGGCTGGGGAAAGTCTCGGATAGCTGCCACTTTCATTTCAGAGGGACGGCGATGCCCTCGACCGATAACATGCCCGAGATAGAGTACCTCTGCTTGTGCTAGCTGACATTTGGGTGCCTTTACCGTTAAACCTGCTTCGCGCAGGCGTGTCAGTACTGCTTTCAAATGCGTCAAGTGTTCTGGCCAGGACGAGGAAAACACGGTGACGTCGTCCAAGTAAGGCAATGCGAAGTCCTCTTGACCCCGCAAAACCTTATCCATTAAGTTTGAAAAACAGTAAGGCGCGTTCTTTAGGCCGAAACTCAACACTTTAGGACGGAATGTCCCCAAATGGTGAAATAAATGCAGCATACCGGCTCGCCCTCTCGGTGAGCGGCACCTGCCAGTAACCTCTCACTAGGTCTAGCGTTGAGATAAATTGCGCGCTGCTTACCCTCTCGACGCGTTCCTCAATGTGGGGAATTGGGTATGTCTGATCCTTGGTGATGAGGTTCAACTTACGATAGTCTACGCAAGGACGCGGATCTTTGCCGGGTACCTCCACAAGAATTAACGGGGAAGTGTAATCACTTTCACACGGCTCAATCACGCCCAATTCCAGCATCCTGTTAACCTCTGCTTTTATTAGCTCAAGCCGGCGAGGTGACACCCGATACGTCTTAGATCTTACTGGTTCCGACGAGGTAAGCTCTATGTCATGAGTGAGGACGGATGTCCGGCCTGGCTCGCTTACAAATCTGTCCTGAAACTCGGTCAAAAGACCACGCAATTCCTGCTTCTGCTTCGTTGTTAGTTGTGACTTTGATACTAAATCCTCAACTCTTTTCTCGATCGGGACTTCGTCCGATTCGGGAGCTAATTCAAGGATTTCTGCCGGAACCTCTTCCGGAACATTTAAAGTGATGTTCACGATGGCTTCCCTCTCTTTGTAGGGTTTGAGTAAGTTGCTATGATACACCTGGTGTGCCTTACGACTTCCTGGTAATTTTACCACATAGTTGGTGTCAGACAATCTTCGAGTAATCTCGGCCGGGCCGACCCATTGCACTTCAAGCTTATTCTTTTGGGAGGGCCTCAACAACATGACCCTGTCTCCTACAGCAAAGTGTCGTGCTTTAGCGGTCAGATCGTAGTAAAGCTTAGCCTTCTGCTGTGCTTTGGTCATCGCACTCTCGGTCAGTTCTTGGGCTGTTGTTAGACGATCCAATAAGGTGAGGACATATTCCACTACTACAGGATCATCACCCTGACCTTCCCACGACTCTCTCAGCATACGAAGAGGAGATCGCAGTCTGCGACCGTAAACAAGTTCCGCTGGCGTAAACCCTGTTGTCTCATGTGGTGCAGTTCTTAGTGCAAACATCGTTGCAGGTAAGCACATTTCCCAGTCAGTTTTTCGTTCAAAACATAAGGCTCTTAACACTCGCTTCATCACGGAGTGAAGCTTTTCTATCGAGTTCGACTGCGGATGGTAGACTGAACTATGCAATAATTTCACGCCACACCGCTCTAGAAAGGTTGTCGTTAAGGCACTCGTGAAAATGGTGCCCTGGTCTGATTGTATCTCGGCAGGAAAGCCTACCCGGGCAAACACGGACAGAAGTGCGTTCACTACTTCCACGGAACTTAGCTCTTTTAGCGGGACCGCCTCTGGAAATTTAGTAGCTGGGCAGATTAAGGTCAGGATGTGACGGTAGCCTGAAGTTGTCTTGGGCAAAGGACCTACTGTGTCAATTACCAACCGACGAAAGGGTTCCGTGATTACGGGTACCAGCTTCATTGGAAATTTCGCCTTATCTCCCGGCTTATCCACTCGCTGACACACATCGCAAGATTTTACAAACCTCTCTACATCTTTAAAGCATCCAGGCCAGTAGTATTCCTGTAAGAGACGATTTTTCGTCTTCTTTACGCCTAAGTGGCCTGACCATGATTCTCCATGCACCAAACTAAGCAAATCCTGACGATACGCCTGAGGTACGACTACCTGGTCAAATTCTACTCCTCGCCTATCTAGATATTTTCGATAGAATATGCCGCTCCTCTCTTGGAATCTCACATTTCGTTTGGCGATTCCCTCTTTCGAACTGTCCTGGAATTGCTTAAGCGTTGGGTCACCCTTTTGTTCGGTTATTAATGAAGCGGGGCTAACCTGCAGCAGCCGACTGAAATTATCCGAAGTTGGCATGACACACAACTCCTTTGTAGTTCCTAGTACCTGGAATGTGTCACCCTCTGTGCTATCCTCTGTACTACCAGGAATCGGCTTGGGACCAATGGCATTCTCTATTTGCTCGGTCAACGAGGCGTAATTGACCCCTTCCAATTCGGGAGGAGGTTCAACGTCGCCTTTAGGAATGGTTGCCTCCGCGACTACGGCTTCTGCAGCCTGTTCTCGCACAAGTCGATTTGTTTCCGTGGTGTCCAACTCGCAACCAGGCCCGTTGTCGATTTGAGGCTTGTTTGCCTCAGTGAATGTTGCTCTCGCAGCCAGCGCACGTGCCTTTGATCTAGTCAGTGCCTGCACTATGCCTTCTCCCAACGTTAGACCTTTCTCCTTCAGCATTTGATCTGACTTATTTGAAAATAAGTAAGGATACTGAGGGGGTAGATATGGCGATACCGCGGCTTCTGTTTCCAATGTTCCAAATGCACCTTTAAGGACAACTTTAGCTACGGGAAGGCACTGACTGTTTGCTTCTACAGCTTGTCTAATCCAGGCACAGTCTCCTGAATACTGTCCGGACTGAACAAAAGACGGATGAACTACGTCCATAGTGGCTGCGGAGTCTCTAAGAACCCGACACTGCTTGCCGTTCACGGTAAGGTCGTACATATAGGGCTCTAACAACTTCATGTTCTCGTCGGCTTCATTTATAGATAAAAAGGCCACCTTTTCTTTCGGGCAGTCTTTCGCGAAGTGCCCTGTTTCGTGGCGATTGAAACAAGCAGCCGGTTTTCTCGCCTCAAATTTCCTTTTGCTTGCCTCTGCCGACGCCCCATGGTTAGATGAATTGTTTTCCTCACCCTTTTGTGCGAGACTTGTCGGTTGTTTTCTAAACGGTGCCTTATTCGGCCGTAGAAATTTTTCCCTTTTAGGCTCGCTGTTTGCCCCGAGGGCGCGGCGCGTAACGAATTCTTCAGCGAGCTCTGCGGCTTTTGTTACGGTGTTCACGTCTGGTCTATCCTGAACCCAGAACCTCACCTTTTCTGGTAACCTTTGATAGAATTGTTCCAGACCGATACACTCGAGCACCTTGTCATGATTCCCATATGCCTTTGCCTCTTTCAGCCACTCCCCCATGTTGGCCATTAACTTGTAAGCAAACTCCGGGTATGAATCATTGCTCTCTTTTACGGCGTTGCGAAATTTTTGTCTGAAACCTTCCGCTGACAACCTGTATTTCTTGAGAAGGCTCGACTTTACCTCACTGTACTCGTCAGCCTCCTCTTTCGTGAGGCGCGCGATTACTTCTGAGGCCTCCCCCGGAAGTAGGGACAACAAGCGTTGAGGCCATGTATCCTGGCTGAAACCTTGCCTTTCACAAGTTCTCTCAAAGTTGACGAGGAACAGCCCAATGTCTTCCCCTAGCTTGTACGATCTCATTAGGTCCGTCATTTTGAACCTGACCCGCTCTGCTGTACCGGATGCCTCGCTGCCTCCTGCTCTACTATTATGGCTAATCTCTAGCTCGAGGCGCTTCATTTCAAGCTCGTGCTTTCGCATCTTATCTGCCTCGGCTTCTGCCGCTTTCCTTTCGGCCTCCGCCGCCTTTTCTTCGGCCTCGGCCGCGGCCGCCTTTCGTTCGGCCTCTGCCGCTTGCCTCTCCTGAATCTCCTCGACACATTCTGACAGCTCGTCATCCTCCGCCCCCAATGCGAGAATCGCCTCTATCAGCTCTGGCTTTCTTTGAGAGTCCGACACCTTCAGATTCAACTCCCTTGCAAGTAGCAACAACATGGACTTTCGCAGGGATTTCAGATTCATGGCTGCTTCCAGTACCGCTGTCTCTGTCCCACAAAGATTCCTGTCCTGCAACTAATTAACCTTGACGGCAACGACAGCTCTAGATACCTGCCTTGCCTCAAGTTTTCCGTTAACTTAGTCTACAAATAAAGCTTCAAAAGCTCTTACACGGAATCCTGCCCTGTCACTGTTAACCTTGACGCCACTGACAGAAAGAGCTTAACCAAGCTATCACACAATTTCTGCCTGACGCAAGTTACCTGTTAACCCAATGACCAAGACAGCCCCTCTCTACTAGCTTTTACTTAACACATAGAGTAAATGCCTGGTAAAATTTAACAGAGAAAGCCGGCACTCACCCAGTTCGCAGTCATGTCTCCGGCGTCGTGCCTCTCAGAAGTGCCGTTCGGTTCCCTCTGGAAGTCGATGAGCTCGTGTAATCCTTCTCCTGTCGTCCCGTTGTTGAACTTCGGGCTCACTCCGTCCAGTGGTCGCTTTCGGGGTTATCAGCATCCCGCCGCTGCCATCCAGTTGTTGTGACTCCGGGTCCTGCCGGTCTCGTTTTCGGTAGCTGGCCCCGTCGCAGGATCCATCGTCCAACAATTCAGCGAGAAAGAAGCGCCCGAACGAACAACAGAGATTTATTTACATGTGGAGAAGTGGTCAACTGACCCAAAGAGAAAAGAGTGCGTGTGATACAAAACGTCTTCGGCATTTTATAGCGCCGCGCCGTTGACACTGGGCGCCTTGTCCGCATCGTCAGCCAATACGGTGTCGCCGGCACCTCGGCCACGAGGGAGGGGAAAACACCTCTCACAACACAAGGAGTGGCACAACCCAACACGAGGTCCATATATGGTCCCGGCGCCCCAAAATGTTACCAAATATGGTCACGAACGCACAGCAGACCCCGTAGCTCTCCCGGCGAGGAGGAACCCGAATGGGGAGGTGGGGGTGGACCACACCGTCAGGTCAAGAACCGGTTCTCCCCCAAACTCTCCCTGCTTGGCTCCCCAGGGCCGGTCGTAACAAGGGCTTCAGCAGTGCGTACAGCTGGGAAAAACTAGGGAGCGGGAAATGTTACGACGGGTGCGAGAAGAGCCCGAAGCAATGGAAATCCAATACGGGAACGGAAGGTGTGGCCGTATGTTTATGGGAGCTACGAACGCTTGGTTTCAGCGCGAGTTTCGGCCTCTTCAATTTAAACATCATGTCTGTGGTTGAACTCCGAGCTCTTGCGGCACTGACAAGCAACCTAGAAATAATCTGGAATCATCTATAGCTAATGCCAAGCACCTGGAAATGACCTAGCATCAACCTATCTTCCAGCTTCGCCGTTTGATGTCCTGCGCTATTTAATTTGATTTTAATTGGAGCGAGCTTTGCCAGTTTTTTTCTTATTAGCAATCTTTCCTCTTAATGTACCTAAAGCGCCACTCTTTCCCCAGAGAAGACGCCTGAGACACCCGAGAAGACGCTTTAGTTTTCATACAGACTCCAGAGGAAATCTGGGCAGGAAAACCTATGACCACCGAAGCGCCGACATCTTGAAACGTTGTCGATTTCGTCATCTCAATACTTTAAAGAAGCGCTAAATTTAACGCTTAAAATACTCAAGTTTCGGTAATATACAAATTGTAAAGAAGCGTGATCGCGTGTTATAAACGAACGAAAATTGCGTGACGTTTATGTCATCGAGTTTTAGAAAAAATACCCATGACAATTTGTGCAATTTACTGTGCGCGAAATGGAGCGTTTTCAGACTAGTTTAGTAGATGCATGGCGCTATACCATTCTCGTAAGGCTTATAGCGTGGTGGTGCGGCGTGCGGCTGATTGCGCCGCTTGCTTGCGCGTTGCACTAGTCGTACGCAATGCCTCGTTGTCCCGTGTTTTTGTTGCCATGAGCCAGAAACTCGACCTCGTGTTACAGACTCTTACTACGATGCAACAGAGATCCAGGACACAGAAAAAACAAAATATCGGTGGCTATTTCAGAAGGCAGTGGCGAGTGCGAGAGAACGTGACCCAAAAGCTGAGTATCGTTCCATGATGGTGGCACCCTGGTGGTTTTAGGCTTTAATGCATGAGTCCTATGAGGAGCTTTTCCTCTAAAGTATGTCTGTTAACTCTGTGGCCTTAGAAGCCAGAAAACGATACTTCAATCACTTCTGCCAATCGCACGGAGCAAGTCAGACAGGAATCCGCATGACGTGACATTACATAAGACGACGCACGTTTATCGAACGTAAAACTAAAGGAGCGTACAACATATCCAAAAGAGACTTTCTGTACAGTTCACCCTAGTTTCGTACCTTACTTTACCTTTCACCATTATTTTGATGAAGCAGGGTCAGAGAAAAAGTCTGGTGAAATAATTTCATCACACTTGAATGGGTGTCATTGTGGAGCGATGCCTTATGCCTCATTCTACACCAGGGGTTCACAGCCATGGATGTCTCGGGGACCCCTTCCAATGAGTGGAAGAGGGTAGGGTGGTGTCATACTGTAACAAAACATGCAGCGTGTAAGAGGCGATTTTTTTCCCTGCCAAAGAGAGGGCCAGCTAAGTGCCACGTCAGCAGGGTCTCAGCTGCTTGTGAATAAATTGTGTGCTAGCCAGCCACACTCTAGCTATGTTCGCCCTTTGAATGGGGAAGCATAGGGATAGTATGCTCGCGTTCATATGTATTAGAAAACTGCAACCAAAGCTTTACAGCTATCTCACGAAGAAGGGGGGAGCAGAAGTCAGTTCCGCCGCAATGTTTAAAGGTCATGCGGTGAAGCACACCAAAAAGCAGAAAAGCACCAGATTATTTTTACGGGATAGTGTTCTTCCACAAAGGAAGTTTCTCTCTCTTTTTCTTTTTTTTGGGTGTGGGGGAAGGGGTATGGGCTTCGCGTTCTCCTTAACGAGGCAGACAGAAATCAGGTGCCTTGATTTTTTCCTCCTTTTCAAGAATCACTCAATGAAAAAAATCCACCCACAATGGCAATGCTGCCCGACATTTGAACCATTGTTTTATGCTATTCTAGGCTTGCCATCAACCACTTCATAATGCGAACGGACCATCGCGCGCACTGACCTCTGGCCAAGCATGAAAAGCACGGAAAGCATTCGTAAAAAGCATGCCGTTCTGTTACTGCAACCTGTTAGTGACCGTCTTTCTTCTCATCCAATGCCTGACCATATTAACTGTCGTTAAACACTTGCCTATTATTCATCGATGATCAGTGGGACGGGCGGTCCTCGGAATATTGCGTCCCCATATCCTCCACCAACTGCATGCCACCCCCTCTCGCGCTGTTGATGCTGCCTGCTGTGAAGGACTTTGACGCAGCACTGACGACATCTTCTGCTAGAAGCCCCAAACCAAACAATCACTAGTGACTTCAAGAACAATTTGCGACAAACTTGTCTGCGTGACCTGTGAAAAATGACCGCCTAGAATAACTTCCACAAACTCTCTGAAAAGTGCTCGTGGCGTCTACCACAGCCCAGTGCCGAAGACGTCCGCCGCCATCAGCCGAAATAGCTCAGTTGGGAGAGCGTTAGACTGAAGATCTAAAGGTCCCTGGTTCGATCCCGGGTTTCGGCATTTTTTTTTCTTTTTTTTTTTTTTGACATGTTCGACATCAGCAAACTAGAATGTAAATTCAGCATTTGTTTCATTAAGAGCGTATGCTTAAATGCAGTACTCAGATACTTTATAACTGCGCACAATGTCTGATTGTTCGCGGCGCCTGCTGTTCTAACTCAACCTTATTGGACTTCTGCTGAAATTTGAACGCACTTATCATTTACAGATACATGTTCTGCACAGACATTGCAATGTACGGTTATCCTGCAGTTTTCACAAATAAGAAAACACTGTACGCGAAATTACGGCACCCACGAACGGCCAGAAACAGTTTTTATTTTTTTTTTCTGCCAGCTCGTTTAGCTGATGCACCGATTACTATCCGGTTAAAAAGAATGAATGCGCTTGCCATCACCATGAAAATGATCGCGTACCCCTACTCCCATCACCACCCGTCACATGCAGTGCGGGCATAACCCGCATCTGCCAAATGTTGCATTGGGAACCCACTTCCGTACATTGCAGTTTGTGTCGAAGCAAGCGTCGCAAAAGTGACCAAACATCGGTTTAGCTAATCGGTGGGGGGTGAAGAATACATTGAGCGGTTGCATGACACTGTTACCGAAGCTTAAACACAGAAAAATAGCATAAAACGGCATGAACACACAGTACAAGGACGCCATAACCATTGCATCCGCTTTAAAGCGCCTCGCCCCCCGTCCCCCGGGATAGCCGTGATCGTATAGTGGTTAGTACCTTGCGTTGTGGCCGCAATAACCCAGGTTCGAATCCTGGTCACGGCAAAAATTTTTTTTTACTTTTTTTTTTCAACAGATTTGTACAGCACACTAGATCGAACACATTTTCTTTTTTTCAGTCTTACTGGTAGATCGACACACAGCGGCCGCACCTAGTAGTCGACTCGTGTCGTGTCACGCCATCTTCAACACCGAGCTCCATCTGGTGCACCTTTATGTACGTTTGGTGTATCACTGTGCGTTCTACGCTGAATTCGACCTGCGAAGTGCAACAATCATTGCATTACGCTTGTCTGGGCCCTGGCACGGCTGGGAGTATACTCGTTAAAGCGGCTAAAGCATCTGTCGCATGTCTTGGGCCTAGTCAAGTCGTCGACTTCGAGCAATTGCGACATTGACATGTTGCTTGACTGGCTGGGGTTCGTGCTTTGTCACTAATCACACGCAGGCATCGCATGCTAGGGCGACGCGCAAGCGACAATGTGACGTCCTCTCTACATTTTTTTTCTTTCTCGCCCATTCCTTTAAAACCACCATCACAGCAGGCTCGTAGACAAAAAGTGCCCTAGCGCCCCCCCCCCCCCCCCTGCTCCTGCATTTATATTGGGTGGGGGCATTTTTACTGACAATTATTAATAAAAATATAGGTTTTTAAAGCCTACAACTGTTAATTCTGATTTGATTCGCATTGCATTCACCTTGACAATTGATTAGCTTTAAATTCACAGTTTGGCTAACATTATCTCGCTTACCATTGGACTCACTTTCTTAATCATGTGAATGAAATTACGCATGAATTATTAATTCTGATCACGCAAGTTATCAGAAGGATTAACTCTTCAACGGCTTTATATTGTTTGCTTGACCTAACTTGTGGAATTGTATACTACCCCAGCCTCCAGATGAGTTTACTCACCCAACTTTTGTGGTACTACTACCACGGCCTCCATCTAGCGGTCGAGGCAGTAGCATCAGTATTAGTTAGCGGTACGTGTAACTACAGTGACAGTTCCATTTACTACATGTTACTATTACTATACTGCTTGTTACTATGTCTTACCTGTTACTTCATGTTACTAGTTCTACTTACTATGTTACTAATACTTGCCACATGTATTACCAGATGTGTAACTAGTATTACTTATACCAGGAAGCCAGGGAACAGGAAGGCGGGAAGCAGATAGATTAACCAGAAAAGCGCCTGATAAGCTGCTCATAAGAAAATACCTCTGGCAATTGATTAACGTACAATCTGGCACCACCGAATATTTCAGAATTCCTATACTGACCTCATCCGGTAACGACTACCCCCCTCCATCTTCCATGCATTTATTTCCAGTCAGCGGGTATCTTCTGTCCATATTTATGTGTTCTCTCATTCGCAAGAAATCATATCACTGCTCGGAAAGGGCACCAAGTCCGACGCACGTGTCGCGTAGGCCGACAAATTAGGACGCGTAGAAAGTGGCAACAGCGAAAGTGAACGAATAAATAAACGAGTCAAAGTGATACAGGCGAGGGCGCCTTCCAGAAAAAAAAAAAAAAAAAAGCCGGCCCTTCAATCTACGACCTGAGCGGTGCTATGGATACTAACAAACCATAGCTATTCCGACATTCAGCGGAACAGAAAGGAGCCGCTAAACTACAGACGTGTGGCGGGTGCTCTGCTGTGTATGTTGCTGTAAAGAAATAAAATTCAATGAAAGAACCGAATGGAGAGAGAAGATGGTAAAAATTTACGATGGCCCGCCGGACCCCCGCAAGCAGTTCACAGTTCTTATCAGAGAGCTTAAACGGGCCCCCTTCGTTCTGAAGGAGCCGCGTTCTCCCTCTTTCCCATCTGGGGATCTATTCTTTCTTGCCGCGCGCTATTCCGGAAGGCTCGAGAGTTGCGGTGATCGCAGAGACATTTGTCCAGCCTGGGATAACTGTTGGCTCGCTACCATGTTTAAGCCCGCGGCTAAACACGTGACGGTTAAATAAGAGAAATACGGAGAACGGCTACACAATTTGAAGGGAAATCAAAACAAAAATTAAAGGCACCGGAGTGGAGGATCTTTTGAGCAAAATGAGGATCTCCGCGTTGTCGGCGGATCCTCAAAGGCCGCGTAGCAGACGACAAAGATGCCGCCGCGGCAAAGAAGTCGACAATCAGCCTGCTTCGCTCCGGCCACTCCTCTCTCACTCGCGCGCCGCCTTTTTACAACAGCGCCACTACGCACAACAATCCCGGCTCGGTAGAATTAGAAGCTGGGATACGACAGAGAGGAAAGCATCCAACAACAAAGGCGCCTTCGCGCCCTAACAAAACCGCAAGACAAGGCCGCCGCGTGCGAGATCAGTGCTCGCGCCCATCCTCTCTGTTTGGTTTTTTTTTTTTTTTTTTGTGAAAGATGCGGAGGGAGCCATGAGGGAGCAGCGATGGCTGCGCCCCCATCAGAAGAACGCGAAAGAGGGACGATATTTTATATCCGATATTTTCTTTCCCTCGAGATAATTAAAGCGGGAGTATCCAGATGGCGCCTCTCGCGCTTCCGCGGCGTCGTCTGCTAGCCTTCTGCGAGCAGACAACGAAAGGCCCTCCGTTAGCAATAAATAGGGCCCCATGGTTTACTCTTCGAGCGCATGTTAAATTGCACCGAGCTATTTGACAACAGATAGGAGCACGCGAGCGCTTTGTTGGCAGCGGCAGCGATAACGCACCACTCAGGCCGAAAACGATGGCGTTACATCACACCGAGATAAAAATAAAGGGAGGGAGGGGGGAGGGCAGCATTGACCCTACTTATTCGGGGATCGTGTCCGCGTCTCATTGTGCTAAGCGCGGTTACAGATAAGAACCATCTGTGGGATCGGTCGCGTCTGTCTGCGCTACGGGATCATTGCCGTTTGTATATTACAAAAGACCTCTCGTGCGACGGGCGTTCTTTTTGTTTTTATCGCCTTTCGAGACAGCCGTATCGGTGTAGAAAAGGGCGAGCTACTTGGGCTCATTTCAACGAGGGCCGCCATATATAACGATGTTCGTGTGGTTTATACGAGGGCGTTAACGCTGCGGCGGCGTTACATTCGACGCTTGAGCAAGCACGGCATGCCCACGATGTGAAGAGCTGCTGAAGACTTCGGCCGGCTTAAAGTAACAAAATAGTGTCAACCTAATGTAACGTTCACTGTCATTATCAGCGCATTTTTGAATGACGACCATATTTTTATAACACTCGCCAGTGTGCCATTGTAGATTAGCGCAAATCTAGTGGACACGGCTTCGGCTCCCGGCCACGGTGGCTGCTTATTTTGATGGAAACTGACATCAAAAATGTCAGTGACGTGTACCTATACGTTTAAATACACTAGTGACTGTCTGTTATTTTTATTCAGCATTCGTGCCTCGTAATATCTCCCGTTTTTTTTTTTCCGCAAATATTTTACACGAAACACCATTGACAACTTCCAGGTGGTCGTGTATCTGACCTCTGAATCTCTGAATTCAAGCTTCATTTCGACTATAGATGAATTCTGCCGGGAACACGTCACGAAAACTTGGTGGCGCTAATGTCGAGCGTTTGGTTTCGCTTGGTAGGCAAAAGCCGCGGCGCCTACCACAGTTGCTGCTGTGTTTTCGCTGGAGCGTGCGCTGTTTGTGGCCGCGCGAAGAAGAAAGAGTGTTGTACCAACGAACTTTCACGGTGATTTGCACGGAAAGGCACAACAATGATGGACTAGGTCTTTTCTTTTTTTTTTCAGTTTTCTGTTGACAAAAACCTTCGTCGATCAGCCACAGCTGTGAAACGCGAGAGCTTGCTCGCCTTCGACGCCGCTTCACCGGTTATGTTTTGGAGTGGCTTACCCATAAAAAGTGATTAGCTCTTTCAAGCGTTGGAATAAGCCGTGGAATTGCGCTTTTTTTTAATTAGCCGTGGAGGCGTATCCAGCACGTTTACGTTGTGGATAGCATTGTGATATGCGAAGCATTTTTCACGGTTGCCATTGTTACACGTATAAATGATATCGCCATACTGATGTGAACTAAATATGTCACTCGGTCATCGAGCCAACGATCGTGCATGTGTTTCTTCATGCATGTGTACGGTTCATTGAAGTAGCAGCGAACGAAAGGATGACTTCGACATCCTCTTTTTATATGATTATATGCGGCTGTGATGACACACCTGGCACAAGTGCCCTGTTCTGGCGCTGATCAGGTCTGTGTGAATTCGCAGAAAAACATCACGCAGAAAACTTGCCCAGTCGTACGCATTTCACGGCGTCGGCTTGATTGATTGATGATTGATTGATATGTGGGGTTTAACGTCCCAAAACTACGACATGATTGTGAGAGATGCCGTAGTGGAGGGCTCCGGAAATTTCGACCACCTGGGGTTCTTTAACGTGCGGCGTCGGCTTGAGCGTATGAATTGAGCTGCGGACCTTACAAGTACGTAACCGCATTGTCCACAGCACGCTGTTGAAGCATTATCGCAAGCGTGTTGTGGATGAAAGTGTCGCCGAGGTCGCCCTAGTCATTTGCATGAATACTTTCTCCGGCACATTTATTACATGCGGTGATTTACCGTAACGATTCATGGCCACGGATTTCTACACCGCGCATTACCATATTGTACTCTATAGCCTCTTGCTGCACTGACTCTGTGCTTGCATTAGTACAAATTAAGGTGTGCACGTGTGAGGTAGGCTGCATCAACGACGATTATATTTCGCAAATGAGTTACATTGCCGCAGTTAAGGCACCTCATATGCTTGAAGAGGTTCTCAAAGCTAGAGCTACACGTCACCATCGCTCATATGTTCATTTCAGAACCCCTCTACAGCGACTGCAACTTCCTCTGTTGCGGCCGCCGCTTGTAAACGTGTGAGAGGCGTCCCGACGCGTTGTTCTCGAAGGCAGCTTGCGCACCTGCTCCGTGACGTCACTCGGCACCTACCGTGTTTCCAAACACGGAATAGGTCTGTAGCTTCGGTGCCGTCTTTTGTACTGCATGGTATGTTTTAGGAGTCTTACTGAGAGCGCCCATTTGCACTTTCTAAACAACAGTAATGGCCACAGTTCTCAATGATACCCATGACGCACCAGAACATCACTAAAACGTTCCGTTTTGTACGATTTCCTGGTGCTAACGCTCGTGATATTGTTATTAAGGTATTGTTGATATTGCATGAGCTTATGTAAGGTTAGGTAACGTTACATGTATTAGCACAAGTTTTATTTCTTCGTGCTCTGTTGTACAGACACACCTGTTTCTTGCGTGTATAAGAAGAAAAAACGTAGTATCTGTGTGGTCTTGGATAAATCATTTCCTGTTTTCTGCTCTGTCGGCTGAGCCCTTCAAGCCCAGTAAGGCTAACTGTGTATTGCATTGTTTCTCTCACAATGTCAGGAAGTATTATTATTATTATTATTATTATTATTATTATTATTATTATTATTATTATTATTATTATTATTATTATTAAATGAAAGAGCGTCATGTTTTAGAGAAATTACATCGCGAGTTTTCCCGGATAGTACCTTTTCTTATTCAGTACCAAATGACTGGTACTCAAAGTGTAGGTAATAATGAACACACAATACGTTTATTTTGACACATAGAGGCGTGCAGTCACATTCAGAAATCGTAAGCCTGTGAAGCTCAACACGCACGCACGCACGCACACCACACACACACAGTCGTTTATAAAAGACCAACTTTTCTCAGCCCTGTCTATGGGATGTGTGTATGCAATGTCTGAAAATCCACTTCTCTGTCACCGTTTACGAACAAAAATGAAAGAAACAAAAGAAAAGGAACCAGCCAACAATCATGCAAGCAAGCGAGCGAACAAACAGGCGAAAGTCGAGCACGCGCTCTAAACCCGACCACACATTTGCGTCATCCTTCGGGAACGCTGCGTAATGCGCGCCGAGTCAACTGTAACAAGATTCCCTGGCTCCGCGTATTCACTGCACGATTCCGAGAGGAGACCATGATAAACTAAACAGAAAAGTAGACTTCTTCTTAGAGCTAACAGATGGCGCTACGCGTGATGCTGGCGATGGCTCCGCCCCCTTTGGGCCTCGGCCCCGCAAGCGGACGTCCCACGCGCGATGTTCGAAAGAGGACCAGACCGGCAACCGGTAGCAGACGCTTTTCGCGGTCCGCCGGAGGCAGGGGGGAGCGCGCGGAGACCCGTCGCTAAACCTACGGTCACGTGCTTCGGACTGTGATACCTTTCGCGTCGTGACGAAACAAAACGTCGTCAACGATCCCTGGCTTACGTCGGCCGAAGAGAAGCGCCCTGATGCAAGAAGTGTAGGATTATGTGCAGTATGTAGCGCTTGTACTGTCCCTTTGCTGCGGAAGGGACAAACCGATGGACTGCAACTAACTCACCCCTCCACCCATGCCCCCAAATTTGCGTGTTCTGCAACAGTTTCGTGCAGGTGGAATGTCGCCAGCAGCTTGGGTGAATCCAGATGCAGATGAAGTCTTTGAAGCTCGTCGTACCGAACACGAAAGCTGGACTACCACAGAGACGTTGCTTTATTTTGCTGGACCGTGGTGAACTTCAGCTGTCGAACAACACCGACACTCTTGCGATGTTGAAGATCATCCGTACGTATTCTGGCTGAGAGCAGACGTGTCATCCGCATTTTGACCACTAACTTGTGAGCCAACTAAACGGAAACTACTGCTTTCATGTCTCCGTGTCGCCCCTGCCGAAATCAAGCGCGCACACTGCTTTTACGAGGCAGCCGTTTGGAACGATCAGGACCCTGAGAGGCGTCGGCCAAGGTAGTTTTGTTCCTGGTGAGAGAGATAGTTTGCTGAGCGGAACGTCGAATACTTTGGAGGTGCCACTCTCTGCTTGTTGTACACAAACGCAAGAAGAAGGGTACAAATCACTCACCACCGGCGTCCGGCTCACACCCGAACAGCGCACGCTGGACAACGTCGGCTTGGATTGGGGACGTGACGTTTTTTGTGTTTCGGCGTGTCTAGTGCGACAGGTGTGTGACGTACGTACCACCGTGAGTATCATTAAGTGCTCTCGGTGTAAACTTGCATAACTGTTCGCGGATAAGATCAAACTACCTTTGTTCACCCGAAAGTCAGTGGTGCCCGCTTGTTTTCTCACCGGAGTGGATTTTTTATCGACGAGACGGAGCTTGACCAGGCATGTGTTCAAGTTCTCATCCTTTGGCAGGTAAGTTTTAGACTACGAAGAAACGTACGTGAACAAATGGAATAATGGAATAAGTGAAGCAAGGGCGACGAGAGAAAGGGATGACAAAACTGTCAATTATATAGTCTCGGAAAACTAGTGAGGTATACACTATTATGCGGGAATATGCATCGAGGAGTTTGAAGTTCACATGTACAGAGAAAGGAGGAGATGACGAGCAACACAACAGTCGCACTTCTCACAATCACAATAACGCTGTCGCTCTATAAATGGCCTGGTGATTCTGAGGCCTTCAAGAATTTCAGCAACACAATCGTTGCTTTCATCAACGATTAGTCATCAGGGCAATGTTCTCAATTCGTAGCTGCCGTTATCGAAAGTGTCTCGAAACAGTCCATTTCCAGGAAGGCTGTGAAGAAAACTATTTTAATTGGACGCCGAAGTGGTTGTGAAAAGGTTCTCAATACGCTGTCTAATGAATTTCCATTCGCTTCAATCGACCAAAAAGGTGGCCTTGGCTTTAAAGGACATGTATCTATGAGACTCATGTAAATAAAAATTAAGGGGACCTTTTAAGAATTCGCCTTTTAAGAATTGAGCGCGATATTCATGTGCTGTTTTTAGTGCGCTCTTCAAATACTTAATTCACGAATCCTTTTCGAACTGGCTATGCAACCACTGCAAGGCCTTAAAGGAATAGGCGCAGTAGCGTGTGCACCTTTTGTAGAGTGGGGTGACAGCAGCCCATGAAGATATTAGGATATTCACATGTTCTGACGCCCACTGGCAATGGCCGCTTCTACAACGCATTATTGCTGCAATATTTATTGTTGCATTCTGAAGCATGTATACAGAACGCGTGTACATGTGAAGCATGAAAGTTACTTTCACTGCATTTCCAAGCAGAAGTTATTTTCACGCTATTTACAACACGCGGAACTAATGGTGTCATTGCGATGCCATTCGTACAAATGACTGCGCAGCTAAGAGACTTTTATGACCAACTGAACTTTCAGCCGGACTGATATACAGGGTTTATAAAATGCGCTGCTCAAGTAGCCCTTTAGACATTGTTATTTGGTATTTGCTTTGTAATGTTCATTGTACATTTTCCGAAGCTACCTTACGTATGTTGTACGCTATGTATACGTAAACCACATTTGTATTAAATACCCTGCACGAAAAGAAAAGATTCATGGTCTTCTGGTAGAACATTTACTCGCCACACAAACGACCCGTGTTCAATACTGGGCCATTGTGACCCAGGATTTTTTTTTATCATTTATTGTATTTGCATCGTTCTCAATTTTTCGATCACGCAAAATATCATAATTTTTTGCTCGCAACAAGCGACGCCGACACCGTAATTTCTGCCAAACGAGCTCTTTACCGCTATCGAGTTAATAATTCTGGCGTTGTTACAATCACCTAAGAATGATTTTGGGGATCTTTTCTTCTGCGACACAACGTTTTACCTCGTTTGTCGTTCAGGTTAGATTTTATTTTCATTAACTTGAGCGGGCAATAAAACAATCGTTTATGAGCTTAGATTAAACAAATTTCCCCTGTATGCTCATTGGTTGCACGAAGAAGCTGCAGGAGTATAATACAGGACCTCCTTTCCAACATTCTTTTTGGAGTGATCCACGCAAAAAGCTGTTGAAAGCGTATCAAAAGTGCTTAAATGTTTAATTCATGGCCACATGACAGTCCGAACACAGGAGAATATGATGTCACTAAAATTTGTTGGGATAGTTGGCGAAGTGCACTTACTTAAGTGCTAGAAAGATGTGTACCATAAAGCAAGTATTCAAGACATGAGTACTTCTATGATGCTGCGCGTATTTTTTTTTTTGAGTTTCAGTAAAAAAAATGACACATATATGATATTTAAGTTGTATTGTCACTCAATGGCAATAATGAAACATCGCTTATTACAGGACCATCATCATTAGCATCTCTGCGTTTTCATGAATACCACCAAACGAAGACACTGTATCCCAACGACCACCAATTGACAATATCTTGTGCGTGCTGATTCCATCGTATGCAGGCGAGTATACTTAATTCATCAAATTACAGCACTCGCTACAGCTCTAAGTTGCATTTACGATTTCTGGGTACCCATTCTGTCGCTCCCAATGACTCGGTCCTTCACATCACTCAGTCGGCTCAGGCACCTCTCCTCCCCCCCCCCCCCCCCCCTCCAATGATAGGTCTATATTTCTTCATTCTATCGCGCATTGCATGTTCCTAAACTTTTGCTGAGTTTTCTATTAACTTATCTAGGTTTCATATATTTGCACTGCCAATATGCCTTGATTCCACACTTTCCGCCCTAGTTACCGGTGGAGATTTTCGGAAAGTCTGAGGTAAGCGATCTGGTTCATTTTTATTATTTCGTCAGTTTCATTTTCATGATTCGATGGGTTTTCATGTTATTCACCTATGGACGTACATATCCTTGCGCATATCGTAAAAGCTGGTGGACCATTCGGAACTTATGCACTAATACATCCTCGATTTAGATGTTCCATAACTTTTCGCAATTATTCGTTACCATTGCCGAGGAGCACAATCTTATCAGCAACCCTTATATTACGCTCGGACATTCTTTGTCAATATAGGTCTTCCTTTTTCATCCATGTATTGTCACTTGAATTCTTCTAATAAATTTAACGTAAATCACGAAAGACACGGACGGAGGATGAAAATAGGGCGAATTGACTCTTACGTATTCACAACCCGAAAAGTTTATAGCAAAAAAAAAGAAACGTCATATGCATGATATCTAACTCACTTGCGCAGGTGAGCTGAGTATACCTAATAGCATGTTGAATGGTTAAGATAAATACAGGCACAAATTCTCTTCTATACTGTGCAAGAAACGGTCTCAAGAAATCCAGCGTGCAACCAAGTAGTCACTGACACCTGACTTACACGCGTGTCATTCATATTCTAGATACTAAAGGCTTTAAAAATTTCTCGTGTCAATTTATCAGCTAGTTTGAAAAGGATCAAAGTGTCATCCGATCTTGGGCAGCAAGCAATATATGCTGACAATGTCTTGAAAACATTGAGTTAAGCTTTTCTTTCAATGAGTTGTCGAGCCGTTATGTATAATGTAAGTGAAGTTCGAGTGACATGACATGGTTGCGAGATGGTGTTCTTAAGATAATTTCTGGCGCACCATTACAAAGTTTTTTCCGTCTTTATCATAACTACTCATGGATCAATATGTGGGGTTTAACGTCCCAAAACCATCATACGATTATGAGAGACGCCGTAGTTGAGGGCGGCGGAAATTTCGACCAGCTGGGGTTCTTTAAAGTGCACCCAGATCTGAGCACACGGACCTACAGCAATTTCCCCTTCATCGAAAATAGAGCTGCCGCAGCGGGGATTCGATCCCGCGACCTGCGGGTAAGCATATCGTAACTGCTCATCGAGCTGTTTGCTTAAAGTATAATGTCAAGTTACGAAAAAAAATTTTAAGCAATAATAACTAGGAATTATTAGTCTGAAATCTAGAGCTTATCTTTTTAGAAACTTGTCAGCATTAAAAAGCAAGTCTTATCTTTGTTACTTTCCTAATTAAAAATTTCATTAAGTGTATGCCTAACGCGAACATTCTTAAACCAACTTCCGCTTAATAAAAATTTATTTTTTTTGCAGGGACTTAAACAATGCTTTGGCCTGTGTAACATACTTGAAGTCTGGAGAAAATAAAAAAAGCATTGTAATGAAATAATTAAAAAGTGTCCATTAGCTCTAGAGGCAGCTTTGCATAACAAGCAGCCACAATAAGTTTCGTGACTCAATTTTGCGCATTGAAATTCATGCCACGCCTACTAATGTGATGAAAAAGTGCGCCGAATCCCAACGAAAAGTGTTGATTAGCAAATGAGTTATAACTGTTCGCGCACAGAAAACTACCAGAAAAATGAGTTCCGAAAAAATCAACAAAAAAAAAAAAAAGATTTGAACCCGGTGCAATGCTCACACAAGATGATCAGGAGGCCTAAAATTCTCAATATTTGTAGCCTGTCCTATTGTAGACGTTACTAGTGCATTTGCTCGAGCAGGAACTCTAAATGTATTGTCTAGTTTGATTTGAAGCATCAGTGCCATGACGGGACGCTTTTGCACTGCGACGCAGAAAACTTGCGAGGCACTCTTTTCCACTGTATGGGCCAGGCTCAATCTGAATTTCATCAAAAACTTTCAATGTGGTTCTGTTGTCATTATTAAAATTACACATATCATCAAGCAAAGCAAATTTCGTGTTATCAAGGTTCCACATACATGTCCTTGAGGGTGAACAACACATGAGCTATTAAACGCGCTCTCCTGGCGAATATAGTTTATGACTACTATGATTAAAAATAACGTACTGTAAATTCGTTGAAAGCATTATGACATATTAATTTGCACTTTACATGATTGCTAAATAACCAACCAATTACTACATATCAAGGAAGTCATATATTGCACACAAAACTGGCACTTTCTGTTTCAGTTTCATGGCTTATGGGTGGTCTTACATTTTAAGAACTTCGGCGACTTTGAGCGTATCTATCTATCTATCTATCTATCTATCTATCTATCTATCTATCTATCTATCTATCTATCTATCTATCTATCTATCTATCTATCTATCTATCTATCTATCTATCTATCTATCTATCTATCTATCTATCTATCTATCTATCTATCTATCTATCTATCTATCTGTCTGTCTGTCTGTCTGTCTATCTATCTATCTATCTATCTATCTATCTATCTATCTATCTATCTATCTATCTATCTATCTATCTATCTATCTATCTATCTATCTATCTATCTATCTATCTAGCCACTTACGACTATTAGCTCTCCTGGCCGTTTCGATAATGGTATCGATACCAAACTTTGTATGCCATAACATTACTGTATGACGAGCATAACTGACTAGTCGTAACATGAAAATCAAGACATGTACGTCATGAATGTCATGATTTACATTTCATGATGTGGCTGCTCTTGCGGTAGTGTCGTTCACATAATATGTTGCAAAACTGGTATGGTATGACATGACTGCATGGCCAACACAAGTGACAGACCCTAACATGAAAATTATGACATGCGTGTCATGTAACAACATGGCCACACTGCACACTTATGATGCACTCGTGGCCGTTTCGCTAACTTCACACATACCAAATTTGGTATTAGAGGACGTGAATGGATGACGAAGGTATGTGACTTGTGCAAACATGATAATCGTGAGATGCGTGTTATGTAAGAACATGACTACACTCAAGGCACCAATGCACTTCGCCGTGACCAGGTGCGTGGGCGCGCCGTGGTTCGTTTCATCGCGTTACGCCGGCGATGCCACGCCAGGCGCCGATCTGCCTGCCATATATGTACTCGCAGGTGCGCGCCGCGCTGCGTTGCTTTGGCGCATGCGCGTTTGAGCGCGCCGGCGTCCCTTCATCTCGAAGAGAGGCAGACGGTGTGCTGTCTGTGTAGAGCTGGTATAACGTCATCGGCACGAAATGCTGCATGTTGCATTTCGCGGCGGTTGCCGCCGGGCAGCGCTGACGGGTACGCTGGTCGCTCGCGTTTTGCTAGCGTAGCGTCACTGCGCCCAGCGTGCGCGCTCGTCAACGTTTCGTCGGAGTATATTGGGCCATTCATGATGCACTCGTGGCCGTTTCGCTACCTTCACATATACCGAATTTGGTATCACGTGAGGTGAAGACACGACATTTTAATGACACATCCAAGGAGGAGGAACAAACAGGAGGGGAAGGAAAGGCAGGGATGTTAACCAGTCTGGATTGACCGGTATGCTACCGTACACTGTGGATAGGGATGAGGGAGTTTGAAAGATGGGAAAGAAATGAGAGAAAGGAGAGCTCGCACACGCGTTGGGTTCACAAATGCTGATGACTTGGAACATGTTGACGCACACTAATTGACGAAAGTCTGAAAAGACGTGGTTTTAGTCCACTGGAGTTGCACAGTATGATGGATGCTTTCTTGACTTCTTAGAAATGATGGTGATCGTTAGCCATATTTCTACTCGAGCGATTCAAGTACTGGGATTAAGGCGTCCAGTACTTTGAGAGCGCTTGCAGACGTTGTCCTCATGTCCAACAAGATCTCCCGGATGGTATCCATGAGAGAACGAAGCACAGTTCCAACTTTGCCATCTTTCTTATGCATGTCATCTGCGGTTGGTGAAGACCCCTGAATGGGCGTGATCTGCTGGCGTTCTATGGTTAGCGGATGACTTGGAAGAATAGGCCATTGCTCTGTGGAGATAGTCCTCTCCGAAGTCTTCTTTGAATCCGTCTGTCCTGTTGAGGTTTGACTTAATGGTGCAGCAGTAGAGGTGGCACTGTCGTTTCGAGCTTGCGCAGTTTTTGAGCTCGAACGATGGCCCTGACGCCGCTGCCGACCCCGGACTGTTTCGGCAGCATCCCTGTCGGTCGAATTGTCTGTGACCATTTGCTTAAGCACCACGCGCTCCTTCTTAATTCGAGGGCAGTTTTTCGATGAGGCAGTGTGTGAGCCATTACAGTTACCGCATTTAGGAAGCCAGGACTGACACGCATCTTCCGAATGGGGCTCTGTGCACAGGGGGCACCGTAGCGAGTTTGGGCATACGGCCGTGACTTGACCTATTTTAAAGCACTGGTGGCATTCAAACGGCTTTCGCACAAAAGGCCGAACAGAATGTCGAAAATGTCCGACTTTGACATGGGATGGTGTGCAATCGCCTTTGAAGACTAGTTTCACACAGCGTGACTTCCCAAGGCGATGTACCTGAGTGATGACAGTACCCTCATTTGCCGGTTTGATGAGGGTAGGCAAGTCAGCGTCGAGAATCGCAATTTCTACGTCGTGTATCACACCAGCTATATGGATGAGTTGCCAGTCGGTGTAAAGGGCCGCACTTTGATGCCACCTAGCTCAGTCACTTGTTTGAGTGATCCAAGCACATTCACGTGGAATACGTCTATGGCGAGTATATTTTTTCGTGCATTTACGCTGACTTTCTTGATTTCATTAGGTACCACACGTTCCAAAAAAAGCGAAGAGCGCTTGCCTGTTCAGCAGTCGCAGGTTTGAGGACTCCTCTGGCACAAAGATGATGACGTGTGGCCAGCGTTCATGCCTTGGCTTCATAGTCGCTGTACTCGCAGAGGTGGGCGAGGCTGCGTTGATGATCTTCCTCTTCACCCTCTTGCTCCGGGCAGGAATGAAATCATCGTCGGATGAATTGTCTTCCGAGGCGGCTGAGTACAGCTCTGTGTCCTCGCTGTCACTAAGTGAAGTTCCTCTCTTCCTCACGGTGGTCAGCCGAGATGACAGCTTGCCAGGCAATAATCCGGAAGGCCCCGCGTCCATGGCCGCAAGACGCAGAGCCGAGGCACCATACAAAACTGAAGGTTTAAGCAAAAAAAAAAATCGGAGAGCACAGATAATCATGGCATGCCTGTCATGTAAAACTGGACTACATGCTACGCTCATAGCCCGCTCACGGCCTTTTCACTAGCACAACATATACCAAATTTGGTATCAAGTAACGTGAATAGATGACGAAGGTAAATGACACGTTCAAATATGATAATCATCGATGACATGGAAGTCATGTACGGCCAAATTTACCTCCGCCTTGTAATGTTGTGCTGATTTTAAAGTGACATATCAACCTTCGTCATTCGTTTCGAAATCATTGATCCCCACTGTACGTGGGATCTGCCAGTTTTTTTTGCTTGTATCTTTTGGAAGTACCTGCGTAGACGGAAGCTTTATACAGCAATATGACAGGAGATAAATTGCGCATCCATAACCAAAAATCAAGAAACGACATTTTCAGAAAAAAAAAGGGGCTTTTTCTACTTGGCCTCGTAACTTAACGAAACGTTTGTACCGAAATTGAAACATGAAAAAATGGCAGCATATCCACGGAATGAATGATGGATAGTGGGGTGAAGCATCCATCCGTGCATTCGTTCTTGCTTCCGTCCACTAATGCGTGCGTCTGCGTGGCCACCCGTGCGTCCATCCGCCCGTCCGTGCGTGCGTCTGTTCGTGCGTCCGCACGTTCTTTTGTGCGTCCGTTTCTGCTTTCATCCACGCATTCGCTCCTGCGTCCGTTCATGTGTCCATCCGTCCGTGCAGCCATCCGTGCGTCCGTCCATGCATCTGTCTGTGTGTCCGTTCGTCCACCTATTCAACACTCCAAGTACCACCATCTCGCATCTTTTCATCATATATTCCTCATATAGAAGCACCGCCATCAAGCGGACATTCCAAGGACTGAACGAGATGAGGCACACGTACACTTTCTTACGGCTCGCGCTTCAGGTCTACTTCCCACCTTTAATCACCTCAAGTTCATGGTATATACTAGTTCGCTGTATTCATGGCACTGCGGGCCAACGCTCGCTAAACCTTTCTAAAACCTAGGAGGTTACGCCCAGCGAGTATAACGTAGCAACCCTTTCTTGTCTTGTGTTCGTTGTTGAACAATAAAATAATTTGCAGTGTGCGCGCTAACTGAAAGCCGAATTATCCTGTCTCTCACTACCCCTTAGCAGCCATTGGCATGTACACTGAGCAGTATCTTTTATTGTTCAACAACGCACAGAAAAAATCTCTCATCGGCATCACCTTGTACGTCAAAATGTTATACTTGTTACAGACTGGTACAACGGCTACGAGGGACGAACGCGTGCCGCTATAAGAAGCTTCGTCCCCCCCCCCCCCAAAAAAAAAGGTGGGGGGAGAAGAAGACAGGAGAGAGAGAGACGCAACTTATTTCAAAAAAAGGAGGGGGAATAAGTCTGGCAAGTTATTAAGGAATCTGGGCAGCCCCGCCGCGGTAGTCTAGTAGCTAAGGTACTCGGCTTCTGACCCGCAGGTCGTGGGATCGAATCTTCGCGGCGGCGGCTGCATTTCCGATGGAGGCGGAAATGTTGTAGGCCCATGTGCTCAGATTCTGGTGCCCGTTAAAGACCCCTCTCCCCCCCCCCCCCCCGGTGGTAAAAATTTCTAGAGCCCTCCACTACGGCGTCTCTCATAATCATATGTTGGTTTTGGGGCGTTAAACCCCACATATCTATCAAATCAATCAGGGATCTGGGCGGTGGTCAGATATCCCTGCCTAGGTGTCCGCCACGAGCCGTTGAGCTCCGGCGGTGGCCTCAGCCCGTTGGATGGCCCAAACTTGGTCTTCGAGGGTATAGCTGAGCAGAGCACTCTCCAAGCGTGTTCGGCTCGAGGCTGCGTCCTTTCCTGGAGCATGTGTTCTAGGGTTGTCCTGGCCCCGCGAAACTTGCAGCGTCATACACGAAGCTCTCGGTGACAGACATAAAGATCACCTGGCTCGGAAACGTCCTGATCTGCAGCTGTCGCCACGTGACCACCTACATTTTGTT
The DNA here is from genome assembly GCF_013339725.1 of Rhipicephalus microplus. Taxonomy (NCBI): domain Eukaryota; kingdom Metazoa; phylum Arthropoda; class Arachnida; order Ixodida; family Ixodidae; genus Rhipicephalus; species Rhipicephalus microplus. The sequence continues at coordinate 39,875,441 of NC_051174.1, forward strand.
CTGATTTCTTAGTTTGGTGGCAGAAATTCGCACCTGGCCAATCTGTAATGCTGGGTAATGGAACAGTTGTTTTTTTTATTTCTTGTCCAAGTTTCTCAACAAAGATTTTGTTAATCCATGCACCAAATCGCTCAACATTACACTCTGCTGTTAGCTGCCCACCTGCCATGCACGACTCAGTGAAATTTCATACATTAGATTTTTTTTTTCTTTCAAGAAGCATGGCCGTAACAAACCGTCTCGTGTTAGCAGCATCTTGGGGGCCGCACCCATCGCTTGTTTACAAAGGGCATGTTGGGCACGAAGTGCGAAAATACTTGATATGCGGTCCTCTGGCGACGTCGGGTGGCGCGACATGACATTACGTGCAAACCAAAGGGGATATATTAAACTACGTCAAAAGGTACACAAACAAAGAGAAAGCCACCAACGTTAGAACAGATTTACAGCATTTACTGAGATCCGGGATAAACAATGAAAACCAAACGGTGCAGTACCAATCAACGCGACTTGATAATGAATTGAATGACACGTTACAGTTTGACGTCAGTCAAAGGACACATAAAAAGGAGACGTTAAAGAAATGTTGCCCAGAAAAGAAAAAGAAATAACTTATCACCACTATTAAAAAATTGGGTTACCTTTAATCTTCATCTTTTAGGGTTGAACGCCATGTGATATCCAGTACCTAGTGTGCACTTCAACCATTCAATGTGAATACTTTTACAGCGAAAGCTGTTATGCGATCACAATTAGGGTCTTGTGCAGCGCCATATCTATGGTTGTCCGCTGCCTCCGGTGTCCGTAACCATATCGCACGAAATCAGAAAAAAAAACAGTACCAATGACACAGTGGCGCTTGAACCAGGGTCAGCAGGTTGCCAGCCGAGTATTATACAACTCAGCTACGCCCGTGCTTGCGGCAGGTTGGCAAACTTGCCTTAGGCAGGCTTGATGTCGAGAAAGCAGTCGTGTTCATACGATTTATAAAGCGTTTTAAAACAGCGAAAGAAGAAGCAGTCGTCGCACAAAGCGAATATAGGGTAACGAGTGCGTCGTCCAATGCTCCAACCCATTACAAAACCTTGTTTTTGTTCAGCTATTAATTGTGGCGCATACCCACTGCAGGCATCATTCCTCATCGTCGTCAGCCATTTCATGAACAATTGGCACAAAAGTCCTCGCTATATGATTTAGCGGATACCACGCTTCTAGAAGAATGATGAAAAATAGCATAGTGAATCCCAGTCTACTTCCTTAAATTTTTTTTTTAATGTCACAGTCGATATCAAGTAAATGTGCTTGCAGCAGTTACCCAATAAGTGTTTAGAAAAGGCTCTGAAAGGCCGCTCTTCTAGCTTTCGTGGTGACTGTGCTGCGCCTTCCGCGCAGGCCTGGCGTATTTTTTATTGCATGATATTATTCGAGAAATTTAAATTTTGGACTACTACAATGTAATAGATAAATTTGAAAGTGGCTTGTGTCAGTAAAGCTTTGGCATATGGTTGCAATCTGTGTTATGGGTAACATACTTTGAACCACGAGCAATTATACGCGTGAAATGTTTTTGACCTTGCTTTGCACCTACTACTAGTCTTAAGGGAATACGCGCATGCAGTAACGCTGCGTCTTCTGTTATGGGTGGCCGGTTTTAAACCACGAAGTAGTTGTGATGATCACATGTTCTGACGCCCGATGGGAATCTACGTTTGTACCAGACATTAATACTGTGATATTACATGTCGTATTGTGGTGTGCTCAGATTTGGGTGCACGTTAAAGAACCCCCGGTGGTCGAAATTTCCGGAGGCCTCCACTACGGCGTCTCTCATAATCATATGGCGGTTTTGGGTGGTTAAACCCCACATATCAATTAATCAATCATGTTGTATTGGGAACCTTGTACACAAGGTATACTTGTGTTTTTAAATCACGAGAATTATTTTCTCTGTATTTCCAAGCAGGGAAAGTTATTTCCCGCTTATTTCTAAGCCGACGCGTGGTTGTGGGGTAGAACGCCAGCTTGACACTCAAATTATCTATTTGAAATGATATTATATTTTTACACCTTTCTCAATTTTTCGGTTACGGGCTGGATTATGATTTTTTCACTCACAACCAATGACACTGACGACACCGACGCCGGAAATTCTGCGAATCGAGCTCTTCCGTGCTATCGCGTTCGTATATGGTAGCAAGATCGTGCTATGAAATTTTCGCTATTGTTGACAAATTGTTTCGTTGTTGCTTTAATAACTGATAAGCACTGGTCTTTCATTGCTCACGTCCATGAATATACAGTGCATCGATTTTTCTGTTCCTCTTTTTATTATATATATGCAAGGAATGTGCATCCGCAGTGTGTTAGGTGTGTTTTGTGCTGCTTGTTTTGATTAAATACTCTTTTTCATGTGCGTTGTAGAGCGCTCATGTGGTTACGAAATACACCAATACTTTTTAGTTTGAGCGTATGTGCAAGCTATGTGTATCTGTGACGAACTTAAAGTGTAAAGGTTCCAGTCAGGAGCATGAAACACCTTTTGCTTCTGTTCGTCTTTCTTGTATTCTAAGAACTATAATAACAGTACTCCTGCCATGTCATCGAATTTTCAGACTCAGTAAAGTATGCTGACACATACTGCAGTAAGCTTTTAGGTCGTAATGCGTAAAAACATTGGTGCTTTTCATTTAGGTATTTGTGTGTGTATAAATGTTTTGTGCGTTCATTCGCGTGTTATAGTGTCTTGATGTTCAGATATAAATTCATTTTGTAGGATGGGAGATAACGCAAAATGAATCTCCAAATTTCGTAGAATCAAATATTTACGAAAAGTTTGCTCCCAAAACGCATTATTTCTGTCTAAAATAAACTCCCAGAAGTGCCCTGCGAGATTCAAAAACAATGAACGCCTTAAAAGACGTATACCCGAAATTATACGTTTATGATGGGCCAAGTTATCGTGGTGCTTTAACATCACAGTTTGAAAATAACGGCAGCGTGACACGCCGCACTCGATTCATTGGGCAACAATTGCGCGACAGCCTCAATGAGGCGAGGCACATCACTATTGGGGGAACTCGCGGTGATCGGGAGGTATTTCAGTGACGTCACTGGTAGAATGAAGCGCATGAACGAATCGTTTCGTTTGGCGTCTTTCCCGGGTTTTCAGCACTGAAGACCAATAACTTCAGTTAGCGCGCTATAATCAATTTTTTTACATTAACGTGACCATTCGATATATACTGCACACACTCCATCTTTCATTTATGCAATTAATTTTTTTATTTATTTCAATATACCGTGGACCATCATATTGGTCGAAGCAGAAGGAACAAAACAAGCATCAGGTGATTTGTAACAGCAAGATATAATAGAAAGCACGGATTCACTTAAAAAAGACGTCTATGTATATCGCTATATAACAGAAATAACATCTTTGAGTAACCGCAACAAGATTATAACCCATTTGAACACTGTACACCAAAGAGATAATTTTGCAGCGATGTACCTAAATTGTCAGTCAAAACATTCTCCTAAGGTAGTGAATTCCAGTCATTAAGTTTTCTGAAAAAATAACTGTGTTTGTAATCATTACTTCGTGTAAATATGGTTGCCAGAGATAGATCACAATTACAGCGTTGTTTTTTTTTTATCAGTTGCTTGTTGGACACTACAAGATATACATTTAAGGCAACTTTCCCTGTCATAATTTTGTATAAAAACCGTTACTCGAGTAATTTTTCCTCTTGTTTCAAACAAAAATAATTGTGTAGTTTAATTAACATGCTAGGTGAGTCGAGTCTTTGATGCTTGTTAAAAATAAATCTAACTGCTTTTGTTGTATTATTTCAAAAAGCATAACATCTTTTCTTGTAAAATGGTCCGATATATACTGCAGCGTACTATTGTTTAGACAGAATAAAAGTTTTATAAGCCAAAAGTTTTATGCTAGAAAGAGCACCTTTTAACTTTTTTTTGGGGAACCATAATCTACGAAGCGCCTTTGTACAAGTATCTGTTATCTGCGGTGTCCAGGTAAGATTGCTGCTGAGAGTAGCTCCTATAAGTATTTACAAATATTTACTTGTCTAACATAAAGGATATAGGAAAAAGCGACGGGAAGTTTTTTTTTCTTAATGCGTAACATAAGAGCCTTTTTCCTTTTCTGAATTAAGCACCCTATTTCACTTACTATACACCAGTCATCGAAGGCCATAAGGCCGGTCTGCACTACATTCCGATACGCTGTAGATTATATTTTTTGAATAAGACACACTCACCTGCAAAAAATCAAATGCTCACATCCTGCATGGGGCACGTACTCCATCTTGTGCTGCATAAGGCTATGCATGAAGCACTACAAAAGTGTCCCATTAAAAATGCACGTTATTTTCTGTTTTCCTATGCAGGCTCTCTGGCTGTTGCCCATTCACAGGCGCAAGATTCACGTGTCTATGCGACCACCTGCTGGTGACGTGCCAACTTGCCGGGCTGCGATGAACCAATGGGAATGTCGCGATGAGCCCCGCCGCCTACAGGACGTCCGTGCGAAGGCTGGTCGTGTACACAGCCACGCTGTGCATCCTTATCGGCTACGCCGTCTTCGCACCAGACCTGACGCCATTTGCAGGGACCGGCCGTTACGTGCAATCTCTGCCACGTCAGGTCTTCTCCGACGAACCGGAAATCGTAACGAGCCATCCAATCGCCGCCGCTGCATCGCCAAAAGATGACGTCATCAAAATTGGTGCCACGTTCAGGCAGATCCGGCCAGGACGGGGCAATGAACGTCGTGGCATCTACATCGCACCTAGGCGTGAAGGCGGTGATGTGATAAAGGGCTTCGGCAGACTACAAGCCGGTGCCAGTGCCGGAAAGCTACTGCAACGTCGAAGTTCTTCGAGACAAGCCAGTAGACTTACCTTGGCCCTGAAGACAACTTCCGCACCAACAGCAAAGCCACTACGCCCACCTGGATCAACGAACGATAGCAAAGGAAGGGGCGATGCCATATTTCGGAATATTAACCCGAAAACACCCTGGACGACTGACGACGCCCTTGATGCAGACACATATTCGTCTAACGAAGCCAACAACGGCGTGTACAACATTTCGAACGAACGGACGCAGTTCGTCGGCAGTGATCACGCGTTTTCATTTGGCACGGACTCTGTGAACGGTGGTAGTAGATTCGAAATGAGACGCGGAGTGGACGTCGTCGCGTCGAATATGCTTCAGGGTGGTGTTGGGGACGCCGAGCGTCCCGAACGGCGCCTCCCGCACGCCATCATCATCGGCGTCAAGAAGGGCGGCACCAGGGCAGTGCTGGAGTACCTGAGACTGCACCCGCAGGTGAAAGCAGCGGGGCCCGAGCCGCACTTCTTCGACAAGAACTACCACCGCGGATTCGGCTGGTACCGGTGAGTGTCAACTCCCCGTACATCTTTCTTCGAACTTTTCCCCACAGTGTAGATCACCCAGTAACTGCTGGCCAACGCTTCTAAATAGAGGAGCGCTCGCTGAACAGGCTGATCTTGGTTGGCCAGTCCTCCAAGTATACATTATGGCCGAGAGAATCAGCCACCCAGTTGACAAAGCGCTTACTATGTAAGCGGATACTTCATCGTCGCTATAGTCGCGGGCAACTTTTCTTGGCAATGAAGGGAAAGCCATGGGGTGGAGATCTTTCTGCACATGTAATCTTGCGCGAAGTAGCCCGGTTTCGCACGCGTCTCGCACCGATACGGAGTGGGGTGGCTTCGGGCAATCGACGCTGTATTTCGACAAAGATGCCTCTATGCGCTTGCGGTAAGCGTAAAAAGCGAGACTTTCACGCGTGTAAAAAAAGGTGCCGAGTGTCAGCATATCAGCCAAATAAATAGAAATATCTCAATAGTGCGTGCTGCGGCCGGCATCAAAAAGAGACACGCAGAAAATGAAGGAGTAAGTTTTATATCGTGCGCAGAAAATGCCTATGCAATTGTGGAACTAGATTCGTTCGTGGTAGGATAAATGCAATTTGTTTCTACCAATTTCACTGTCAAGAAACGTTGTCCACAAGTATGGCACGGCATCTAGCATCACGTCTACGTGGCATCACGTCTTTGCAAAGAAGTTTACGAAATGTGTTTCGGTGTGTACACTTCTATAGCACAGAATAAGAATACAAGGCGTGACTTGGACTTTCATGAGCTTTTTTTTTTCTGCCGCCTACATGGTGCGAATGCATGGCGTAGCCTTCGTGCCAGGACAACAGACCAATTTCACAAAGCTATTTTTCCTTAACTTTATACTGGAATACTGCTGTACAACGCATGTGTCCAATATTTAGATTAGGCGCGAATTGCACGAAAATCAGCCCCTGTTCACGAGAAAGGAAGGAACCAGACAGAATTTCGGTTGGCTATCCTACACAGGGGGATTAGGGAAGGGTACAAGAAAGACCAGAAAGAGAGAAGAGAAGGAAAATAGAAACGGAGAGACAGACAGTAAATTCTCTGCAGCGTGCAGAACGCCACCGAAAAGCTAGAATCGTGCGTAAGATAAACTTTCGGCCAACCCCTGTAAACGACGTATCAATTTATGGGTCATTCGGTCAACAGCAAACATTATTAAGGAGTGAAAAGCTTTGTCAATGACGCTGTATAAAATGAAGTATGATATGTTTGTCAATGCCCGAGATCTCGAAGGGGAGCGAAAGGCCCCATCACTGTGTTTCTAGAACCATCACAAAACTTCGCCAATGCCCCTCACTAAGTAAGAAAAACGAGGTTTTGTGGCGAAAGTTACAGACCGGGGATTTTCCAAACCCCGCACTTTACAGCAAGTGGCACCCTGCAGTTTTCCAGTCCCAGTGTAAATTTTGTGATGAGGTAGCGAATTCGGTCCACATGGTGTGGACATGTCCAAGTCAGAACGATGGTTCTCACACTTTAGAATCCTGGGAGGCCCTGCTCTGCAGCCCAGATTCCAACGTCCAGCGCGACATTATCAGTCAAGCCCTCGCTGCTGCTGCGTCCCAAGGGATTCCGGCCGACAGCAAGGGGCGACGGGCCATGCCTGAACAATTGACTGACTTTTTAATAAAGTTTTCTCTCTCTTTCTCGCCAATGCCCGCGGAGCCAGTAACGCTTCACAGACCGCGCCTATAGTTAGCGTCGAAGCCCTTCAAAGCCCCCGTGTTTTCCGAGAACGAGCTCTGTGTTCCGTTTGACTCGTTCTCGCGCTGGCCGCGTCGGGACCCGGCCCCGTCCTTGCTTTGCAAAACACCGCTCTCTTTGTGAATTGTGCGCATTTAAACACGCCGGTAGCCAGGCGCACACTTCAAACGCACCATCCTCTCTTTGTTTTTGCGTGCCGCCCACAAAATGGAGAGAGACAAGCACCATTGCCGAGCGAAACGAACTGTGCGACGTGTGGGGTGCGCTGCGGCAGTTGTCTCTAATTTGGGCAACACTCGGCGAGGTAAAGCAAGGGTGAGCCTGCTCGTAATTTCTGTGCGATCCATATAACTCGCTGAAAGCCAGCGCGGTGCCGCCTTAGGAAGCGAAGAAAACGTCGTTCGAAGGCATTGTTGTTGGGTCTGTGGAAATAGCCGCTAGGATTTGCGAATCTTTTTGTCCTGCTTCAATGGTCGTCTTGGCAAATTATACCGTTCGGCATCATGAATGACGCCTTCTGGCGTCACCAGCTGAGAACATTTTTCGTCACTGTAAATCCGCATGAGTTACGGCACCCTAAAGGAATTTTGCACGAGAAAACACAGATGCGTTTTCCACAGCACTGTTTCCCGGTAATTTTCCACGAGCAAACCGGGCTGTGCGTTCAAACGGTTGGCGCGCTTCAACAACGCCTAGTCTTGTGGAGTCGTCATTATGCCATTCGTACTGTCCATAATAATTTTCATTTGTCCAATTGTGCTGTGACATTTTTGTTTATCGTGGCACGAGTGTTTTAAAGTGGGATTCAAAGCTGACCTGACCTATACAGCCTTTTGTACAACCAGTCAAGAGAATCCTTCAGCTTTCTATATAAGGCCTCAATCTGCGTATACATAAAGCCATTCCCGGAAGATTAACATGTTTAGCGCTTCATGAACACTATGCTGTGTCCGAATCAGCAACACTTCGCGTTTGCAGTGGCTCATTATCGGTGATCAGCTGGCTTCGCTACAAAGGCGTGGACATCATGAGGGTTGGTTGAAATGTTCCCCTGCCGAACGAGTTCAGCGTAAAACGTTCTTTTCCATAATGTCGCAGAATCACACAAAACTTTATCTTCGCAAAGACTGTTCGCCGTTCTGGCTGCCATCTGCTCTTATATAACGCGACACGTTGTTGCAAACTTAGAGCGCTTGTTTATATTTAAGAGCAAGACTTTCATGACAAGAACAACGCAAGAAATGTTGAGAGCAGAAAGGCTCCTTCGGCGACGCAATCAGAGCCACAGGGCCCGTGTTAAAAAAATTGAGCCGATTTCTGGATATCGACGTGCCGGAAGTAGTATTCGATTGTGATTGCCAATTGCAAAGAGTGAGTACGACCTCAGAACCTGCATCCACAAAACATTACCCTATAGAATATTTTTGTAACAAGACTTTTTGTAGTCGTCGGCGACACGTTAGCGACGCCTGCTGACCGATGACAATAAGCACATAATTACAAGCTGGAAATTTTGTGGATTCAGTGTCTGGGTTCCAAAAACATTCGATGCATGCTAGAATATTTGGTGAGAGACAAGGTATACCCACTCGCAACGCAGGACATAATTTCAGTATTTTACCAGTGTCGATAATGTGTTGCCATTTACTCTACCATATAACAGTTCAGGGTAAGGATGCTGAGTTCCGAAAACTATTTAGCAGCGCGGAATTTTCGGTGCGTGCGTCGAAAATTTATGCTATTACTTGATGAGATGCTATAACTCGATAAAACGATGGCATTGGGTATTGAAGGTCTTATAGGCTAAAATCGTCACGTGCCGAGCACGACAGCCCGACACCGTGCCAATCATTGGTAACCAGTCTACGGTAAAGGGAAATTGTTGAGCAGAGAAGGTCGTCAGAACGTATTTCTTGCTTTAATCTCTGTTCGGGCAGGCAGCCAGCCAACAGCAGAGATCATTCTCGAACTGAAAGGTTTTTGAGTTCGGCTCCGGGGTCACAAATATTATTGTTTCGTGAGTGATCTTACAGACTCTGTTTGTTTCTCGTCAACACTGTTACACGTCCAGTATTGGAACCGGTAGGAAGTTCTTTTTATTACCAACAATTTAAGACGTGAAGAGTGTTCCGAAGAAGATAGGGGGTCTTCGGAGACATTAATTATACAGCTCTTTGTTGTCTGTCTCCTGCAGGCATTGAGCCGGGAACCTTCGACGGTTGCAGGTTCATCACCTGCCAAACCTGCAACCTTTTCGTCAATCTTTTCGTCTGCATTGCTTTCTTCTAATTCATATCACAATTACTACAGAATAACATCTCCTATACATTCCTCGGTGTTCTTGCCTGTAAGTTCTCATTGATATTGCGTCCTCCGTACTGTCGTAACTCGTGACACACTAAGACGTGGGTAAACCTCCACACGAAAGACTCCCTGCTATGTCCGCGAGGTCTCGTGTTTCGCAACAGTTATCGCCCGCATCCTCCTCGCATTACGCCACGTCAACCTCCCCGCATGCCGGGTCAAAGAGGCCGGTCGGAGTAAGAAGAGCGATGCCGCTGGTGCGGCCATTTGATCCCGCCGCCGGCGGGTCAAACCGTTCGAAAACTTTCAATCATCGAATAAGAGGCGACGCCAAGGGGCGTGCAGAAGCCGGCACATGTAACGCGAGCGGCCAACCAAAAGGAAGGCAAGACGAACGGAAACCTCGCGCACGAAGTATACAAGGCGTGAAAGTGATGAGCCGTCCGGCGGCAGCTGTATGGTGCAAGAACGCGATGAGCGCGCACAGAAGCTATCATCATCACGTTGATAGCACATTAACGAAGGCCTAAAAGAAAGAAGAAATAAATGAAATAACTAGTGCCGCAATTGGCTCGTATTACGTATAAGTCATACCAAGCGAGGGCTCGCTCATTAGCTGCCACGGCGCTGGAAGGTGTTTCCAGGGCCCGATAATTTTATAACGCCGCCGCCACCGGACTGAGGGTGCCCCAACAGCTGCCCCCATCACTCTTCAACACCCCCCCCCCCCTCCTTTGGCACGCAGCGCCCCCAAATTGCCATGGCCCCACGGGGAAGTCCGAGTATCCCGCCCCTTTTTGGCGCCCTCCGAATAGACCATCGAGCGACCAGGGTCACGACCCCGTCATGGTTAGCTCCGAGGCCTATGCATCACGCAACCATCGATGCTTTTTTGTCGTGAACGAAGCCACCTTGTTCCGCTGTAGGTGGCTCGCAGAGATGCATATACTGTATGGGGGCAGGGTTGCCGCAGGGCAAAAAAGACAAGAGCCGGAACACAAGCTACTTAAATGCAGCCAAGGGCAGTCATGCTATTCCGTCTTATCGCCAACTTTTTAGCCAGATGGAATAAAAGCGACACTTTAAATAGCTTCTTCATTATTGAAGATAATACGATCATGAAACAGCAAGAGACACAGAATAGTCACCATTAAGCTGCAGATACACAAATAAATTATTATAGGCCCAGGGTGCATGTACATTATATAGTATTCGCCAATGAACATCAGTGATAGTGTTACCGTAACTCTGCAGTTGGGCTTAATGTAAGTGAGAACTAATTAGAGATATAAAGCTTAGCTTCATTTCGCATCGTTCCTATGCTTTTGTCAAGTTCGCACGAGGACGCGTATACAGTGCGTCAGCATCATAAACTGTACCGAGTAGCGTCAGGACTGAGAGTGGGCAGCACGAGTAGGAGCCTAGCTAGCCGCACCTATGCGTTTGTGCGCAAAATCACCTTTTTTTTTGTTTTCATTGGCTGTGCTGTCCTCCGACGTTTTTGTAGAGGGGTGGAGCATCGCGGAGTGATTCGGGCCAACTGGTCTCGCCTGAACAAAATCATATGATATCAAAAGGCGTGCGCAGATCCCATTCGCGACAGTTCGCGACTTCTCCGCTAGGGGAAAAGGCTCATGCGCAGTGTCACCGAGAGAAAAGAGGATTTGCTCACTCCGTATTTTATGTTTCGCCGCGAGATTTCTCGGTCCGCGCCAACCCGCCACATGGCGCGAGAAGGAAAGGAGGAGGGACGGCACCACTGCGCATCGGCTAACGCAGCAGAAGAGCTTGGCAACAACTGGCAGGCACTGCGCCGTGCTCCCGACCGGGGTGCAGAAATGACGTGCCTTTCTTCTCTTCTAGCCACTACCACCATCACCAACAACCGGTAGTCTTTAGGCTTACTATACCATTGTGGGTGTAAATAATAATAAAACAGATGGCTTTGGCTAGCGAATGCGTCAGAGTGTAAGTCCACTGTAGCCTTATAGCCAACCTGAAGCTTGCTCCGCGAGACGGGGTCATGAAGCAAGATGTGTGATCGCACTAGTTGGCATTCTATGACTGCACAAACAACACGGAAGGGGCACAGGAACGATGAATTGACGAGGACTGGCGCTGCGTTCGTCGTTCCCTTGTTTTTGTCCTTCAGATTTGGGTGCACGTTAAAGAACCCCAGGTGGTCGAAATTTCCAGAGCCCTCCACTACGGCGTCTCTCATAATCATATAGTGGTTTTGGGACGTTAAACCCCACATATCAATCAATCAATCAATCAATCATTGTTTTTGTCCTTTCTGTGTCGTGTGCACAATCATCGGGTTGTGAAGTAACCTCCAACAGCAATGTTGACTTGGTGCACTCGTTCTTGTTATTGTTTTTTCTTCCTTTTTTCAGACAGAGCATGCCGGAAAAGACAGGCGAATGAAAACAGTATAACTTTAGGAATGGCACGTGCCCTTTGAGCTACTTTTGCGCTTTTGCTTTGAGAGGTTCCCTAACATCGAATTCTATGCTTCTGTGGGATGAAATACTGGTTCAGGGATTAGTTCACAAAAAATTGTAAACTAAAGTAATATAAAAACCACAATTAAATAATACTAAATCAGCTCACCTTTGTAAAGTTCCAGGAGCTTTGTTACAGGAAATACATCTATAGGTGGTCTGTTTGGTATTGGAGGTGAATGAACAAATGTTTGAAGCCACAAAGCTATTCTGTTTCGTTAGCGGACTGATACATAAAAGAAAAATCCACGCACCACCCTAAGGTGAATGATGACGAGTGAGGAATGCTCTGGGTATCGTATCGGTGAGTTACTGTATGTTATCTGAGCGTTGCCTCATGTAATATATAATACGAGCGGCAGGAAGCGCATATAAAAGTGAAAATTTATTTCGGCTTCCAGTCGTCTTGGAGTTTAAAGGGACAATAAAGGGAGCAAGGATTTTTCGTGCATTAGTAAACTATTATTCACAATACGGAAAATCTGCAAGAAAATAAAACGCGCGAAAAGTAAGTGGAACTGCTGACAATATATGCATACATTGAAATTACCGCATCAATCGCCGAAACATCGTAGATTTTGACGGCGTCTACGAAGGTGCACGTAGTGGGCTGTTTGGTAACAATGAAACAAACTGTGCTGAAAGGAGACCACAGACATAACATGCCAAGTTTCAGGAAATTTCATTGAGCCAATGTCGGCAAAATACGAAAAAAAAAATACCATTGAAAATCCGCCACTTCGTGCGTCTGGCTTTCGCGAAATTTAAAACTGACACTTTCACATTGATTCCCACCTCTGTCAATAGGAGTGTGATGATGACATTGACGACATTGGAGTTGTCCGAGTACAATGTATCAATATAAGTCCATTCGTTTAGTGTCCATCTCGACGTGCATTGCGCTGTTGCGTTGAAGAACGTTGTTTCCGAAACTTCATTCGCGGTATCGATCCAGAGCGTTTGCGCTGACGTTCCCTCCCTCGGGTATAGTAATTATCCATACACGGGTTACCCAGCTGCATAGGCACGCATGCCAAGCTGTTGCTCGCGCGCACGCTCCAGTCGCTCTTTTACGCACCGAGAGGTTTTGCGTGCGCTCGACCCAGCGAGCGTGGCTTCGTTGCACGAGACGGACGAGCCGTCGAACGTGTTCACATACAGCGAGGCCCATGCCGCATCTTCCATCTGACCGAGTTCAGTTAGGCGCATGCATGTCGGCGAAATTAATCTACGTAATGGGCCCAAAGTGCCTCTTAAAAAGGAAAACGACACGCTTCGTTTTACTATTGCGTCAACCGACGTGAATAATTGGAAAAATACAAAATATAGAGAAGGAAAAGGCAGAAGGCGCAAAAACATTTAGAGCTCTTAATAAGCGGTTTACTTCAGCATAGATGTAGAAAGCGTCAACATGCATCGGTCGTATTAGAGGCCGTATTGATCGCGAGCCGTGTAGAATGGTGTCTAACCGCCTGTATAGAAGGTGATGAACGTCACCTGTCTCTAAAATCGTAGCGTCGCGTATAATCTCTGCTGCCTGGCAATTGACATTGTATGCGGTAGGATATTGTTTCGGGAGCTGCAATAGAAGGGGGGGGGGAGGAGCGTCGCTGTGTTTTGGGCGGGCGGCAAAGGTTAGTATAGTTTACGGGATAAATTTGGAAGGGAAGGGGGGGGGGGAGGTACAGCTCTCTTTTCGAATCATTCTGCCGACGCGCGTGTATGAGATTGTCTCTGAGCAACAGCCCACAGTTCGAAAAGTTTCCTTGCCATCACGCTGCCATGTCAACCATTCGGTGACCTGTAATGCTTTGCTAAAGTCTCGCCGATTGGTAAGCTCATTCAGTTTACTGCGTCAATGGTTTACCGTTAGCTCACTTTCTAATTGCGCTTCAGGGATGCCGAGGCGCCACTTGCAGGGAATGAAACTGGGAGGATGGTGCCTGCTATCTCTGCCCTGGGAATGGACATCTTCAACATGCCTATTCGAAAAAAAAAAAGAAAGGACGTAGTGAGAGGGAGCTCAATTGAAAGGCAGCAGCAAAAGCCGATGTACCACTAGAATTGTGCATCCCTCCTTCACATTATTAGTTTTGTAATATCGCTGCCTCTGTGCCCCTGATGAATCAACAGTCGTTTTTAAATTAACAGACTTTGAGAAGCATTGTTGCAGCTCTCCAATAGATTCGGCTGTATAGTAACCCTCTTACTGGTTTACATGGGCCATAACATCACCAAAATGGGGTCATAAAACTAGTCAAAACGAGATGAGAAAGCTGAAGGAGTGGTACCAGAACTGCCGGTAAATCCCATAAATAGGAGTGGCCGCAGATTGATGGGGAAGTGTAGGTGAATTGTGAAGTGACGGTTACGATGTTTCCGAAAATAGGAGTACTTTTTTTTTTCGGATACGACTACAGCTAAACTCGATCAGATGGCTATCTACATCTTGTCAAATTCGTGCACCCGTCCATAGTGTTTTTTATATAGTATACACTAGAAAGAACTCTGGCGCTAGTGTCTAGGGAAGCTAGAAAGCACGGCGCTTTTACAAGCACGGAAATGGTGGGTAGTACATAGACTTGTCTAATCTTCGGCCTTCTGGTTACATTAGTGTTCACGCGGCTTGGAGCTGACATGTTACGAAACAAAAGTCGCAGAATGTTCAGCCGCTGCACTTCACCACTTTAATTTTTTAGGCTCACCAATTCATGTCGGGTCATGAAGTTCGCAAGCGTTCATTTTTTTTTTCGTGCGAAACAAAACCAAAATACGGCTATAAACAAAGCCACAAATGCGTTGGAAGCCCTCAAGCACGAAGGCTATGGGCATATATGTAACCATTATTCCCATGGTCGCTGATAAATCACAGCACCATAGTTTCCTCTAGTTAAATTTAGGAAACTCTATGCATTCGCCACGGGGGTCTAGTGGTTACAACGCTTGGCTGCCACACCGAAGGTCGCAAGATCTAATCCTGGCCACGGCGGCCATGTTTCGATGGACGCCAAACGCTTGAGGGCCATGTGCTTTATATTTATTTAGGTGCATGTATTTTAAAGAACCCCAGGCGGTCGAAATTTCCGGAGACCTCCACTACGGTGCCCCTCATAGCTTGTCGTTGTTCTGGGACGAAAAAATGCCGGCAATGACGACGGCTCAGTTAATACCCTCAAGTTGTAAGCACCGTACTTCTCGAAAGCTTTGACTCCTGAAGAGTAACTTAGAAGTGTGGCAGTTTGGGCTAGTTGGTATGACATGACGCTTGTTAAAGCGCGAGAACAGAACGACGACAAATAGTGCTTCTTGTCGTGTCCTTCTTGTCTTTTTGTCTCGTCGTTCTGTTCTCGCGCTATAACTATCGTCTTCAAGAGTGTTCCAGGAAGCTGTACGGATGACTGGCCTTAGAGTGTGCCTTGCCAGTGTGAAGTCACCGACATTCGTTAATCATCAATTTACAAAACCCCGTGTATTTTGACACATTGAAACAATGAAGCATTTTCGTGAGTGTGTGCCCCCTTCCTTAAATTCACTGATCGTTGGCTGATGGGTGTGTGAAAACGCATGTAGAGGCAAGCTAGAGTGGTATAGTGGAGGTCATGGCACCACGCTGCCGGTTTCTTCCACTGGAGTATGCCCGGATCGGGTGTACGGGAGAGTGCGGCGAGTGGCTGTGGGTGTCGTGGCACCCCGCTGTTTTCACGTAATTGTCGGTTCTCTTTGCAGTGCGACCCCCCTCTGTGAGTGTACACTTGGAAAGCGCCACCCCTGGGGCCCGTTGCGGCGCCAATTACACGAGCGTGAAACTAAGAACGTTGAAAACTTCGGCACCGCGTGCCGCATTCGACGCTCAGGAGACGGAGGGTCTGGCAGGTCGCGAATAGAGACCAAGGTGCATGCCTTTAAAAAAAGGAGAAGAAAATGTATGATAGCGTGTGTAAGGCTGGCGGCGTGACAACGGCTGCCGAGCCGCTTCTCGAGGCTTACGCTAGAAAAAGCTGGGCGGGGAGAAGTGCGGGGCACGTGGTGTTGAAATTAGATCCCCGTTTCGGTCTCAACCCCCTCATTATTTTAGCTATTTGTGCGCTTGTGCGTGTGTTTGCGCATGTGGCTGTGTTTATGTGTTTGTGTGCGTGCGTGCATGCACAAATATATACACATCTATCGGCAAGCGTAAACTGCGCGGAGAACACCGTCGAACATAGAAAAACGGGCACACACGAAGTGCAGGAGCACTTCATGTGCGTGTTTCTATGCTTTATGTGTTCTGTTCTTCACACAGTATAAAACTTTTGTTGAATTTATTGACCAACTAGCCCAACAACATGCTACAACATCTATCCCCTCCCCCTAAAAATTGTTGCCGGAAGACCTCCAAGCACGCATGTTACACGCCATCCCAATTATAGTGAGAAACCTGCACACGTTTTAATTTTCTTACCTGGTCTCGCTATTTGGCCCGTACAGAGAGAGCAGTCACGTCACAAAGTTTTGTAGCTAATAATGCGGGGGCCGAGCGCGCCGAACATCGTTGTGGCAATTTGCAGCTTCATGCTCTCGCTTATGTTCCGCTTGTGTTTTGACCGATGAGACCTTCTTTCTGCGATGCCCAAACTTCAGGGCTAAGCCTTCGCTGTCGTTATCCCGCTATTTTGTTTTAGCCTCGTTCCCCCCTCCCCCCTTCCTTTTTGTTCATCGCTTGTATCTTAAGGACAAGTAGGTCACATACCAGTGGTATACGAATATCGTGGAAGGACTTTGTATACGCTGTGCACCCAGACATGCTGTGTGGTCACTGGCTTTCAAAGCATCCTGAGTCAGCAAAAAGTGAAAAAAAACAACAACATAAAAATGAAATTACGTCATGTCGCAGTATGACGATATAACCAAAGCATCCATACTTTTTATTTTTGCTTGTTTATTCCCACTGTCCACACCAAAGAGGGCCTTTACGCTCGCAGAGTCAACCGTAACTTCCAAGAAAATGCGCACTGTTTTACTGCATGTAGAGAAAGAAATATCAGTGCAGTATTTTTAAAAGTAGTGTGCTTTAAAGAGAGACAAGCACATCTTTATTCTCTACACTGAAAGCAGGAACCGACAAAAGAAAAAAATAGCGAGGAAGACTAATATTGTGCACTAATACACTAATTTACACTAATATTGTGCACATTAGAAGCAGAAGGTATACATGCTATGACTCATTCACATCAGCTGATACAAGTCACTCTAAAGCAGCAGTAAAAACGCCCACGGACGAAAGTATTACGGCTGGACTTGGTAGTCTATTTCATTCCTTGATTCTCCTAGAAAATAAAAAAAAAGGGAGATCCCACGCACTGTAGGAATCGATGATATGCGAAGAACGAATGAGGAAGGTAGAATATGAGCACAACGTTACGAAGCGGACGTAAACTATACCGTACACGAATTCCATGTCATGAATATTATTTTTAGACATGTCATTTAGATTCGTCGTACATTCACTTCACGTAAAACCAAATTTGGTATATGTGAAGCTATAGAAATGGCTGCGAGCGTGTTATGAGCGTAGCACGTAGTCATGTTTTACATCACACGCAAGTCATGATTATCATGTGGGCGTGTCATTTGCCTTCGTCGTATATTCACGTCATGTGATTCCAGATTTGGTATATGTGCAGCTAGTGAAACGGCCGCGAACATGCTATGACCGTAGCATGTGATAATTGTTCACATTGCATGCATAGCATGATTAAAATGTTTAGAAGTGTCATTTACTTTCGTTGTCCATTGACGTCACGTAATTCCAAATTTGTTATACCTGAAGCCAGCGAAACGGCTGCGAACGCACCATGACCGTGGCATGTAGTCATCACTTTCATGACATGCATGTCATAATTTTCTCGTTAGGGTCTGTCACTTATGTCCGCCATGCAGTCATGTGAAACCACACCAGTTTTGCAGTTTTGCAAAATCTAATGTGAACGGAACCGCCGCAAGAGCAGCACGGCATTAAACGTATGTCATGACATTCATGACATACATGTCATGATTTCCATGTTATGACTAGTCACGTATGCTCGTTATACAGTCATGTTATGTCTTACCAATTTTGGTATCGATACCATGACCGAAACAGCCAGGAGAGCTAAAAGTCGTAGGCGGCTAAATAGATAGATAGATAGATAGATAGATAGATAGATAGATAGATAGATAGATAGATAGATAGATGGACAGATAGATAGATAGATAGATAGATAGATAGATAGATAGATAGATATAGATAGATAGATAGATAGATAGATAGATAGATAGATAGATAGATAGATAGATAGATAGATAGATAGATAGATAGATAGATAGATAGATAGATAGATAGATAGATAGATAGATAGATACGCTCAAAGTCACGAAAGTTCGCTAAGAAATGCTTCGGATTTAAAACATAAATTTAAAATATATATCCTTATGTACACCAAACATATATAGAAACATGGAGTCCAGTTCATTGTATAGAACAACCTCCGAACGTTCAGAAACAAGACGAGTATAAAGCGGTGAATGTAAGACACGCCAGGCGACACAAAGACAACACAATAGGTGAAAAGCTGAATGCGTGAATTATTCTTTTCTAACTAGCTTGCATCCGCGAAACAGTTGTTCTACACCATGGAGGATGTCGCTGCTACCAACCACCAAGATGAGAGAGAGAAAGGGTGTCACGTTATAAAAAGACGTTGCACATATTCTCAGTACAAATGCCTCCTACTATTTTCGTGCTAATGAGATTTAATTTATTGTAATAGGTTTTTAAATCTGGAAGTGCTCGTATAATTATTAAAATGTCAAGAACTCATGCCTAAGGTATTTCCAAGTACGTGATGTTTTTAGCATTGTACTAATTGTGCCCCATCTTCAGGGATTGTGTGTGCCCACATGTTTCGACGGGATATCACTGAGGGCTCGAATTTTCTTGCTGATAAAAAACAAAAGCCCGCAAAATGTGAGACATTTCGCGTGTAAACGCTCCAACCCGCGTAAGAAGGCAGCGGCCGCCCCCAAGGAAGTTCACTGTGAAGTATAGTCAGTGCGTGTTTGTGATACACAGACGAACACACACGCGAACGCGCACACTCACAGCAGAGAAAATATGCACGCGTCGCCTTGGAGGGCCCAGCTGTAACGGCACTGCTTCATAGGAAATGTTGCGCCCCGCGGCGTGACATCTGCGGTTCCGGGGCGGCGGTCAACTCCCAGGGGCATTATGACCCGACGAACAACACGTCAAGGAAACACGTGCTATCACAACTGCGTGCGTCGACGGACGTCCTTGAAACGAATGATTATTGTGCCTGCGACAACAAGCAATCAGTGGCCGAAATAGCTCAGTTGGGAGAGCGTTAGACTGAAGATCTAAAGGTCCCTGGTTCGATCCCGGGTTTCGGCAGCACTTTTTTTTTTCATGTGGAATGGGCCGCACCTTTTATATTTTTGTTCATATGTGCATCGCAGGTTCAGAATAGTGCGACTCGTACAGTACGTCACTCAGACATGACGCCAAGAGCAATAAATAAATAAATAAATAAATAAATAAATAAATAAATAAATAAATAAATAAATAGATAAATAAATAAATAAATAAATAAATAAATAAATAAATAAATAAAAAGAGCAGCGGTAACGCTCCCCGATTGACTTTCGTTCGTGAGGAAATCGAGGCAAAAGCTATCGCAGTTCTGTCTATCCGCGTGCAAGCTCGTCGTCTGTAGCGTATACCGTCAAAAAAGAAATCGCCTTTCCTTGGCCCATCGGCACATTTATATTGAGCTGCTGAGAGTCCGTGATCACCATGACCTCAATTTGCAGTGTCCATCACGTCGTTTGCTGTGGTTGCCACGGGGATGCAATCGGGGTCATTTCATTTCATTTATTCAACTTTAAGGGCCCGAAGGCATTACATAAAAAGAGGGGGGGGGGGGGGTCATACATCCAGGTTGTAAGTTTCTGAGCAATGTAACAATATGAGGGTACACACTGATTACAATGAATAAGCAAATAAAGAGCACAAGCGGAAATAACACGTAATAAACTTGCGTGGGCAGTCAGTTTTATCTTTCGCGGTTTCATCGCAGTGAATATCACCACCAGCACGGACAAAGACGATATGTGAACATGACCCATCGCTGTGTCGTGTCCACTGATCGTCTGTCTTCGTCCACGTTATTTTACGCTGTTAGCCGCGATGAAGCAGCACCAGCTTTTTCAGTGGTTTGTTGGTTGGTTCCTCAAAATCTTCATGCGACCCTTTCCGGGGTATAGACCATGAATAGGATGGTGCCTTGCTTAATAAACTAATTCACTTACTGAGAGAAAAGGGTTGAAAATTATTGTTCAGCAATTGCAGAGTATTACTTCAAATTCTTGAGATTTCAAAATAAAAAAAAACTTTAGAGAAATAACATCAATAACGCCCAAATATAGATAACGTACACACAGCTGTAACTAAGGCTGCTGAATGAAGCTACACTTAACATTCAATTTTTGTATGTATCTCGCAAAAAAAATGCGTTGTTGAAAACGCTCCATGTGCTTCAAATGAAATATGATTGCACGAAATCAAAGAATCACTAGAAATGACAAATTCCAACTTTCCTACCGATTTTCCTAGTTGTCTTTTTCGTTTTATTTTAAATTTCCAGACCGTGAAAAAGAAGCGCTCCACAGATTCACTTGCATTACAGAAAATGCATAAATGTGACTGGGCCATATCCAAACTGTGAATATAGAAGTTCAATGGAGGTGCTAGCCTTGTAATTATAATATTTCTTCCTTTCCAGATAAGCCCCACTCGTTCTTTTTAAAAAACTTTAGCGGTGCGAAATGCTACTTGCGTAGTTCACCTCCTTCTTTAATTGCTCCTTTGCCCAATATGCCACCCGTGATCTTCACTACATTTTAAGACAAATTGCGTAAAAAGTACGATCATAACACTGAATACACATGAAAATAAGCAAAAAATGAACGTTTGATTCCGATCCTGACAAAGCACCAGCTGAAATACAACACAGGATATGAGTAAGTGTATACATGTGCATTTCTACGTCTGTTATTTTCGTCGGATAGCTGCCAGATGTCTGGAGGAATCCGCGAAAAAACGATAAGGAAACGAACACGCATGCCTCTCTTAGTAATATTATTATCTTTTTGTTATCTTTTGGCATTTATCCATCTTTGTATTCGCCGAAAGTGATTCTTCTCGTTTCGGCAATCCTTCCTTTTCATGAACCTAACAACATTATCGGCAGGGCCACATGATACTTTTCCTTCACTCGTCACGTGACCGGCAGGATTTCCCAGGAGACCCGTATCCGGTAGAAACGGGGCTCCACACGTATTTTACTGAAAACAAGTTTTTCAAATGATGAGACAGGAAGATGGGAGCATGTATAGGCGTTCTTAGATGAGTTAGTTGGCTCTGCCATAATGAGTACCTTTCATTACCTTCGGGGACAGCGAGCTGTGGCGAGGTTGGACGCGGCATCGGCGTGCGCTTGCGTTCCGTCGTGTCACGGAAGTGATCATCTCGTCGCGATGGACTGTGACATCGACTGCCTGTCAATCACTCTACCTTGCGTCAATCGATCTACTTGCGAGTCTCCGTTGTACGTGGTATGCAACCTCCCATTGTTCTGATGTTGTGAGCTCAGGCTACGCAGTTGTTGACCCGCTGTAATGTAGCGTCTTGGTAGTACGCAGCAACCGGCTCGTTAAACGACACTGCCGCAGTCATGGCTGCTTGAAGAAATCGCTCGATGAAGGTGTGGTTGGCAATCGTGACGGACTTCCACAGTCCTGTGGCTAAGTTTGACTTCGCGTCGTCTACGTGCATCTTCGAGACACGATTGTATACTCATCGAAAACTTACGTCATACTGCGCGAATCAGTCGTAACGTTAATGAGAAGTAGACACATCTCTTCCAGAGAATAGATATCGCTGTTCATAAAGGGAACTACCATCATCATTGTAATCATTATTATCATCACTTTCACCGTCATCTCCATCAGCGTGTGTTACGCTCATTAACGGAAGAAGCTCTCTTCCAATAATCTCCTACCTACCTTGCCCTACAAATTTCTTTCTTTCCAAATATTTCCCTCAAATTTAATGTCTCTAGACAACTTCGTTTCTTCACTTCACTGACTCTTCGCCATCCTAGCCCGTGCTTCTAATCTTTTCGTATCAAATCTGACGTACTGACTGACAATCTGCTATCTATCCTTCTGATGATGAAACATGTCTATGTTCATTTTTTCCCTGAACATCGACTGAGACATCGGCTTCAAAAGTTCGTTCCGGGATCGACTCTGCTGCTTCCATTTTCTGCAGGGTCATGCCTAATATTTTTTTGTTTCACTGTATTCTGCGTGGTCGTCAGCTTCTTTTTGAGTTTTCTTGTTACTCTCTTCGCTGTTCACCCAATGGTCTTTTCTTTTTTTATTTATATATGAAAAACTTGGGAAGGCAGGCTGTGTTAGAGCTGACGTTAGAGCTGGCTATGCGATCGCCATGCGATTGCCATGCTATTAGTATCCAAGAGACACGCAAACACCAGAAAAAATTGCTAGACTAGAAGAATATGAAAAGAGTCACAGCATATACACGGAATGAGTGATGATGAGTGTGGTGAAGCTTCCATCCATACATCCATTCGTCTGTCTGTCTGTCTGTCTGTCTGTCTGTCTGTCTGTCTGTCTGTCTGTCTGTCTGTCTGTCTGTCTGTCTGTCTGTCTGTCTGTCTGTCTGTTCATCCGTGCGTCCGTCCATCCCTATGGCACTAGAGTGAGCATCAGATGGACGGACGGATGGATGCTTCATACCACTCATCATCGTTCACTCTGTGGATAAGCTGGGAATTTTTTATTACAACAGCCCCGTCTATCCTCTTTAATCTTCAATTATACGAAAACCTCTAACGATGTCTAGTGATATTATTTCAAAGAAATATATACAGTACGTCATCTAGTGATCAATTCATAAACCAGAGGTGACTACGTACATACTACAGCGGAGGGAGCGACTCACACCATAAGGAGCTTCAACCCTGAAAGTAATCAGAAGCATTATGCATGTGTGTAAAATTAGGAGCGTGTAACTCATGAACACAGTCTGAGGGCATAGTCTATAGTGCATGCAGTGGGGTCACACTACAAATAGAGGCTATAGAGATAATTTTTATGCACTTGCATGTATCTTTACTACGAGTTATGATGTTTGATAATCTGTAACTGTTGCGTGCAATCGGGATTTCTTTACATGCACGTGCTGCGTTCGGTAAACACCAAAAACAATCATCCCACTATTTACCTTGCATTTTTTTCTTTATGATCTTCGTGTCTTTGGTTGTCACATAGCACGAGGCAATGCGATGGTGGGTGTGGCGTCGGCATTTTCGTTCGCACTCAAAGCCTTCGGCGCTCTCTCGTAGCGTGCGTGACTGGGAACAGCCGGCAAGCGCCGCCTTCCGTACCCAGTGGCTCACCGTGACGCGCGAAGCAAGCGACGTGTTTGAGGAACCGTCGCGTCGGTGCCGGGCCGTTTCAGAGAACGGTGGCGGCGGCAGAGATGAAAGCCAACGAGCGTAGTAGTCAGCGCGGGGAGTCTTTCCATGAAAGACAACGCTGCCGGTGCACAGGGCGGGATGACAGACTTCCCACGATCAGGTCGATTGCTCCGTGAGAAATGTACAGTCGATGAGGCATTACAAAGTGGTTCGTGAAGGAGTAGGTGTTGCTATTAAAGCCTAGATGTGCCATCTAATGCGCATTGTGACCGTTGGCGTCGGCGTGCATTACCAACAAAAAAAGAATCAGCATGAGTCGTGCAAAAAAAATCTTCATCACGCGATCACGTCACCACATCACGTCACAGGTCATCATAACTGGTGGCGTTATTACGATACTAAATAAGTAACTCATTTGATGCCGTCACCGTATGGCATGGTGGCTTGGTCAAAGGACGACCAATCTCGGTGGTACTGGAAGAACATGGCAGCTGCCAGAAAGCTTGACATGCCTCCGATACCTGAGGCGATGCGTAAGTATGTCGAGCACATGAAGGTTTTGGGAGGGGGTATCGTTATAATCGAATGAAAAGAAATGGAACGTCAGTTATCCCTTCCAGCTGTCTCAGACAAATGCATAAAGGACAGAATGGCTTCTTTATCACAGCACTTGGAGAAACATCAATTCCGCGCGAATACATCAATATATTCCTCCTCTCTTCTTGTCCGTTACTGCTCTCTCATTCAGTAATTTCAACTTTTTGGCGTCCGCTGGACAAGCTAGACAGACAGAGCATAGCGATCATCAGTAACAGCTTTCATATAAGTGCAGTTCTTCATGTACTTCCGTCAACTCTCACGTTCGCGCTGCTCCTCTGAAGTGTCCTCGCTGTTGTGGAATGTCGTGTGAGCGAGACATCTTAACGACCTGGTTCGCCGACGTAAAACACCCCCATTTTGTAAATCAGCAGGGGATTAATAACTAAGTGTTGTAAAGGCCGCGCAAGCGCCAGGACAACGATGAAACTCTGCCCCACCGCGGTGGTCTAGTGGCTAAGGTACTCGGCTGCTGACCCGCATGTCGCGGGTTCGAGTCCCGGCTGCGGCGGCTGCATTTCCGATGGAGGCGGAAATGTTGTAGGCCCGTGTGCTCAGATTTGGGTGCACGGTAAAGAACCATAAGTGGTCGAAATTTCTGGAGCCCTCTACTACGGCGTCTCTCATAATCATATGGTGGTTTTGGGACGTTATATCCCACATATGATCATCAACGATGAAACACTATAAAGTATGTAGAAGATGGCATTGATATATTACTTAAACTACGAATTCTCACCGAATGCTTTTGCCGCTTTTATTTGACTCGAACAAGTCTTTTGAAACTTTGTTACCATTGAAGCAGTTAGCAAATTGTTAGTTGTGGGTCGATCACTGAAAACTGTCCTATGAGCGGGCATGTGCCACTGCAGCTTTCCGCTTACCACAAAAGTATCATAATCATAAACGGGTATGGGCCACAAAACTTGAATAAGTCTCACTACTAAGCCGTACACGGTCGTCCTCTTTTATTATATGTTGTCCATTTACGCTCAAATTTATTGCATTATGAAGCAATGCGCCCTACAAAGCCATTTACTAAGCCGTGGTCCACAGGGACGTCAGCCCGGCAAATTGCTCGGGAGCGACGGCGGCGACCCGAGCAGTACGTACAACGAGTGGTTGCTAGGGGACGGGAAAGGCGGCTGCGAGAAGCCTACGAAGCGATGCAAGGCCTACTCCAATGACGACATTCCCGTACATTTATATACGAAAGGAGCAAACGTTTGGTTTACGCCCGAGTTTCACTCAATGAAAATTGGAGAACCGTGTCGCGTCCGTAACTGTCTGTGGTTTAATTCGAAACTCTCTGGGCAAGCAATTATCAGAGAAATCAATCTAGCATAACCTAGCTAAAGCCAAGCAGCGACCCAGAAGCAACCTATAGACAACCTTCACCACCTAGCTCAGGCCTATACAAACCAACTAGAAGCAAATATATCAGTCATGTCATTCATGCAGTTTCTCTGTCTGAAGCCTTTCAAGGCTTAGTGCAAGCTTGATCATTTTTTCCTTCATCTTCTCTCACATGCTCTCTCTTTCTCATTCCACCTTCTTTCCCCCTTATCCCTCAAGTGCCACAGTTGTGGTTTCCTCAGTGACTGCCTCGCATGACCCCACTCTTCACCCCCTTTAATCTCAAGAATCTCTTCCCCCTGCCCCCCTCAGAGTGGGGTACCCAACCGAAATATTTTTCTTAACCTCCATGTGTTCTCGCTCTCTCTTTCCTTCTTTCCTTCCTTCCACTACCTATACACTATTTTACGAATGCGACTGTGTGCCGCCATATTGGGCTCTTAACCTTTGTCTTTTGGATCTTTAAGAACTAAACAAACGGTGTTACGGTAGAAGCATATGCATGAAAATGGTTGGGATGGTGCATACGATGTTTCATGGCCATACTATAGCTCACGTCGCGATATAATAAAATCGAAACAACGACTAACCAGACCAAGATGGCGGTGCCTATATGTCTTACCTAAAAGAGTCCATACAAACCAAGACTCGCAGGGAACCCTTTAACCAAGATCAATTCGATTTTTGAACACGACTGGAGCTTTGCATATCTTTTAACGTTCAAGTAACCTGCATGGTGTAGTTTTCTTGCTTCCTGTACACTGAGAAGTACAAAGGTGATGGTTGGAGGAGTAAATACAATAAGATCCAAAGCATCCGCTCTCATGGCCAAGGGCAAGCTGTACCTTGCTGGCCACAAAAGCCCAGGCCAAATTGACAAGGTATTTAGGAACCAACCAACCGACTCCTACCCACCACTCTCGTTCGCTGAGGGACATCGACGAAGGTGCAGTTTCTCTGCACAAACATATAGGCCTCGTCGAACCCTAAACACATAACCAGGGCTGTGGCTAAGTGACTCGAAGCGCTCTGTGGGTGCGAGCCTCGATGAGTTGCTAGCATCTGGAGGAAGTGTGATGAGCGTGCCCTCCAGATTCTCACCCGAGTTTCGCACCCCCAAGCCGGTGGGTGACGGCCCACAATACAACTGGGCCTACTTCAGCAGCGCAAGGTGGCCGAGAACTCAGCGTACCATTGCCGGGCAGGCCTCCCTGCTTGGGGGCACTGGACGGCCACAGCGCAGCACCAACAGAACGAGCGTAGTTGGCAGATGGCGATAACATAAAAGTTCCTGGCGCGCTCTGTTGTGACTCAATGCAAGGTTTTTTCAGCATGAGCTTACATATTTATCCTAGTAGCCAAAACTTGACTCATGTATACATTTACACTTGTATGTATATGCCAAGTATCAACGAATGGGTGGTCGTTGCCACATTCTTCAAAAGCACCCAGTCATCTAATGCGTATTGGCAATCCTGGGGTGAAAGATCACGCGGTGACATCTGGTCACCACGTGCCCCTCCTTGCACTACCTAGAAGCAACCGCATGTAGTACAATCCTCATTCGTTGCATCGTTACGGCATTGGAAACAGAAACATTTTCTTAATGCATAGCGGTGCGTCTTTTTCCTTAGGGTCTTTCTCTCTTTCTTTCCTTCTTTCTTCGTTCCTTTATTTTTGTTTCTTTCTTTCCATAATCCTCCTAGCTTCCTTTTTACCTTGTATAATTACAAAAGAATGCAGGTAATGCCGGCAGGTTTGTTTTTATTTCACTTTTCTATTACAACTTTCCAATATCTTTATTACAAATTTTAAAGAACAGGAAATTTCCTTGGTGAGAGTGTCATCAGGATGTTTTATACGGACGATTACTTATTTCAAATGCGAAGCGTTTTTTAGTGAACTTCGGTGACTTTAAGGGTATCTATCTATCTATCTATCTATCTATCTATCTATCTATCTATCTATCTATCTATCTATCTATCTATCTATCTATCTATCTATCTATCTATCTATCTATCTATCTATCTATCTATCTATCTATCTATCTATCTATCTATCTATCTATCTATCTATCTATCTATCTATCTATCTATCTACGACTTTAGCTCTCCTGGCCATTTCGATAATGGTATCGATACCAAACTTGATATAGCATAACGTGACTGTATAAACAGCATAAGTGACTAGTCATAACATGAAAATCATGACATGCATGTCATGAATGTCGTTATAACCATTTTTTGGTCTTGCTGCTTTTGCGGTGGTTTCGTTCACATGACGTATTGCAAGCTGTCATGACTGAATGTCATGTCTGCATGGCGAACATAAGTGACAGACACTAACGTGAAAATCATGGCATATACGTCATGTGAGTCACGACTACAAGCCACGCTAGTGGTGCACTCGTTGTTTCGCTAAGTTCACATATATCAAATTTAGTACCATGGGACACGAATGGAAGACGAAGGCATGTGATTGATGCAAACATGATAATCAAGAGATGCGTGTCACTTAAAAACATGATTGCATGCTACGCTCATGACGCGTTCACGACCGTTTCGCGTGCTTCACATGTACCAAAATCGGTATTACGGGACGCGAATGGACGACATAATAAATGAGAAGTCCAAACATGATAATCATGGCATGTGTGTCATGTAAACTACATACTACGCTCAAAGCACGCTTGCGGTTGTTTCGCTAGCTCCACATATGCCACATTTGGTATCACATGACTTGAATAGACTACGAAAGTAAATCACACGTCCAGACATGATAATTAGGACACGGAAGTCATCTACGGCATAGTTTACGTTCGTCTCGTGACGTTAGTTATGGTGATATTAAGGTGACATATCAACCCTCCTCATTCATGCTTCGCATATCATCGATTCCCACTCGACGTGGGATCTGCCAATTTTTTCGTATAGAAGTGGCTGCATGCCTCCCCTGAAGTCGCAAAACACCGCGTGTCGGGACTGTGACTGTATGGGAGCTGTATGAGGATATATAGTTTCAGCGGGAGCTTCTGCCTCTGGACTTTCCACAACCGTTTCGTGTCTGTGGTTTAACTCGAATCCCTACTCTGAGAATCAACGCAGAAACAGCCTATACATCACATATATCCGAAGCTTATAATTGACCTGAAAGCAACCTAGAAGTAACCGTATTAGTTTCCAGAAATGTCCAGTTTTGTGGTTTCAAGTCTTCTAGAATCTTCGCCCCTTTCTTTTTTTCTGTGTGAGAACGACGTCACGAATGTCTTAACCTTGTAACACTTTAGTATCCGCGCTGCTGCCACGTTCCTTCAGGTTTCATTATTTGTTTTCTTTTGCTTAATAATATTCACCCTGAATGAATTTTCGCTGTTCCATGTAAAGGTAAATAAATAAATAGATCAATAAAATTAACAAACAAATAAACGAATTGATATCGCAGTTCACTAAAGGTAAACTGTTTAGTAATACAGCCAAATGCACAAAAATTCGTTTAGGTAAGGCAAAAAACTTATTCAGTGCAGTTGAATCAAGGTCCGTGGCAACCGTGATTACACCTGTATATGTTAAGTGCTGTTTAGCCAGACAGCTGGTAGTTTATGCCGGCAGATTATTTTTCAGTGGAAATATTTATTGAAAAGGTGAAGCGTTGACCGCTTAATGGGGGACAGAGGGAAACAAA
This sequence comes from Rhipicephalus microplus, assembly GCF_013339725.1. Taxonomy (NCBI): domain Eukaryota; kingdom Metazoa; phylum Arthropoda; class Arachnida; order Ixodida; family Ixodidae; genus Rhipicephalus; species Rhipicephalus microplus. Next base: position 39,904,586 of record NC_051174.1, read on the forward strand.
TGGCAACAACTATGGCTCGAGCTGAAAATGACTGCGCCTAATTGAAATATTACGTTATTAAATTGGTAATCGAAAGGCAGCTTTTACTTGCGGAGGTTAGAACATACCTTAGAATTTTCAGGAAGCTAATGCTGACATATTCAGTACATATGTGCGCTTTGATCGCTGATATTCACGTGTGTGTGTGTGTGCTTCCGCGTTAGCCAGTGTTGGGACTACGGGTCCTGCCGGTCTCGTTTTCGGTAGCTGGCCCCGTCGCAGGATCCATCGTCCAACAATTCAGTGAGAAGAAGCGCCCGAACGAACGACAGAGATTTATTTACATGTGGAGAAGTGGTCAACTGACCCAAAGAGAGAAGAGTGAGTGTGATACAAAACGTCTTCGGCATTTTATAGCGCCACGTTGTTGACACTGGGCGCCTTGTCCGCATCGTCAGCCAATACGGTGTCCCCGGCACCTCGGCCACGAGGGAGGGGGAAACACCTCTCACAACACATGGAGTGGCACAACCTAACACGGAGTCCATATATGGTCACGGCGCCCTAAAATGTTACCAAACATGGTCCCGAACGCACAGCAGAGTCCGGAGTTCTCCCGGTGAGAGGAGGAGCCTGAATGGGGAGGTGGGGGTGGACGACCCCGTCGGTCAAGAACCGGTTCTCCCCCAAACTCTCCTTGCTTGGTTCCCTAGGGCCGGTCGTAACAGTCTCTCGCGCGGGGGGGGGGGGGGGGGGGGGGTGAAGATCTCGATGGGCTGAGGTTTGCAGCCACTGTCCGGAGAGATCAGCGCCGGCAGTCGGTTTGGTGACGACCATCTTTGATGAAGTAGAGGGCAACACCTGCTTCATTGTGGGCTCAACAGACATCACATACGCACATGAAAACACAACTACTCAGCCGGTGAGCGCCGGACAATTCCGCCAAACTCCACCAGACAATTTTCCCCTTTAACTGATATTAAAGGAAATACACAATTTATTCAAAATGTTACTCACACTTTAAGGTGACACAAAACAACAACACTGGAAGCACACCGAACCCGAAACCCTGGATAGCCGTGTCTTCAACGTTTTCAAACAAGTACACCTAAAAGAGTAAAAAAAAACAATCACTAGCTCTTGTCTAGGTCAGGAAAAAAAATGCCAGAGTTCTCGAGACATCCTCTCGCGTCAGGGGCATCGACTTAAACCATCAGCGTTGCCATGGAGTACACCCTTTTTGTAGCGTATTTCAAACGTATATTGTTGCAAAACGAGGCTCCAACGCAGCAGGCGGCCATTATTAGAGGACATGGTCTGTAGCCAGGTGAGAGGACAGTGGTCTACTTCCACAATGAACTTGCTTCCGGCAATATAACAAGCCAGTTTCTGGACTGCCCAAACCAAGCACGCACATTCCTTTTTGCTAGCGCTGTAAACCTGCTCGCGAAGGGTGAGTTTCCGGCTAACATATAGGACGGGATGCTCTTGATCCCCCTCATCCCTTTGACTAAGAACTGCCCCCATGCCTCTATCACTAGCGTCACATTGGACTATGAAAGGCCTCGAGTAGTCCGGTGAACTAAGCAAAGGTTGGCTCGACAAGGCCGCTTTCAAAACGCGGAAAGCCTTTTCTTTCTCCTCATCCCAGTCGACCATTTGGGGCTCGGTCTTGCGCAACGCGTCAGTAGGAGTGCTGGCAATGTCGGAATATCTAGGGATGTACTTACGATAGTAACCAGCTATTCCAAGAAAAGCCCGAATATCGGTTTTCGTTCGGGGCTGGGGAAAGTCTCGGATAGCTGCCACTTTCATTTCAGAGGGACGCCGATGCCCTCGACCGATAACATGCCCGAGATAGAGTACCTCTGCTTGTGCTAGCTGACACTTGGGCGCCTTTACCGTTAAACCTGCTTCGCGTAGGCGTGTCAGTACTGCTCTCAAATGCGTCAAGTGTTATGGCCAGGACGAGGAAAACACGGCGACGTCGTCCAAGTAAGGCAATGCGAAGTCCTCTTGACCACGCAAAACCTTATCCATTAAGTTGGAAAAACAGTAAGGCGCGTTCTTTAGGCCGAAACTCAACACTTTAGGGCGGAATGTCCCCAATGGTGAAATAAATGCAGCATACCGGCTCGCCCTCTCGGTGAGCGGCACCTGCCAGTAACCTCTCACTAGGTCTAGCGTTGAGATAAATTGCGCGCTGCTTACCCTCTCGACGCGTTTCTCAATGTGGGGAATTGGGTATGTCTGATCCTTGGTGATGAGGTTTAACTTACGATAGTCTACGCAAGGACGCGGATCTTTGCCGGGTACCTCCACAAGAATTAACGGGGAAGTGTAATCACTTTCACACGGCTCAATCACACCCAATTCCAGCATCCTGTTAACCTCTGCTTTTATTAGCTCAAGCCGGCGAGGTGACACCCGATACGTCTTAGATCTTACCGGTTCCGACGAGGTAAGCTCTATGTCATGAGTGAAGACGGATGTCCGGCCTGGCTCGCTTACAAATCTGTCCTGAAACTCGGTCAAAAGACCACGCAATTCCTGCTTCTGCTTCGTTGTTAGTTGTGACTTTGATACTAAACCCTCAACTCTTTTCTCGATCGGGACTTCGTCCGATTCGGGAGCTAATTCAGGGATTTCTGCCGGAACCTCTTCCGGAACATTTAAAGTCATGTTCCCGATGGCTTCCCTCTCTTTGTAGGGTTTGAGTAAGTTCCTATGATACACCTGGTGTGCCTTACGACTTCCTGGTAATTTTACCACATAGTTGGTGTCAGACAATTTTCGAGTAATTTCGGCCGGGCCGACCCATTGCACTTCAAGCTTATTCTTTTGGGAGGGCCTCAACAACATGACCCTGTCTCCTACAGCAAAGTGTCGTGCTTTAGCGGTCCGATCGTAGTAAAGCTTAGCCTTCTGCTGTGCTTTGGTCATCGCACTCTCGGTCAGTTCTTGGGCTTTTGTTAGTCGATCCAATAAGGTGAGGACATATTCCACTACTACAGGATCATCACCCTGACCTTCCCACGACTCTCTCAGCATACGAAGAGGAGACCGCAGTCTGCGGCCGTAAGCAAGTTCCGCTGGCGTAAACCCTGTTGTCTCATGTGGTGCAGTTCTTAGTGCAAACATCGTTGCAGGTAAGCACATTTCCCAGTCAGTTTTCCGTTCAAAACATAAGGCTCTTAACACTCGCTTCATCACGGAGTGAAGCTTTTCTATCGAGTTCGACTGCGGATGGTAGACTGAACTATGCAATAATTTCACGCCACACCGCTCTAGAAAGGTTGTCGTTAAGGCACTCGTGAAAATGGTGCCCTGGTCTGATTGTATCTCGGCAGGAAAGCCTACCCGGGCAAACACGGAGAGAAGTGCGTTCACTACTTCCACGGAACTTAGCTCTTTTAGCGGGACCGCCTCTGGAAATTTAGTAGCTGGGCAGATTAAGGTCAGGATGTGACGGTAGCCTGACGATGTCTTGGGCAAAGGACCTACTGTGTCAATTACCAACCGACGAAAGGGCTCCGTGATTACTGGTACCAGCTTCATTGGAAATTTCGCCTTATCTCCCGGCTTACCCACTCGCTGACACACATCGCAAGATTTTACAAACCTCTCTACATCTTTAAAGCATCCAGGCCAGTAGTATTCCTGTAAAAGACGATTTTTCGTCTTCTTTACGCCTAAGTGGCCTGACCATGATCCTCCATGCACCAAACTAAGCAAATCCTGACGATACGCCTGAGGTACGATTACCTGGTTAAACTCTACTCCTCGCCTATCTAGATATTTTCGATAGAGTATGCCGCTCCTCTCTTGGAATCTCACATTTCGTTTGGCGATTCCCTCTTTCGAACTGTCCTGGAATTGCTTAAGCGTCGGGTCCCCCTTTTGTTCGGTTATTAATGAAGCGGGGCTCACCTGCAGCAGCCAACTGAAATTATCCGAAGTTGGCATGACACACAACTCTTTTGTATTTCCTAGTACCTGGAATGTGTCACCCTGTGTGCTATCCTCTGTACTACCAGGAATCGGCTTGGGATCAACGGCATTTTCTATTTGCTCGGTCAACGAGGCGTAATTGACCCCTTCCGATTCGGGAGGAGGTTGATCGTCGCCTTTAAGAATGGTTGCCTTCGCGACTATGGCTTCTGCAGCCTGTTCTCGCACAAGTCGATTTGCTACCGTGGTGTCCAACTCGCAACCAGGCCCGTTGTCGATTTCAAGCTTGTTTGCCTCAGTGAATGCTGCTCTCGCAGCCAGCGCGCGTGCCTTCGATCTAGTCAGTGCCTGCACTATGCCTTCTCCCAACGTTAGACCTTTCTCCTTCAGCATTTGATCTGATTTATTTGAAAATAAGTAAGGATACTGAGGGGGTAGATATGGCGATACCGCGGCTTCCGTTTCCAACGTACCAAATGCGCCTTTAAGGACAACTTTAGCTACGGGGAGGCACTGACTGTTTGCTTCTACGGCTTGTCTAATCCAGGCACAGTCTCCTGAATACTGTCCGGACTGAACAAAAGACGGATGAACTACGTCCATAGTGGCTGCGGAGTCTCTAAGAACCCGACACTGCTTGCCGTTCTTGGTAAGGTCGTACATATAGGGCTCTAACAACTTCATGTTCTCGTCGGCTTCATTTATAGATAAAAAGGCCACCTTTTCTTTCGGGCAGTGTTTCGCGAAGTGCCCTGTTTCGTGGCAATTGAAACAAGGAGCCGGTTTTCGCGCCTCAAATTTCCTTTAGCTTGCCTCTGCCAACGCCCCATGGTTAGATGAATTGTTTTCCTCACCCTTTTGTGCGAGACTTGTCGGTTGTTTTCTAAACGGCGCCTTATTCGGTAGTAGGAATTTTTCCCTTTTAGGCTCACTGTTTGCCCCGAGGGCGCGGCGCGTAACGAATTCTTCAGCGAGCTCTGCGGCTTTCGTTACGGTGTTCACGTCCGGTCTATTCTGCACCCAGAACCTCACCTTTTCTGGTAACCTTTGATAGAATTGTTCCAGAACGATACACTCGAGCACCTTGTCATGATTCCCATACGCCTTTGCCTCTTTGAGCCACTCCCCCATGTTGGCCATTAACTTGTAAGCAAACTCCGGGTATGAATCATTGTTCTCTTTTACGGCGTTGCGAAATTTTTGTCTGAAACCTTCCGCTGACAACCTGTATTTCTTGAGAAGGCTCGACTTTACCTCACTGTACTCGTCAGCCTCCTCTTTCGTGAGGCGCGCGATTACTTCTGAGGCCTCCCCCGGAAGTAGGGACAACAAGCGTTGAGGCCACGTATCCTGGCTGAAACCTTGCCTTTCACAAGTTCTCTCAAAGTTGACGAGAAACAGCCCAATGTCCTCCCCTAGCTTGTACGATCTCATTAGGTCCGTCATTTTGAACCTGACCCGCTCTGCGGTACCGGATGCCTCGCTGCCTCCTGCTCTACTATTATGGCTAATCTCTAGCTCGAGGCGCTTCATTTCAAGCTCGTGTTTTCGCATCTTATCTGCCTCGGCTTCTGCCGCTTTCCTTTCGGCCTCCGCCGCCTTTCTTTCGGCCTCGGCCGCTTGCCTCTCCTGAATCTCCTCGACACATTCTGACAGCTCGTCATCCTCCGCCCCCAATGCGAGAATCGCCTCTATCAGCTCTGGCTTTCTTTGAGAGTCCGACACCTCCAGATTCAACTCCCTTGCAAGTAGCAACAACATGGACTTTCGCAGGGATTTCAGATTCATGGCTGCTTCCAGTACCGCTGTCTCTGTTCCACAAAAATTCCTGTCCTGCAACTAATTAACCTTGACGGCAATAACAGCTCTAGGTTCCTGCCTTGCCTCAAGTTTTCCGTTAACTTAGTCTACAAATAAAGCTTCAAAAAGCTCTTATACGGAATCCTGCCCTGCCACTGTTAACCTTGACGCCACTGACAGAAAGAGCTTAACCAAGCTATCACACAATTTCTGCCTGACGCAAGTTACCTGTTAACCCAATGACCAAGACAGCCCCCCTCTACCAGCTTTTACTTAACACATAGAGTAAATGCCTGGTAAAATTTAACAGAGAAAGCCAGCACTCACCCAGTTCGCAGTCATGTCTCCGGCGTCGTGCCTCTCAGAAGTGTCGTTCGATTCCCTTTGGAAGTCGATGAGCTCGTGTCATCCTTCTCCTGTCGTCCCGTTGTTGAACTTCGGGCTCACTCCGTCCAGTGGTCACTTTCGGGGTTATCGGCATCCCGCCGCTGCCATCCAGTTGTTGGGACTACTGGGTCCTGCCGGTCTCGTTTTTGGCGGATCTGCCCCGTCGCAGGAGCCATCGTCCAACAATTCGGTGAGAAGAAACTCCCCGAACGAACGACAGTTTTATTTACATGTGCAGAAGTGGTCAACTGACCCAAAGAGAGAATAGTGAGTGTGATACAAAACTCTTTCGCATTTTAATTGCGCCACGTTGTTGACCTGGGCGCCTTGTCCCCGCATCTTCAGCAATACGTGTCCCCGGGCACCTCGGCCACGAGGAGGGGGAAACTTTGACTAAATACTACGCTCAAAGCACGCTTGCGGTTGTTTCACTATAGCTCCACATATACCAAATTTAGTATCACATGACTTGAATAGACTACGAAAGTGAATTACACGTCCAGACATGATAATTAGGACATAGAAGTCATGCACGGCATAGTTTACGTTCGTCTCGTGACGTTAATTATGGTGATAATAAGGTGACATATCAACCTTCCTCATTCATGCTTCGCATATAATCGATTCCCACTCGACGTGGGATCTGCCAATTTTTCCATATAGAAGTGGCTGCATGCCTCCTCTGAAGCCGCAAAACACCGCGTGTCGGGACTGTGACTGTGTGGGAGCTGTATGAGGATATATAGTTTCAGCGGGAGCTTCTGCCTCTGGACTTTCCACAACCGTTTCGTGTCTGTGGTTTAACTCGAATCCCTGCGCTGAGAATCAACGCAGAAACAGCCTATACATCACATATATCCGAAGCTTATAATTGACCTGAAATCAACCTAGAAGTAACCGTATTAGTTTCCAGAAATGTCCAGTTTTGTGGTTTCAAGCCTTCTAGAAGCTTCGCCCCTTTCTTTTTTTTCTGTGTGAGAACGACGTCACGAATGTCTTAACCTTGTAACACTCTGGTATCCGCGCTGCTGCCATGTTCCTTTAGGTTTCATTAATTGTTTTCTTTTGCTTAATAATATTCACCCTGAATGAATTTCTGCTGTTCCATGTAAAGGTAAATAAATAAATAGATAAATAAATAAAATGAACAAACAAATAAACAAATTGATATCGCAGTTCACTAAAGGTAAACTGTTTACTAATACAGCCAAATGCACAAAAATTCATTTAGGTAAGGCAAGAAACTTATTTAGTGCAGTTGAATAAAGGTCCGCGGCAACCATGATCACACCTGTATATGTTAAGCGCTGTTCAGCCAGACAGCTGGTACTTTATGTCGGTAGATTATTTTTCGGTGGAAATATTTATTGAAAAAGTGAAGCGTTGTCCGCTTAATGAGGGACAGAGGGAAACAAATGGCAACAACTATGGCTCGAGCTGAAACTGACTGCGCCCATAACTGAAATATTACGTTATTAAATTGGTAATCGTAAGGCAGCTTTGACTTGCGGAGGTTAGAACATACCTTAGAATTTTCAGGAAGCTAATGCTGACTTATTCAGTACATATGTGCGCTTCGATCGATGATATTCACGTGTGTATGTGCTTCCGCGTTGGCAAGCTTTGCATTTGCAAGCTGGTGCTAGTGAGCGCAACTGCACGAAGGAAAATAAAATCACGCCTCGCAATCTCGCATGTGGCGTCTAATTTGTTGGTTTTATTACCCCACCAACGTGAAAAGTGGCTGTCGGTGTACGCGTGAACACAAGTTGTGTGAAAACTCATCATCATGTGATGGCGCAACCGTCACAATGTATCAGATGGCCATGAAATGTAACGTCAGGCAAGGTCAATGAAATGTGTAATAACTCGGCGTTAATTACTCCTTTACTTATTTCTTTATAAATCCAGTGGTCTAACTCATAGCCGAGTGGTACATAAAAAAAAGCGTACACGTGGTCGACAAAGAACGGCAAACAATGGGAAAGCAGTCAGAATGGTTTACAACAGACGTCCACATAGATAAAAAATATAAAGGAAACACAGGGAAGTGAACCGAGAGAAAGACTCCGGTTTGCTACCCTCTATTTGGGAAAGAGAAAAGAGAGTGGGAAAAAGTGAAAGAGAAAAAGAAGAGTTTGTGAGAGTAAAAAAAATCAAATGCTCTTCAGAATACGAAATAATTTTGGGTTAGCGTCTTTTTAAACAATTTACCCAATCGTTTATTCTACGAGGAAATAATAAAATATTTAAAGGAATAAACTCTTTGCATCAAAAAACTTAATTATTTGTGAATGTCAGATTCTACCTGCATTACCAGTAGATGGACGTATGCCCAATAAAAATAAGAAGAGTGAGAATCCATTTACTTTTGCGTGCGTCGAGTCAATTAAATTTCTAATGAGCGCACTTGTTAGAAGCTTCCGTTCAATTGACCATCTTTTTGTCGAAAATATCTCGGTACGTGATCAATTGAAACGGAAAGTGCATTTTCACACGGGTTGATGCCATCATCGCACGACAGTCGCTTGGCCAAAGTTCAGCTAAATCCCCGAAGCACTGCAAATGCACGCGAGGATCAGAAGCGCCTTCAAAGGGGGATGAAAACAATCGTCTGAGAAGCAAACAGAAAATAATGGCTTTCTTCTTCCATTCGTCTTAGGAAAATGGATGAGGAAAGGTGCGACATTTCTAAACTGCACCGCGAATCGAAGCCACACTACACGCACGTAAGCGACTCCCACGGCTGCGGCCACGTGCGAAGAAGGATGATCCTGGAACTTCCGCAAAGAACTGTGGAAAAGACACACTCGCAAATCCCGCAATACCAGTCCTTTTCGCGATGCCGCCTTCCTTCGCAGATTAGCGCAGACACCCATGCTGCATTTTGAGTGGGACCCCCCTCACACCACTATCGGCATCTTCCTGGATCATGCCTCTGGAAAGGTCGGGACTAGAGCTTACAGGTAGTCACACCACCAAGCCTGTAGGCCCGTGCCACCACAAAAACAATCCGTGCAGAGGACGTCATGGGAGCGTAGAGGAAGGGGGCTGGGTCCGCGCATTTACCTGTAAACAGGCGTTTGCCGAGCACAGGAACCGCTGTTGTGCGTGTGTGTACACACGCAAGAAGGCGTCTCACATGCTAAAAACAGCGCGATGCCCCTGCCAGCTTCTGTCAAGAGAGACAGAAGCGCTTTACTCGTTTTCATCTTCGCGTTCTTTTTTCTTTCTTTTTGCTCGCATCTTTGGAGGCGTCGCGAAGTGACGTGCCTGCCAGAGAGACACACACGTTTTAGGCGACGAGACTCCAGCGGTTCTGTGTGTGTGCAGGGGCAGGCGGCAAACGATGATGACACCTCTGAGTGAGTCACGGCTGCCGGCTTGTGGGCCAGTTGGCGAGGCACGGGCTGGCGGAGCGTGGAAGGAAGTGGCAGTTGGGAAGACGTGGCGGCGACGCTTGATGTCGGCAACTTGAGGAGATGCACCCGGAACGGGAGGAAGGCCTACGTTTATATACGCGCGCATCGCACGACGGACTGCGACAGCCCGTTGACGAGCCTGCTCTCAGAACTTCGTGCATGAAAATAAAGTTTGCTAGGGAGAGAGAGGAAGATAAAAAAAAATTGACAGCTATGCTTCACTCATTCGACTGAAATTGGCGCGAGAATATATGTAGGTCTTATAAAACAGCGCGTTGTCATCCGCCTACTTTATATTCAGTGCAGGACCAACTTCTATCTCAATGACAGACCAACTGACCGATCGATCAATGAATCAAACGGCCAGTCAGTCAATTAATTGATTCATTGACCACTTCAGTTCACGGAGGGCCTGGTAGGAAAAAACTTCTACAGAGCATGACTCGGCTTCCAAGCGTATTGAAGTGTGGTCATATTTGCCCACCTTGCACGAATTTATTCCATTTTCTTCCGACAACCTTTTTTTTGTTTCGTCGTCCACCGTGGTGAAGCAGTGGTTAAGGAGCTCGGCTGCTGACCCGAAGGTCACGGGTTCGACCCCGGCAGTCACAAATCGATGAAGGCAGAATGGTAGAGGCTCGTGTGCTGTGCCATGTCAGCGCACGTTAAATAGAACCAGATGGTCCAAAATTTCCAGAGCCATCCACTAACGGCGTCTCTCAGAATCTTATCGTGGTTTTGAGACGCAAAACCCCAAACACTATTATTCTTTATTTTTGTAAATCTATCTGACTCGCTGCCGTTTTCGGCTCCGCTTCACGTACTTTTGTGTCCATCCCGTTGCCCTACCGCCGGTTGTGTGCCCTACGCATGATTCACAGCGTGCATCACTTATAGTACACGCGCAAGTTATCGCTATTCATATTTTGGCTCCAGCACCTATCCTATATAACTCAAGTCATTGTTAGACAGCGTGAGGTAACATAAGTCATTTCCAGTGTTGCTTTGGTAAGCGCTTTTAGCCATTCAGCGGTGGGCTCCGCTGGTGGCAAATGAGCATCACGATTGCATCAAATATTGTTCCACTACAGCACTTACGCGGTGTCGCATAGCGCGACTGTCGCAATGAATCACGCTGATCACAGTCGCTACTCATAAAAAGAAAGTGGTTTGCATCGCAAAGAGTTTCAGCGAAGAACGAGGTAGTCAATACTAACGCCAAGCCAACTCTGAAGCGTGGTCTTAACAATCTACATGTATTGGTGGCATCGATGCAATGTACACGGTAGGGCACTGACGCTCTACACGTCCCACAAGACTCAATTCCTCACTGGACGATGGGTGTAGAGAAGGACCAGGTGGGCCCTCTTTACATTCGTACAAATAATGCGTTCCGACGTGAACATCAACTTGTCTGCAAGTGGACATCACCCTCCCAGAGGCTGTATGCGCATTTCCGTCTTCTATGCGTGTCTAAATCTTCTGACCTCGAAAAGACCACCTTCTCGATACATCTGTCGCCGCCACATCCTCGGCCTCCCAATCAGCCCGTAGGCCTTTCTTTGCCCCATCCACCTTCCTCAGCAGTACCAACGACAATGTACAGCGTACGCAGGCCAGCTCGCGAGCAGGCTAATCGATGCTAACCAGACTAGACCGTGTGAGCGCTCGACTACGTCGGGCGTTTCGAACTCGAGATGCGCGCCACTGAAAAGAGCTCGAACGCACGACCCCTCCACCGGAAAAGGAGCTTCAGCGCGGAAGAATATGGACGCACAGAAGAGAGGGCTCTGAAAGGTTTCCCGTCCTGGCGTTCCCGCGGCGCACCTTTTACTCGGCCAGACGAGCCGCCTCCTTTCACGCCCTGCAGGGGAGATACCGTCGCAAGTCGTACCACAGCCGGTCATCGAGAAAAAAAAACGCATTCATGCAGCCGCCTGCAGACAACTGCGTGCGTGTTGTGACGGGACTCGGACGCGCCGGGCAGTCGGCGACGGTGGTCGCTGGCCACCTGCCACCCACATGATCGCGCAGTGACCTTTCTCGTCCGATCGTCTTGCCTTCCGTACACCTCGCTCGGGTTGGTGTCATTGTGTGTGTTCATGAGACGGCAACGTCAGTCAGTTCATACTTGAGGTGACGACATTTAAATCGTAGAATGGGCAGAACGTCACTGAGTACTTGCCGAGTTCAGAGCTTTATCGAGAAATATGGGAATAAATGAAGATAACGGGACATTATGCTGGCTTGCTAGACACGAAACTGCACATGGTTGTCAAAAATAAGCACACTGTAAGTGACTAGTGGTTGCAGCCCCTTTGAAAAAAAGGGTGTCAGTAAACATATTCCTCTACACAACTAAATTGCACGCGCAAGCTATTTGTTTTAGGGAGCCTTGTATGACCAACGCACTAACCTCTGAATACATGTATCGAAGTAAGGCGCAAAAAAGAACAAAAACATAAATGAGGGTGCATTCTTGAGCCTGCGGAAGGCTGCTTTACCAGGGACACTGTTATTGTTACTTCTAAATATAATAACTATTGCAATATAATCAGTTCCGAGTTTAATTCCCTTTACTTGCTAGCGCAACTCATGACGTCATTTTAGGGATAGATGCGGCGCTACGCTTGACTGTGGAGCCGGAGAAATTATTCTATAAAGTACGTTGCCCACTGCCATAGTTGACGATTTTCCGACTCTCCCCATCGACGCGCTTTCGTTGTCTGAAGATGTGACGATCCCTAGTCGGACAGCAGTGTTTGTTCCGGTATGCTCTTCTCACGTCCGCTCAGGACCCTGCACTGGACTTGTCGAGCCTGACCATACAAACGCCATCAAGAAGAATGTGCTGGTCCCACGGTCTGTCCTTGCAGCCATCGACGGACATGCTTGTTTGTGGGCGCTCAACGCAGCCTCAGAGCTTGTTGTTCTACCAGCCGGATTTAAACTGGGAGCGTTTGAGGAGCAGGCCACAGTTGACGTCAGAATGGTTTCAGAGTCTCCAGCCATCAGTCAGACTGCGCCCAACTACTCAGCCGAGATTAAACGTATGATCAATAAGTCGTTGCCTTCTTCCGAGCAGAATGTCCTTGAGGAGGTACTTACACGCTACGCGGGAGTCTTTGATTTCGCTCAAAACAAGCGTTGTTTCATGCTGCACTAATCCCGTGTGCACCATCGCATCATCATGGGAGATGCTACACCGATACGCCAGAGACCCTATCGCGTATCTCCGTCAGAGAGGAAAGTGATCACAGAACAGGTCAACGACGACATGCTGCAGAAAGACGTTATTCAAGAGTCAAGCAGTCCATGCGCAGCTCCTGTCATGATGGTAAAAAGAAAGACAACTCTTGGTGAATTTGTGTCGACTACCGCCGTATCAACGCCGTCACAAAAAAAGACGTGTATGCGCTGCCACGCATCGATGATGCTGTTGATTGTCTGCACTCAGCTGCATACTTTTCGTCCGTTGACCTAAAGTCTGGATGCTGGGAGACACCAATGCATCCGCCTTACGGAGAGAAGACTGCTTCTGTCATGCCGGATGGGTTAATCATTTGAATATAACGTTATGCCGTATGGCTAATGTAATGCCCCAACTACTATCGAGCGATTCATGGACTCCATTTTTCGCGGTCTCAAATGGGAGATATGTATGTGTTATCTGCATGACGTAAATATTTTCGGCAAGCCATTTTACGAGAACCACCATCGGCTTTGCGTTGTTCTAAATTGCGTGAAACAAGCTGGTCTCCTTTTAAACTCAAAGTGTAATTTTGGTGAGCGTCAAGCCCTTCTGCTCGGATATCTAGTCGATAGGGACGGTGTAAGACCAGACCCGCAGAAGATCAATGCTGTCCGCAAATTTAAGCAACGAACGACTGTGAAGGATCTCAGTAGCTTCGTGGGCCTGTGTTCTTATTTTCGCCGGTTTATGAGACTTCGTCCAACTTGCTCATCCACTGATAAATTTGCTCCGCAAAAACGCCCCATTCCGATGGACTGTTGAGTGTGAGGCTGCTTTTGACCAGCTGAAGTATTTGCTTCCCCCTCTTGCGTCATTTAGACCCAGAGGCACTCACGGAACTGCATACAGATGCTAGTGGTATCGGTGTTGGTGCCGTGCTAGTTCAATAAGACGGCGGCCGCCAGCACGTTGAGGCGTATGCAAGTCGTACTTTGACTAAGGTGGAGAGGAATTATACGGTCCCCGAACTGGAATGTCTTGTGGTTGTTTTCGCCGTCCAAAAGTTCAGACCTTATTTGTACGGACGGCAATTCGAGATTGACACAGATCATCACTCTCTTTGTTGGCTCGTTGGACTACGCGACCCAGCTGGCCGGTTGGCTTGTTAGGCCTTACGGCTTCAAGAATATAACTTTTTTTATTTCAAAATTCTGTCCCTAGGCATAATATTTTTCAAAAATACACATGCAAGTTTTCTTCATGTATGAAGTCTAGTAGAGAACGGTGGTGTGATCCACGAAGCCAGTGGTCGAAGTAGGGTGGTCGGTCAGGCCTGAGACCTGTTGCACGGAGGTGACGGTGACGACTTAATTGTAGACCAGTGCAGGTCCACAGTAAGTGTGAGGCAGTTATATCTTAGATTGGGGCGTCAGAAAATGGGCATGATGTGCTATACGGGCCTCGTTAATTTTTCGCCTAAAAGGTGGTCACGGATGGGGTAAGCGCAACCCCAACATGAAGCCTCCGCAACGTAACCTCCTCTCGGCAGATTAAACCACAAAGGAGGTCCGATCCACACGAAGAGCTTGTGTGGCACGTCGGAGGCTTTCTCTTTTCCGGAGCATCTGTCCTTGAGCGCCCTCAGGAAAATTTGGTAGCGGGTATGGTGTCACTTGATGGTGGGTTACCAAATCAGCTTTTACAAGGTCCGGCAAAGGGGCCCGTGAAACCCACTGAACAAGTATTTACACAGATGTGGAGGCAGCAAGAACGTGAATAGTATCCGAGAGTGACGTATAGCGATACACTCGTCGTATATCGTGAATAGCTTGCGTCTAGTCCCTACGAATGATGAGCTGGGAGCATCTGCCTGGTTGTAGAACAGCTAGCAGCGCTGCCAGTCAATAACGTATGAAGGCCAGCTCAGCAAAGTGAGCCGATGGTGCAGGGTCCGCAAAATGTGAGCATGTCTGGCCAGCCTCTGGTATTAATGAACGTACAAGCGCGGTATGAATAATGGTACCGCTCACACTGGCATCCGTAGTAAGCGACGACAGTAGCGGCATCTAGGTTTCCTGTGCGAAGAAGGCGGGATACTTAGGCATTCGCCTGGCGTGGAACCGGGCTGTAAAGGTGACCAAGAGGTTTGTTTTCAGTCAGTTGCATTTTGTTCCACGGGGCAAAAGTGGTAGGTAGTCTTTGAAAGTGTGCGGTGAACTTCTTTGCCTATGTACAACGCCAATGCAGCAGCCGAACACAACGTTGATGACTTGAGGATGCGTGCACAGTGACGCTGATGTACTAATTCATCAATTGTGTTTAGTTGGGACTCCTGTTGAATCACTGTCAGTGGAGTGATGCGTGGCAGTTCAGTTATGGCGCGCATGGCTTCGTTGTTGATCGCCTCCAGACGTTCTCACTCTGCCATCGTGAGGTGATGAAACAAAGCGCGGTAAGCGAGCCTTGGCTGCAATATCACATGGACAAAAAAGGCGAGCCATGTTGGAGGTAGCACCACCAGATATCTTCGCTATCCTTCGTATGAGGTGTGTTGTTTCTGATGCCTGCTGCTTGGCGCTCTCGACCCATGGTCCTGATGATCCGGTGGGCGTGAATTTTCAGGCCAAGCACGCGGAGATCTGAGGCTTCGAGTAGTGGCTGCTGATCCAAAATTAACTGCAGAGGCCGGACTTCCAGTTTGCGACGTCCATACTTGTTCGCAACCGACATGAACTTCGTTTTTTTCTTTGGAGATTTCGAGACCCATCAGGGGGCCCCAGTTGTGGGTTATGTAGAGCCTCTTGCGATGATTGGCGGCTGATATTTGGGTGCACTGTCCAAAGAGTGATGTCTGCATACATAATGTATTTTGCGTGGTGTATAACCGTCAACTTCCATGTTAGTGGGAGTAGGGCCACGTTAAAAAGAACTGGTGCGAGCACAGATCCTTGTGGGACACCTCTATTGGAAACAAACTTTCCAACTGGCTGACCAGCTAGGCGAATGGAGAAGCTGTGATCGTGAAGAAAGGCTTGAACGAACGCGCTCGTACGCTCTATTGGGAAATTTGAGCCAGTGGATAATTTCCACAATAGCATTATGACTCGCATTATCATATGCTTTACAGATATCCATAGTCGAATGGTGCGAATCCGTCGAGATCGACCTCCAAAGAGAACCATGGATGAGAGGTAATCCTCAGTGCCCAGATGAGGACGGAACCCAATTTGGCCAGGATGATACCAGGAGTATTTCTCGAGCCACCACGTAGTGCGTGTCGCTAGCATACGCTCTGTCAGTTTTCCCAATGTTGATGGGAGAGCTATCGAACGCGTCTGTGTGATTTTTCCTGGAGGTTTTCCGGCTTTATGAACGGCAACCATTTCTGCATGCCGCCAAAGGTCAGGGATAGTTCCAGTAGACCAAGCTTTGTTTATGACCTCTAACAGGACAAGTAGAACCTTGCCTTCTGTGTTTTTGTAAAGTTCATAAGCTTTGTCATCTGGTCCCCGTGCTTTGCTTGGTTTTTATAGGTCTATTGCTGATAAGAATTCGGTCATAGTGAAATTAGCCTGTATTCCCTGTACATCGGTAAGTGTGGGAAGCATACCTGCATACACTGGCAGGCAGTTCTGAGCAATGAATGGAGGTGGGGCCATGTCTAACGTAGGAAAGAATGTGTGGGCGACAGTGTCGGCGAATACGGCTGGAGTTTGGCCGGGGGCTTATAGGGCGCAGACTGCGGGGTTCCATGGCTTGGAAGGTGCGCCATATAGAGGCATTACACATCGAAGGCCCAAGTGAGGAGCACCAGCCCATCCAACGACTATGTTCCAGGTGACATTCATGGAATTAAGCTGCTTGAAGGCGTTGGGCTTCCAGCCTAATGGCAATTGCTGTAGGGTCACGTTTTGACGCTACTTCTGCTTGACGGCAGATGTCCATGGACGCAGAAGCTGCAAATCGGGAGCAGGTTATGATTTATCTACCCACGACACACTTGTCATCTCAGCCAATGCCGCACTTATGCAATCCGAAGGGTCTGGAGCTGAGCGAGAGATCATGTTTTCTGAAATCTCCCTACAAAAGCGGTTGATGTCACGCAGACGCCCACTGTTTATCTCGTCTTCCATCTCCGACTGCGGATACTGTTGACGATTTCGATAACTACCTGGCTGCAATCTCCTCCAACTCCACAAATTTGGACGTCTTCAGTCACGAACAACAGCGTGACCCTTCGTTTAAACCAACGATCGATGTGACTCGTAGCTCTAAACGCGCCACGCCATTCGTGATTCGTGGCTCTTTATCGCAAAAATTACTTCAGCCATGGTTCCACACTGCTTCTCGTAGTGCCTGAATGCCTGCGTCTCGCGGTATTCCAAGCCATGCACGATGTCATCACGACTGGGCACCTTGGATTTGCCCGGACGCTTCACCGTATCCGAAAACGATACTGGCCTCGACTCCGGAAGACCACCAAGCTCTATGTCGCGAGTTGTGATGTCTGCCAACGCCACAAACAACCTACCACGCCATCGGCCGGCCCACTACTACCGGTTAAGCCACCTACATAGCCATTCGAGAAAGTCGGCATAGATTTACTGGGCACATTCCCCAAGTGCACCACCGACCGCCGCTGGATTATTGTGTGGGTATAGATTACCTGACGCGGTATACTGAAACGATGGCGGTTGCTTCAGCCACATCATCTGATGTGTTATGGTTTCTTCTACACTCGATTATACTTCATCACAGCATCCCTCGTGTAGTGATAAGTGATCGCGGCCAGCTGTTTACCGCTGACATTGTTAAAGAGTTGCTACGGCTTTAAAGTGCCAATATCGGCATTTCACACCATACCACCCTCAGACCAACGACCTCACTGAGCGCACCAGTCGTACCATCATCAACATGCTTCTATTGTACGTCGCAGTGGATCACAAGAACTGGGATGTCGTATTACCTTTTGTTACGTTCGCCTTTAATACTGCAAAATGAGAAGTCACAGGTTATGCGCCTGTGTTTCTTCTTTATGCTCGTCATCCCCAAAGTTTCCTTGACACCATACTTCTTTTTTCGACAAACAAAAACGCCAGTGTCGCACAGATTTCGTGTCACACCAAAGAAGCCCGTCGACTTGCTCGACTCCCAACTCTTTCCGCTCACGCTCGCGCGAAAGACCGTTACGACGCAAAACACCTGCCTGTGACTTTCCCTTCAAGTAATTTTGTCTGGCTGTGGACGTCCGTTCGACAGAACGGACTTTGCCAGAAGCTTCTTTTCAAGTGCTCAGTACCATTCGTCATAACTCAGTGCTTGAGTGACGTCAGTTACGTTGTTGCGAAATTGACAGCTCAGAACTGGCGTTCGCGTAAGACGCAAATTGTGCCATTGCCCGATTGAAGCCTTACAACAACCGATCGCTTCTACTCGCTCGGTAAGCTTCGTCTTGCCCAGGAAAAAATGTAACGCGGACTGAAAGAGCGCGAAAGAAGAGCAAGGATGACGCTGTCGAGTGATGGCTATTAGGCAGTGTCGGTTGGGCACTGATATTTCAGTGTAAATAAACTGATCACACCTCTTTACAATATACTTATGTAAGAAATTTTACGCGCAAAAAATAAACGACCAATTATGTGGAACAACTTAGTGGAAGGTTCAGGAAATTTCGAGCATCCAACGATCTTTCAACTTGCACCGACATCGCTCAGTACGTACCCGGACCTCCAGCACACTGGGCCTCCATAGCAAAGCGACCGCCTAAGCGCGGGTCGAATCTGCAAACTTCGAGTCAGTAGCCAAGTACCGTACCACTGTACCACCAAGGCGGACAGTTTGCCACCAATGAGCACTCGGTGATCGCGGATGCGACGAGGCCGGTGAACACCGCTTCGAAGACACGCTATTAGTTCATGCTATTCCTACGGAAAGCCAAACTACACATTACATACACCGAACCACCGCCCTATGACCGTAGGGCTTCGGCGAAGTGCTTGAATATGGCGTAGTGTAAATGGGCTCGGTGCTTGTTGAAAGTGGGACATCCAGCAGGGCACGTATTGTCAACCACTCACCTGCGCCAGTATGTCAAGGGCTTTACGTACATTTCACGTATATTCTGTTATAAAGAGGAGACTTAGGGCGTGACAGTTGGGGGAATTCTACTTTTATTATTTTTTCCGCTTGTGTTCTTGTACAATCTGTCAGACGCATGAGGAAGAGCGGAGCGCTTAAATACTGCGCGCCATACATCGAAGAGGTTTGAAAAGCGAACCAGCGAAAAGGGGACGCAGACGTGGCGGCTTCCTGTGCGGAAACAGGGTGTTGTTATGGAAGCCAAGTGGCCTGGTACATGCGATTGGACAAGCCCACTTCACGCAGCTGGAGTGGTGGGAGGGAAAAGGGAGCATACAGCGGGACGTGTGACAGCCCTTCTCTCCTTTCTTCGCTTCCTATTTCCCCCTCTCTCTTAAGTGAAGATAAGCTGCACTGTTACTACAGACGAAAAGAAAAAAAAAATTCGCGGGAGAGTTGATTGTCAAGCGGCTTTCTTCAGTGATCATTGTCCACTCCTCCTTTCCACACCTTCCCGTAGTCTGTTTATACATCCGAATATACCGCACCTCTCGAGATGCTATGTGCACTCAACTCGCCCGACCTACGAAAAAGAAAGCAGCTTTACACTAGTAGTGTCGAGCGTGGCTCGATCTGGTGTGCGGCAGAACCACCCTTAGTGCACATGCGCATCCCCTCCCCCACTTTCCACTATTTCCCCATTTACCCCCTTTTTCTATGCTTCTATTTCTCGCTTTCATCCTTGTTTTCCATTTTTATAAGCGGTTTCGTCTGCGTTTCGCCAAGCAACAACTACATAATACAACCCGAGCCCATAAAGTACTCCGCACTCATGATGATGATGATGATCATCATCATCATCATCAGTCTGGCTACTTCCACTGCAGGACAAAGGCCTCTCCCATGTTCCGCCTGTAAACTCGGTCCTGTGCTTGCTGCTGCCAATTTATACCCCAAGATCCTTAATCTCATCTGCCCACCTAACCATCTGTCTCCCCTAACCCACTTGCCTTCTCTGTGAATCCAGTTAGTTAACCTTAATGACCAGCGGTTATCCTGTCTACGCGCTACATGCCCAGCCCATGTTCATTTCCTCCTTTTGATTTCACCTATGATATCCTAAACCCCCGTTTGTCCCCTAATCCACTCTTCTCTCTTCTTGTCTCTTAAGGTTACACCTACCATTTTCCTTTCCATTGCTGCGTCATCCTGAATTTAAGCTGAACCCTCTTTGTAAGTCTCCAGGTTTCTGCTCCGTAGCTAAGTACCGGCAGGATACAGCTGTTATATACCTTCTTCTTGAGGGATAGTGGCAATCTACCTGTCACAATTTGAGAGTGCTTGCCAATAGTGCTCCACCCCATTCTTATTCTCCTAGGTACTTCGATATCGTGGTTCGGCTACGTGGTTATTACTTGTCCTAAGAACACATAGTCTTTTACAACTTCAAGTGGACTATTACCTATCTCGAAGCGCTGTTGTCTTCTGAGGTTGTTGTACATTACTGTCGTTTTCTGCAGATTAATTTTAAGGCCCACCTTTCTGCTCTCCTTGTCTAACTCCGTAATTATGGGTTGCAATTCGTCCCCTGAGTTACTCAGCAATGCAATGTCATCGGCGAAGTGCAGGTTACTAAGGTACTCACCATTAACTCTTATCCCTAACTGGTCCCATTCTAGGCCTCTGAAAACATCCTGTAAGCACGCGGTAAATAGCATTGGGGAGATTGTATCCCCCTGTCTTACACACTTCTTGATTGGTATTCTGTTGCTTTCTTTATGAAGCACTATATGGTAGTAGTTGATCCCCTACGGTATAGCACCATGGTAGCAGTTAACGTTAAGAAACCGCCATATATTTGAGAGATGTTTAGTGGAGGGCTTCAGAAATTTCGATCAACTGGGGTTCTTCAACGTGTACTCAAATCTAAGCACACGGGCGTACTGCAGCATTTCCGCCTACATTGAAAGTGCAGCCGCCGCCGCGGGGATTCGATTCCGTGACCTGCGGGTCAGCAGCCGAGTACCTCAGCCCACAATACCACCGCGGCGGCGCAATACACCACACTTAATTGCATCATCAAGTAGCTCGAAGAACAAGTAGAAGAAGTTTTCTCCTTAGCACGAGCGGGCGCTAAATATGCTGCAGATAGCTATTCTACACGTGTTTATGTCTGCGTAACGCTATGCTATACAACGACAGGATTATACGACATCCCGGCGGGCCTTTTAAGTGTCTCACACCTATAAATAAAAAAAAAGAGCTCACGGATCTCGGAAATCGAACACAATAATCAAGGAATGCTAGAAACGAAATATGATGTCCCTCTGTGAGTCGGAGCTATTCAAGAGAACAGAACACATCTTGCGAACATGATGAATGAGTAACAAATATTGTGAAAAGGGAAGATCGAATGCGCACAATGGCAGCATCCTTTGAGCACTTGTTGATGGCGACTTTGTGTGGTCCACCGTGGAAGTAACTAACTTCCTTTGAGTTGCCTTATAGAGACGTATACCACTTCATCTTCTATGATCGAAAAATATAAGCTTGCCAACATAAACGATCGCACGTATGAACGTTCAAGAAAGTGTCACTTCGCGAGCTGGTGGCATTTGCCCGCGGCACTCTCTAATAGAAAGCTAACGACATGATCTTTCAAAGAATGCCAAAACTGCGCATCCGATTCATAGACAAGTCGGCGTCTATCATGTGATCGTTTTATATTCCATGAACAGGTTTTACAGTCGCCGTTTCGATAATGAGCTGTTAATTTTTGTTGCAAACACGATTCGGCTAAAGGGTTTCGAAAAGTAATGGCTGCCACAAAGACAATGATTTCTTTCTTCTTCTTTTTTTTTGGCGGGGGGGGGGGGGGGTCGACCAGCAAGTGTGTTTAATCTATGCAAATACGTGGATTGTCCCGTGTGCCCCCATCATTCAGGGCCAGATTTGGGTGCACCTATATGAGCTGCGTTAAAGTGCAGTTTCCAAAGGCTGTACATAAGCCTACTTTTTCGCTCAGTGAGATCCACCCGCATCGAATTAAGTACCGTTTCACAGTTTCGCGTGTCTGTATAAATCTTTTTAACGTCGGTGGTCCGCGTTCGGTAGTAATACGTCAAGCATCAAGATTGAATGAAAAAAAAAATTCCTCTGCGTAGTGCATTTTGCGTGCTGTCACGGACCGATAGACGCACCGATCTGACTTGTTCGGAAAAGATGAGACGACCTGTTGCAATCGCGCAAACACGGTATACGTGAACCACTGGGTGCCGGATAGAATCCAATGCGAACGCAGACAGCACGCCGGGGCACCATCACAATGAAGCCCCGCTGGGTCGAGCCATATGGCCGAGCCGTATTCCCTGCGCAGCCCGTGGCTTCGCCTCCGGTCGTTGCCGACACGTGCATCCCCGTTGGTTCGTTTTCTATCTCGCGGCGACGTTTCGGACAATCTCGTTGCTCTCCGCGGCACGTGTTGATGTCCAAAGAAGAGTGCCCTAGAGTCACCAAGTGGAAGACCCCACACCTGGCGCCTGTTATGTTACGCATTCTTTGCGTCTTGATATCTCAGCTGAGCTTGTCATGTACGTGCTATTTTACGTGTTCTTCACATCCGGCGACGAAGCTTTGAAATACGCTCCTCGGTGACACTTGCTAGCGAGAATGTTAAAGAAAGGCCACCTCCTGAAAGCTCGTCAAATGCGTGTTTCCACAATAATATATATGTGCGTCTTATTGCTTGACAAGGCCACTCAATGCATTCATGACCTGGGTCACGATCGAACTTCTTTAGCGCGGACACGATGGACGAGTCAGAGGGGAAAGGGCACTCGCAAACTTCCAACTAAGACCCCATTTATGATCACACTTATGCACAATATCCCCTTACTCTCGCTCCCGCATTAGCGTCACCAGTTATCGCCTGTCGGTGAGTCCAGCACCGGGGTTACAGGTTTGGATATGCCAAACCTGATTGCGAGTGAACATTTTCAGCAAGCACTCAATATGCAATAAGGACGTGTCAAACGAAGCCATCGGCTCATGACACCAGACCCGCAGCCCCCGATTACTGATGACTACACAACTAGCGATGAAAATGCTTTGTGTACACACTAAACACAGTACGCATATAAGAAACATACTGTACCTGGCCTAGAGGTGAAAGTGCCAAGCGAACAGAAAGAAATTATCTTGTACCGTTACGTGATCCGATTCGTAAGCCATTCTAGGTAGGCATGTAATATTTTCGTTTGGTGCATTTTCTTGCTTAACAAAACAAGAGGTGGTATGAGTTTACATACTGGTACGCATATGCTAATACTTCTGACACTTAGGTGATTTGTCTCTTCCGGTTATTAGCGCCTTTGTGCAGAACGGCGCGCTTTCCAAACTTAACTTTCCTTAAATGCGCCACCAGGTATTCTCGTAAGCTCCCGAGTATTAGGTGGTGCCTTGATACCATAATCGATGAAGTGGCGATGCAAGTTTCGACGCACCCGGCCGTGGAGGATGCTATTACCATGCTCACGAAGGCATGTCCATGAGACCTCGATCCAGTCGACCCATCTGTTTGCTCAAGGTCAAGCGAACACAGTTCTTTGAAGAGCATTTTGATTATTCAGTGGGAACAGAGAACGTGATATGTACCGAGCGCTAATAAGTCATAGCCCTGTCGGCGTTACAAAAGTTGTGGCGATAGCGTATACACTGAAGCACTCTGTTTCTACTGGCAAGGTGATTCAGCTATCGAATGACACCTATGTCTGTCTGTAGTTCTTTGATTTCTCAGCATCAGTTCATATCGTTTTATCACTTGCTTTCCGCTTCTTTCTGTGTATTCTGTTCTTTCAAATAGAAGCCATTAATTAGCCGCTCAATCATTTACCACTTTAGAAAACGCGCCAGAGAGACCAGGAAGGCAACACCATGACCTCAACGAGAAGGACACCATTTCGTTGGCTGTACTTTTTTTTACACGCGATGTGAATACAGAATAAAGAGCTGTCACGGAATAGTCAAGGGGTGCGCGTGTAATCTCGAGGAAGGAAAACCGCACATCAATCAAGGTGCCTCGATACATAAGAATAACAAAATATGCTAGTGTTGTCGTACTGCAGATTGTGAAATCGAGTGGGGGGATGCTCGCACAGTTGCCGCCCTCCCGTGGTTGACGGGAACAAGCTCTACACCAACACATATGGCCACTTTTCACTATTGTGCGTAGTGTCTGCATATGCATCGCCCTCACACGGAAACCGAAGGGCGTCGTCGGATGGCCGGGACTGCTCCATCACATTGTGTGCAATGAGAACCACGGTGGAGGGCCGATTCTATAGATGCCAAGGCACAGCTAGTCGGTGACACGCGACTCCCCCTTCTTTTTCGAGAACGACCATACATTTATGCCCCTTAATAGGGCAGAGCGTTAAACGGGAGACCGGGGAGGACCACATAGGTTCGCGGCTGCAACCACAGAATAGCAAGCATATTCAGTGCACTTTCAATAGGAGGCAGGAAGCTTGGGGGAGCAGGGGTCCCAGTGAGCGGCAGTATATCCCGAGCTTGCATGTATAGTGGCGGAGGTGAAGTGGCTCAGGAGAAAGAAAGAGTGTGGACGCGCGATGTCCTCTTGCGTATATACGAAGAAAAAGCAGTCCATATAGAGAATGAGCTTCTGGCTGTCACTATGTATACATGCGTTGAGGGCTATTATTACGCGAACCTCTTGTGTCTGCTTCGGAACAACTCGGGTTTATCTGCCCTCAAGTGCCTTTCTCACGTTCTTGGACGGGAGGGGGGGGGGGGGGGAGGATGTTCCACGTGTACTCGGGCAGGTCACGGACTCTGGTGTTGGACAGGTGAGGTGGCGATGGTGACAACGCCCTGCCCACCTTCATACCTCATCTGACAGCAACAAGGCAACGAATAAGCGAACCTCCCACCTCCTCCAGACGCTCCTATACCTTCGCGTTTTCCGTTTGTGGAAGGTGCGTGTACATAAACAAAAAAGAAATTAAACAAATAACACATGAAGTGGCTTGATCGTGGCTAGTGTATTAACTCATTTATAATAATTATCATTTGCCTGGCTATTTATTACTGTAAAAATGTTTGTTTAACTTCTCTCGCTCGTTTCTTTGTTTCTTTTTAGTGAAAAAACAAAAACAAAATAGAAATTCACAGTGAGACGAGTTAGCCTATAATATACAGCAGAGGTATCAAACTCATATCAGCTAGCCACATGCAGTGATAAAATTTAGTACCGCAAGAACCGGGACAGCGTAGAAGGATAGAAAACGTGTCGGGCTGGGGAACAATATGAGAACGCTAACGTCGTCGTTTCCAAGAAAATGCGTATCTCTCACATCGGTCATTTCTCACGGGTATGAGGAGGAGGAGGAAGCAACAAAGGAGAGAAAGGCAGGGAAGTTAACAAGAAAGACATCCGGTTGGCTACCCTACACTGGTGGATTAGGGAAGGGGACAAGAAGATGAACAAGAGGGAAGAGAAGGCAAAAAAATATGGGAGAGACCTTATACTTAATGCAGCGTGTATAACTCCACCGCAAGTCACAGGTGTTCACACAAACCCGTCTTCCTCAAAAAACACAAGAGGGATTTCACTGCTTTGTGGGCTGTCAAGGGATGTGGACGGTGCTGTAATAGCACCTGTGCAGAAAGAGGAATGAGACGTTAGCATTCGCAAAGCATAGCGGTTACGATCTCGAAAGCTAACCCCTAAACGTCGTCGCCAGGTACATTCATTCCCTTCTCAGTGTGAACAACGCGACCTTCTACGACCATGGGCCACGACGAAATCTCCGCGTCATTTGAAAACGTCAAAAAAAACAACAACGTTACTTTCCGGTGCAAGGAGCTCTACGTGTACACTGTGGGCTGAAGCCTTATAAACAGGCTTGTTAAGACAAAAAGAAAAATGGAACGAGGACACTCAGTTGCGTACCGGGTCACATGAATCCCACGAACTGCGTTCTTGAGACCTCTGGCAAGGGCACCGATGGCTCGTGGCTGCCGCATTGAAATAACTTCATCTACGTGATACCATAACACCAACATAATATCTGGCTTTGACCGATGGTTCAGTGGTTGGATGCTGTGGGCGTGAAGTCGTAAACAGGGAGACCTACATAAAAAAATAATTTTTTTCAAGAATGAGAATGTATAAAATCGCCATTAAGGATTTCGGTAGCGTTAACATCTTTTTTTTTTTTTACAAGCTGTACCTCGTGTATTTGTACCGTGTCCCAAGTAGTCTTTCAGTAATCTCTATCGCTCACACATTTTACCAGCTATTCATAAAACTAGGGATTTAATGTACATAGTGCCCAAACGAATACCACCCGAGTGGATGTCATCACATTTCTATGAAACGTCTTTCATGACTTCCGTTGCTTTCTCACAAACAAGTACGCATGCATTCTCGTATGTATATCATGTCCTGATTTTTAACCAAATGCTCTGATGACGCTCGTGTTTGCACACTTTCTTGCACCATTTCTTGGGCTGAGATGGCAACCTATAGACACCCAGCCTGTATTAGAGCGTAAGCTGTTATGAGCTCACCCTGGCAGCCGATGTTGGTGGCGAAATTGTTACAACCCTGCTCTCGTACAGTTCAGTGGCATATCCAGAAGGCAGTATGCGGGGCTTGGAACCCTTCGAAACGTTTACACTTCTTTATAAGCACATCATACACAAACACACCCTCGAAGCACGAGCACAAGTAAAAGGAATCCGTCGACAACACTGAAAATATTGCTGGTTGAGTTCCTGGTAGAGTTTACTGTACAGTCGTCAGCAGGCTCAACACGAACGCTCCGGAGCGTGTCATGAAACAGTTTGATTGACGCTAGCGTCGCGTAGCTGTGGGTTCTGTTGCCGAGATGTCCCCACGACCACTGCGTTACCCATGCGTGCCGCCACACTATCCAATCAAACCGACATATTATGCCGACGAAAGTGCCCAGCGCTTCGCGGCTACCATCAGCCGTGTTAAGGCTGCTGCCGACAGCACAAACATACTCGCTAGGGGGTATGCATGAACCTATTTTTACGGAGAGGAGGATTTTCTCTCCTCTCCGTAAAAGTCAACGTCACAGCCTCGGTAGCAGATTTCTTGGGGAGACAGGCGCGCTAACAACAGCCCCGAGAGGACTATGGCGGCGCCCAGAATGCCTTGAGTGAAAAGGTCCATAAATCTGGTGCCTTGAGTGAACCAAAGATCAAATTTGTGTACAGAATTGTATGAGAACACTGGTATTGGCAGCTAAAGGCATCTGACATATGAAAGCCATGGACGTGGTTTGCTGGGCTAGTGTCCAGCTATGCCAAGACATCGCAATCTGATTTCTGCACTCTCGTGACGTCGCTCAGTGGCGGAAATCATAAACCTAAAGGCATCAGTGGCTCGACCGGTAGCCTTACTCGCTCATGCAGGTGCTACGGCTTCCTCGCTACGTGCGCCATTGCTTACAGACCCGCCGGTCCGAGTGCGTACCGAGCAAAGCCACAAAGCTGACCGTCGACCGGCAAATTAACAGTCGCCGGGTACGACCACGCGCATACACATATCCGCTCTGCGGGCTCCAGAATTAATCGACTGCCGCTCAGGCGGGGTGCGTTGCCGTCGGTCCGGTGTCAACTGTGTGGCAAGGATCATCTCACGGGTGGACCGCGTCTGCAAGGCGAGATACAAGACTCCTTACATAGTCAAGCGTCGCCGCCTAGAGCGAAAGCGGCGTGAAGAAGAGCAAGCGGCCCGCAGCGTCCGACAGCATCTACAACAGCGGCATTAGCACCGAAGGCAACGGAGGTTACTACAATCATTATCCGGCGTTTGACAGTCATTCATCCAACGCCACCTGAAAAGGACGCTCGACAAGCCGAGACGCGAGAGGCGGCGGCGGTAAATCCCGGTCCCGCTCTCGCAGCCGGACACCAAGGCCGAGAAGCATGTCGAAGACGCGCGGTGGCGCCGTTACGGGCGCCGCAGCTGTCAACCAAGGCACCCAACAAAGTCAGCAGCCTCAGACGTGGCGGCAACCGCAACAACAAGGACCCATGGGCACATGGCAGCAGGTGAGATGGGCGGATGTAGCCGCCTTTCGCGCCGGCGGCGTTGTTTCGGCGGGACGTCCTGGCGGTCCCGCCGTCGGTGGCGGCGGTGGGAGCGAGCTCAAGCTAGCGGTAGAGCGAGCGCTAGAACAACGCCTAGGACCATTACAATCGATAATTTCAGAGCTGAAACTCGAGAACGCCGCCCTTAGAGCGGAAAATTCCAAATTGAAAGGAGAGGCTCCACGAATGCAACAACCGCAGCAACAGTCGACGGCGCCGCCACCACCGACGCCTCGGTCTTCGACTCCGTCGAGACCCGAGGCGGCGGAGATGGACACGGATGACGAGAGCAGTTCGGGAGAGGGGGCAGGTGGACGCGAAGACCGCCCGTGTACCGCGAAAAGGATAGCACTAGATCCTGCCAGGCACGAATCCACACAGCGATTTGGCCGTTATGATAAGCTACAGAAACAAATCGATACTATCGAGACCAGCCTCGATGAACGTTTTGCTAAACAGGTGGCACAGATGAATGACATGTTCAATAGTGCGATAGCTAAGCTCTCTGAACAAATGTCACAAATGCTCACCGCGCACACGGCGCGCATAGAAAACATTGAAGCGCGACTCCCGCCATCTGCGGGCAGACTGATTAGAACGGTGAGTAAGCCCTACGCTAGACAGCAACAGAGTCAGCAGCAGCAGAACGCGCTGCCAGACGCCGAGCCGCAGATTCAGCCGCACCCCAGTCGCCTCGACGGCGATGGGCTAAATTAAACACAAGCATCACCATGGCTAGACAAGCGCACACTCACACTAACACTCACAAACAACAGTACACGATCTGGCAGTGGAACTGCCGGGGATATAGGAAAAAGCGGGGAAATCTCGAGCAATTTATTCGAAGCCGTGAGACGAAACCGGACATTATCCTTTTGCAGGAAACAAATTATCCGGCAAAACTAGCTGGTTACAAAGCCATAAATGCGGCCGCGGCGGACAACAGGCGGAAAGAAAAACGTGCTACACGGCGCTCGGCGCGTGGGGGGGCGCCGGGGGCGGCCGCGGGTCGCCGAGGGCGGGGCGATCCGCTCTCGTCGTCGGCGCGACCGCGGTCGCTGCCGTCGCCCCCGCCGCGTCCGGCGCCGGTCGCCGCCGTGCTAGTTAGACGTAACATCACGGTGGCGCAGCGCGAACTTGAGTGCGTAAGGATACCGCATGTTTTTGTAGAATTAATTCCTAAGCGCGGCCGAGGCCTGTTTGTACTTAACATCTACAGTAAACCCACGCTGCAGCACCGATTTGGAGAGATGCTCCGGAGAGCAAGCACGGCCGCCAACGGCGCACCTCTGCTGATTGCGGGTGATTTTAATGCGCCCCATGGGGCCTGGGGATACACGCGTGAAACGCTCAAGGGCAAACACCTTTGGGAAGACTCGCAAGACCAACGGCTTGAACTGATCGCGAACCCCGCCGATCCGACGCGCCGGGGTAACAGCGTGAGCGCAGACACGCTACCGCACCTCGCGTTCATGTCGAATGTCACAGCGGCGTCTTGGCAAAACACGCAGGAGGACTTAGGGAGGGACCACTCTCTGATAGAGATTACGGTAGACACGGGCCCGAGCGTTCGTAGAACATACTCTGAAAGCACAGGCCGTGTTATGTTTTGCCGCTCATAAGTTGATCGTGGGGATGGGACAGCACCAGAAGCTTCGTTATTCAAAGCTTCTTTCTCGACTCTCTCTCGGTAACTATACACCACTTATCCTCTGGAATGCAAACTACGTCCGTCTCCTCCGCTGCTGGGGACAAATACACAATGTGAAACGAACCCGCTCTGCTAACCGGCTTGGAATGTTTGTGGTTTAGAGATAAGTCGCCGCGGCCGGGGGCAAACGCACAATGGGATTAAGTGACCCCGTCCTGCCTCCCCTGCCGGGCGCGAGCTCAGTGGAAGTAGGCGACACGCTCTGCCCTGGCGATCGGCCCAAAGTCGCAGCGATGCACGACCCGAGCACAGGGAAAGCGGAGAAAGTCAAAAGCCGCTTGCTACCTGCGGGGGCAATTACGTTCCGCGCGCAATCATTCAATTTCCGGCTTTGGAGGTTCGTCTCGGCTCGCTGGGTGTGGGAAAGGGCATGAATGTACCGGGTCTACAATGCCGATATCTCCCGAGCGTTAGAATTCCTGAGCGCGGGGAAGGTGGAGAGAGAGAGATATGATGGGAAAGAGTATCAAAACGCCTGTTTAAACTGTAGAAGCGCTGCTGTCGAGAGTAAGGTCAGCCCAGTAGGGAGTGACTTAATCTTAGTGGAAACAGATTGGATGAGAGAATGTTGAGGCGGACCAGCAGTGGCCCCCTCCCCTTTTTCTTTGTTACCGCAAGATGCTTAAGACTGGAGGGAATCCGTTTCTCTTCAGTCGAGGCTGCAATCACTTAACTGATAGATCAGTACGACTCCGTACGATGCAACTTTTGTCTGGGCCGTAACCACTTGGTGGTCGAACAGTGAGACTAAGTACGTTGTATGTAGTAACAGTGTTCTAGGCTCTAACTTAAGAAAAGTTAAGTAGAAGAGTAAGACGCTGTTTATGTCTGTGTTACCATGAGTGTGCTTCGGCAAGATGTACATATGACTGTAAATATTTCGCTGTAATATACCTTCAAGTTTTCATTACCTCCAACCTGCCTCCTGCTTCATCGACGCCGATCATCTCCTTGACGGGACTTCAATCCATATCAAGGAGTTCAACGAACAAAAAAGAAAAACTTAACTGGCGCAGTCGACATGGATCGGCGAGCTCTGCAGCACCATACACTGGACCAGCGCTGAGAGGACCGAGGGGCAAGGCATCCAACAGCCACCAGCGGCAAAGTCGAGACGCTCCCACAGCAGCCAACGCCGGCACCGTGGAGGAGATCCGGGAACGACAGTGCATACAGCAAAGGGTGAGCAGGATTTCTTGCGTTCTTCTCTAGTTGGCATGGCAGTTTATGTGTAGAGCACATGGTGAGAACACGCGGGGGTGCTAAAACAATGGAGTCTAATGAAGATGAGGGTACGAGTGCGGCAGATGTGAATCGGAGTCGAGAACCATCCAATGATGGTATTCAAAATTCTGATCAGTCAAATGAGGTGACAGTGCTTACTCAGAGGCAAGAATCGATGCAGCAGGCATCTCAGGTTTTGCCGAAATCAAGCGAAGCGAGAACGCTCGAGCTTGAAATTCAAAAGCTCAATCTTCAGATTCAATACGAAAAGCTATTGCAGGCTAGAATGAACGCGGAACGTCTCAATGGCACGTTGTTCAACTCTGGGTCGGAGACGGGTGATCAGAGGCGCCGGGGTTTCGATTCTGTTCAGCAATGTGCGAAAGTGCTAAAAGGGTTCCACCTGCCGAGTGACGCGGATGTCCCACTATGGTTTGAGGAAGTAGAAAAACTTTTTGCTACTTACTAGGTACCGCACGAGAGCCGCGTGCATTTGGTTATGCCAGCGCTAACTGAGCGAGTCCGTTACCTACTGCGTAACCTCAACCCTGAAGAGAGTGCAGATTATGAGTCAGTTAAAGCAGCAGTGCTGACGGAACTGAAGCTTTCTCCGGCAGAGTACCTGCTGAGGTTCGAAAGAGCCGTAAAGCGTAAGGAAGAGACGTGGGCACAGTTCGCGTCCCGCGTGAAAACCTATTTCGCATACTACCTCCAAGTGAGAGAAGCCGACACGGTAGAAGTGATGGCAGAACTCATGGTTGCTGACCGCATAAAATCGGGCCTTAGTACGGAGGGTCTTGAGTATGTGAGATTAAGGGAAGGCGAGGGATGGCTTAGGCCAACTGAGATCGCGAAAGTGCTCCAAACTTTCGAGCAAGCGAAAGGGAAAGGGCGTGCTTCAAAGCAACCAACTGTAGAAATGGGGCAGAAGCCGGCGACACGAGTTGAGAAAGAGGCTCTGAAATGCCACTTATGTCACGGCTCAGGCAATTTCGCTAAAGAGTGCCCGAAGGCTAGTGATAAGGAGAACAACCCCAAGAAGGCTACCGAGCCAAAGCGGAAGGTTCAAAAGGTAACGTTATCCCACGAGACGGATACTGAAATACCTACTGGAGTACTTAGCGCAAAGGTGAAGTCTCTGAAACACGAGGGTGAAGGCACAGATAAACTGCAGTTAATTCCTGTATCATGTGCAGGCATATCCGCAGATGCGATTTTGGATACGGGGAGTGAGATAACCGTCATCCGGGAGAGTCTGCTTCCGCGAAGTGTTGTAGAGCCGTCTGGCACGGTAAGATTGGTGTCCGCTTTCGGTAAAACTATCGAGGCAAGGCTAGCTACGTTACCGGTCAAATTAAATAGCCCGCGAGAGGTTACGGAGCCTCAGAACGTCGACCTACTCTGCGCGTTAACTGATGAACTCGTCGAGGGCACAGATTGTTTGTTGACCAAGGACGATTGGAAGCTTTTGTTGAAGGCCAGCAGCCCTCTGGCACCCTGTCGAGCACCGGCCGAGCCTGCTCACGAGGCGGAACAAGCAGTAGAGAAACAAAAGGTAGTTGCCTGCAATCTTACCTTGGAGGAGAAAGATGATTCCGGGGAAGAGGCGCAAACTGATAAAGAAAGGGAGGCGTCATTAGGCCAAAGAGTAGAGTTCCGCAATGTGCAGTTGGGCGACACTACGCTAAAGAAATGTTGGGAAGATGCGCGTAGTGGGAAATCCGGCATGTTCATTTCAGACGGACTATTATACCACTGCGACTCAATAGCAGGCACTCGAGTGAGTCAGCTAGTTGTCCCCAAAGATAAGCGCACTGAGGTGATGCACTTAGCACACGAGTCACTATGCGGAGGGCCCCTAGGGTCAAAGAAAACAAGAGCTCGCATTAGGTATAATTTTTTTTGGCCGGGTATGGCGAAGGAGATATTAGAGCATTGTCGTTCGTGCCATGAATGTCAAATTCGTTCAGACAAGCGTCGCACGGATAAAGTGCCTATAACTCCGCTCACTAGACCCGAGCACCCTTTCCAAGTTGTCAATGTAAATGTGATTGGACCCCTAGACACACCGTCAGCGAGAGGGCATAAGTATGCGCTGTGCTTAGTGGATCTTTGCACGAGGTGGCCAGAGGTGATCCCACTGCGCTCTTTGACAGCTAAGGCGACTTGTGATGCACTGATTGAGATATTCAGTCGCACAGGCGTTCCGGAGATGATCTGCTCCGATCAGGGCACTAATTTCAAATCGCAGCTCACGCAAACGATGCTGGAGAAATTGGGTTGCATGCCAAAATTTTCAACCCCAGAACACCCAGAAAAGATAGCAGCAATTAAGAACTTGGGACCACCGCGCACCAAGAAGGAACTACGCAGCCGGTTAGGACTTTGCGGCTACTATCGAGAGTACGTCCGAGGTTATGCAGAGGTGACGAGCCCGCTCACGCTGTTAACAAAGAAAGCGGTACCTAATAAGATACCCTGGCCGGAGGAAGCTCAGGTGGCATTTGAGACTCTCAAACGATCTTTGTGCGAGGCTGTGGCGCTAAACACCCCTGAGCCATCTCAGCCCTACTGGCTTTTCACAGACGCATCAGCTACGGCGGCGGGAGCATGTTTGGCACAAATGTCAGCCGAGGGAGAAGAGAAGCCTATCACCTTTGCAAGCCACCGCTTCTCACCGACCCAGATGCGTTGGTCAACAATTAAGAGGGAAGCGTTCGCAATAATATGGGCCTTAAAGAAGTTTGACTACTGGCTTTTCGGTGCCATAGTAAACGTCGTTTCCGACCACAATCCGCTGTCGTACCTTACAACTTCGACTCCGAACGGGGCGAAATTAACAAGATGGGCGCTGGCTTTACAGCAATATCATGTGTCGGTACAACATCGGAAAGGAGTATGTAACGGTAATGCGGATGCGTTATCTAGGCTTCAGAATAGTTCATGGAAGCCATCAGAATAACAGTGCCATGCCAACTGGGGGGGACGTGAATGTTCCTGCCCACGTGCTGCTGTATATTGTGGACTGTGTGATTGACAATTCAAGAAACAAACACTAGTGATCTCAAGGCTTGAAGCAGCAATGCTGTACTTGATTGTTTAGCATGTATTTGTTTTCGTTTAGTGTATTATCCTTTAGTGTTGACTTGCAATTGTGTTTGATGCTTGTGTACAACTGTTGTGTGGTTAGAAAATCCAGTGACTTAATCGCGGCAGTGCTTTATCGTATCACTGAGCGTAAGACAGCCCAGTATACTCTTTAGGGGGGACGTGTTATGTTTTGCCGCTCATAAGTTGATCGTGGGGATGGGACAGCACCAGAAGCTTCGTTATTCAAAGCTTCTTTCTCGACTCTCTCTCGGTAACTATACACCACTTATCCTCTGGAATGCAAACTACGTCCGTCTCCTCCGCTGCTGGGGACAAATACACAATGTGAAACGAACCCGCTCTGCTAACCGGCTTGGAATGTTTGTGGTTTAGAGATAAGTCGCCGCGGCCGGGGGCAAACGCACAATGGGATTAAGTGACCCCGTCCTGCCTCCCCTGCCGGGCGCGAGCTCAGTGGAAGTAGGCGACACGCTCTGCCCTGGCGATCGGCCCAAAGTCGCAGCGATGCACGACCCGAGCACAGGGAAAGCGGAGAAAGTCAAAAGCCGCTTGCTACCTGCGGGGGCAATTACGTTCCGCGCGCAATCATTCAATTTCCGGCTTTGGAGGTTCGTCTCGGCTCGCTGGGTGTGGGAAAGGGCATGAATGTACCGGGTCTACAATGCCGATATCTCCCGAGCGTTAGAATTCCTGAGCGCGGGGGAGGTGGAGAGAGAGAGATATGATGGGAAAGAGTATCAAAACGCCTGTTTAAACTGTAGAAGCGCTGCTGTCGAGAGTAAGGTCAGCCCAGTAGGGAGTGACTTAATCTTAGTGAAAACAGATTGGATGAGAGAATGTTGAGGCGGACCAGCAGTGGCCCCCTCCCCTTTTTCTTTGTTACCGCAAGATGCTTAAGACTGGAGGGAATCCGTTTCTCTTCAGTCGAGGCTGCAATCACTTAACTGATAGATCAGTACGACTCCGTACGATGCAACTTTGTCTGGGCCGTAACCACTTGGTGGTCGAACAGTGAGACTAAGTACGTTGTATGTAGTAACAGTGTTCTAGGCTCTAACTTAAGAAAAGTTAAGTAGAAGAGTAAGACGCTGTTGATGTCTGTGTTACCATGAGTGTGCTTCGGCAAGATGTACATATGACTGTAAATATTTCGCTGTAATATACCTTCAAGTTTTCATTACCTCCAACCTGCCTCCTGCTTCATCGACGCCGATCATCTCCTTGACGGGACTTCAATCCATATCAAGGAGTTCAACGAACAAAAAAGAAAAACTTAACTGGCCGTAAACTCAAATTAGTGCAGTGGGACGCGTTCCGCAAAAAGAGAGCAGAAGGCGGGCGGGGCGACGAGCCGATCACGGATATAGACGAGTGGACCGCGACGCTCAATCGGGACGTAGACGCGGTAACGTGCCACATCCCGCCCGAAGCGAAGCTCGAAGTAATCGACAGCAGGCTCCTACACATGTGGGAAGCAAAGCACGCCCTACTCAAGAGATGGAAACGCCAAAGACATAACCGGGCGTTGAGGAAACGCATAGCACGGTTAGACAGAGAAATTGAGGAACATGCGTTCCAAGTCTGTAGGTCACAATGGGAAGACCTGTGCAACGGCCTCGAGCGACAGATGCGCAGGGCGAGTGCTTGGCGCCTTTTCCGGCACCTATTGGATCCGGAAGATACTCGTGCCGCACAAGGCCATAAAACTCGGAGACTTGTGAACGATCATAAAGGCGATGACCTGCTCGGTGCAATACGTGACCGTTACTTTAAGTCGGCAGAGAGCGTCCAACACCCAGATTATGACGGCGTTGCTAATGAGCAACTAGACGCCGAATTTAGCGAAGCGGAAATTCGGGCAGTCCTTTTTGAACTAAACACCCGATCGGCGCCCGGCCTGGACCGGGTTTCGAACAAGGCTCTCCGCAACTTAGATGACGAGTCAATCTCCCGATTTGTGACTTATATCAACGAGTGCTGGCAACGCGGTTCCCTTCCTGAAGCGTGGAAAAGAGCTCGAGTTATCATGATTTTTAAACCGGGCAAGCAGGTTGCGCTTGATAATCTAAGGCCAATTTCGCTCACGTCTTGTGTAGGAAAAGTTCTGGAGCACGCAGTCCTCAAACGCGTGACTGACTTTCTCGAAGTCCGCGATGTATTTCCGCACACCATGCTAGGATTCCGCCGCAATCTCTCTGCACAAGACGCGTTGTTTCAGCTGAAGCACCACATTGTTGATGACATTACCAGCTCAACCAAGGCAATCCTTGGCCTAGATATTAAAAAGGCCTTCGACAGCGTTAAACACGAAGCAATTTTAAACAGAGTTCAAACATTAGGACTAGGACAAAAAACATATAATTACATACGTGACTTCCTTGCCGGCAGACGCGTACGCGTCGTCGTTGGAGACGTGGAACTGCAAGAATTTGAGATGGGCTCGAGGAGCACGCCACAAGGCTCCGTAATTTCGCCATTATTCTTTAATTTAGTTCTATTGGGGCTACCCGAGAAATTATTAGGCATACAAGGATTGTATCACAGTCTCTACGCGGATGACATCACCCTCTGGGTTCCCGGCGGAGGTTGTGATGGTCACGTCGAGCGTACGCTCCAGGCAGGTGTAGACGAAGTTCAGGAGTACTTGCGAGGAACGGGCCTCGAATGCTCGGCAACCAGGTCGGAACTTCTAATCTACAAACCTACAAGTAGAGGTCGCAAAACCCCGCGCGACGAGGAAAAAGAGTGCTACAAAATAAGCGTTCTATTGGCAGATGGCACTCCCATTCCACACGTAGACAAAATTAGAATTCTGGGGTTACACCTGCAGGCAAACGGCCATAATGGTGAGACGGTGCGAAGACTACGTCGTTCGGTAGACGACACGATCCGACTCCTACGTCATATCACGAACAGACGTACTGGTATGCGCGAACACTGCGCGATCCGTCTAGTGCAGGCGTACGCAATAAGCCGTATAACATACGTTGCCCCCTACCTCAAATGGCTAGGCTCAGAAAAAAACAAGATCGAATGTATAATACGAAAGGCTTTCAAGAGAGCAATTGGAGTTCCACTGAATGCGAGCACTGAAAAGTTACTAGAACTTGGACTGCACAACTCACTCGACGGGTTAATTGAGGCCCATGTCGTTTCGCAAAACGAACGCTTGTCGGGGTCTAAGACGGGTCGACACATCCTCCAGTCACTTGGCATCCGGTACCACACTCAGCAGGAAGAAAAAGTGGATGTTCCTGCCTCGGTTCGCGACCGCCTAATTGTTCCGCCGCTTCCTAAGAATATGCACCCGACGCACCACGTCGGGCGCCGTAACCAGCGAGCTAGTGACCTTCAAAAGAAGTACGGCACTAGCGACGAAGTTGTGTACGTAGATGCCGCGAGATATGGGGACGGGAGACACGCACACGCCGCTGCGGTCGTTGACCGTGCGGGCAAATGCCTCGCGAGCGCCACGGTGACCACGGGACATACGGAGGCGGCCGAAGAAGCCGCGATAGCCCTAGCAATCGCCACGGTGCCGAACGCTACGATCGTAATCAGCGACTCGCAAGCAGCAATCCGCGGCTTCGCGCGCGGCCGCGTCTCGCGGGAAGCGGCCCGCATCCTTAAGATGTGCGGTGATGGTGACTCAGCGTCGCGATCGCCACAACAAAATTTAACAGTCTTCCTCCTTGGACCCCGGCACACACCGATGTCCCGCTTCCGGGCAACGAGGCGGCCCACGCCGCGGCTCGAGGTCTCACTCGCCGAGCCGCGGCACATTCCGTGGCCGCCGCCTCCGCTCCCGAGAACGGGGCTTCTGATCTGCCGGATCGAGACACTTTGACAGACACGCAGCGACAACACAGACCACAATGGTCGTGGGGTGATCGTCTCATCACGTTCCGAGATATTACGCAACACTACAGACTGGAAAGGCGAAAGTTCCCGCCACCGCATGACAAATTAAACAGACACGATGCCGTAAGCTATCGCTCACTACAAACCCACTCTTACCCCAGCCCGGTCGTCTTACGCCACTGCTACCCGCACTTACACATTACCGATCTATGTAAAGCATGCGGGCACAGAGCAACGCTGCGCCACATGCTCTGGGAATGCGCCGATAACAATGGTCGAGAAACGGCCGCCGTTCGCGATGCGCCTATGGCGGCTGCCAAAACCAGGCAACAGGAAGCCTCGAGCTCACTCGTTCCCGCCGCCGTCCCGTCTGCGGGTGCCGCGGGGGACCTTCTCCGTCGGCGACGCCGCCGCTGGGAGGCGGCGCTCAGAAGCTCGGAGCTCAACGACCAGCTCTGGGCTGTCCGGCAGGCCGAAGATGCCGCCCGAGTTCAGGGACTCAGCGCCGCCATCTGAGGCCACCAAGACCAAGCTGCCGGCCAAGTTCTAATAAAGTTTCCTCTCTCTCTCTTAAAGAATGAGAATGTATAAATTGGCGTTAAGGTTTTCGGTAGCGTTACCTTGTTTTTTTTTTTACGAGCTGTACTTCGTGTATTTGTACCGGGTCCCGAACTGTCTCTTAGTAATATCTATCGCTCACACATTTTACCGGCTATTCATAAAATTAGGGATTTAATGTACATAGTGCCCAAACGAACACCACCCATGTGTATGTCATCACATTTCGATGAAACGTCTTTCATAACTTCCGTTGCTTTCTCACAAACAAGTAGGCACACATTCTCGTATATATATCATGTCCTGATTTTTAACCGAATGCTCTGATGACGCTCGTGTTTGCACACTTTCTTGCACCATTTCTTGGGCTGAGATGGCAACCTATAGACACCCAGCCTGTATTAGAGCGTAAGCTGTTATGAGCTCACCCTAGCAGCCAATGTTGGTGGCGAAATTGTTACAACCCTGCAGTCGTACAGTTCAGTGGCATATCCAGAAGGCAGTATGCGGGGCTTGGTACCGTCCGAAACGTTTACACTTCTTTATATGCACATCATACACAAACACACCCACGAAGCACGAGCGTAAGTAAAAAGGAATCCGTCGACAACACTGATAATATTGCTGGTTGAGTTTCTGGTAGAGTTTACTGTACAGTCCTCAGCAGGCTCAACACGAACGCTCCGCAGCGTGTCATGAAACAGTTTGATTGACGCGCGTAGCTGTGGGTTCTGTTGCCGAGATTTCCCCATGGCCGCTGCGTTACCCATGCGTGCCGCCACGCTATCCAATCAAACTGACGTATTATGCCGACGAAAGTGCCCGGCGCTTCGCGGCTACCATCAGCCGTGTTAAGGCTGCTGCCGACAGCACATAGATACTCGCTGGGGGGGCATGCATGGACCTTTTTTTTACGGAGAGGAGGATTTTGTCCTCTCTGGGCTGTTGCACGAGAGTACGAAAGGCAACGTCACAGCCTCGGCAGTACATTTCTTGGGGAGACAGGTGCGCTAACAACAGCCCCGAGAATGCCTTGAGTGAAAAGGTCTATAAATCTGGTTCATTGAGTGAATCAAAGATCAAATTTGTGTACAGAATTGTATGAGAACACTGGTATTTGCAGCTAAAGGCATCTGACATATGAAAGCCATGGACGTGGTTTGCTGGGCTAGTGTCCAGCTATGCCAAGACATCGCAATCTGATTTCTGCACTCTCGTGACGTCGCTCAGTGGCGGAAATCATAAACCTAAAGGCATCAGTGGCTCGACCGGTAGCCTTACTCGCTCATGCAGGTGCTACGGCTTCCTCGCTACGTGCGCCATT
Organism: Rhipicephalus microplus; assembly: GCF_013339725.1. NCBI lineage: Eukaryota > Metazoa > Arthropoda > Arachnida > Ixodida > Ixodidae > Rhipicephalus > Rhipicephalus microplus. The sequence continues at coordinate 39,944,329 of NC_051174.1, forward strand.
GCTTACAGACCCGCCGGTCCGAGTGCGTACCGAGCAAAGCCACAAAGCTGACCGTCGACCGGCAAATTAACAGTCGCCGGGTACGACCACGCGCATACACATATCCGCTCTGCGGGCTCCAGAATTAATCGACTGCCGCTCAGGCGGGGTGCGTTGCCGTCGAGGGCTTGGGAAATGCATCGTGTGTGCATGTGAATGTGTATCCCGCTCCGAGTTATAGGTCCACGTGCATGTTCAGAGGCACTGCGCCGATCGTGTATACACATACACACAGCAAACGTACCGCAGTCGCCGGTGCGCTTATACAGAAAATTATGCGACGTTTCCCACAGTTGCATGCAGCGAAAGGTAATGCTTGCGAAGCATCCTAAACACGCTCGATGTGCAAGCCAGTGCGAATTTATTACGGTGCTATATTTACGAGTTGGATCATCAGTCACATACACAATAGTCGGTAGCATCACGCACAAAGAAATTTGACGGCTACGCCTTTTTTTCGGAATCGCCGACCTGAAATTTGTGGACCATATGTTACTTAAACTGCCTATAGAATAGAAAAGAAAAACAAATCGCCTCCTGTACGTGATGATGAGGCTAATCTTTTCTTCAACTACTTCCGTAGGTAGCCAAAAAATGAGGAGCGTACTCAGACTCTCTGAAGAAATTATATTTGGCTTTCACAGCTTCCTCGGAGACGGACTAACAAATATTTTCCGCAACCCGAGTGGCTTGTATACTAAGAATCACTGAAATGTTTCTCAAGTGGAATTGCTCGCACTGATACTCACCTGTACTCACTCGGACTCACTCAGACTCATGGCTCGGTCTTAGCCTGAGTGAGAAGGAGTGAGTTTCACTCAGTTAACTCATGAGTGGGTTTGCCAACGTATGACTTCTTGCGTGTTCCATCAACCCAAATAAACACACAAACACAACTACATCGAAATCTGAAGGGAAATACCGCTGCAGTCACAGGAAACAGAGGGAGATAAAAATGTACAAACGTGATTGTGAGCTAAGAGTGAGTGAGTGAGATAAATAACTGCTACAACCGGGCTCACGCATCGTATTAGACACGTGAGCCCGGTTGTGGCAGCTTCTAAGGAAAACGCGACTTACTTTTTTTGTGCCAGAACGCCGCCGCATGGCGTTGCTAAAGCATGAAAACTAGACTATAGCTGCGCAGGCTGAAGGAAAACGAAAGGCTTGCGCAGCAAGTCGAGTTTACAAGTATGGACCAACTAGTCTGTAAAGAAGTATTGCTTCAACAACTTGCTACAGCAAGCCTCATATGTTTTTTTCCCCTTTTCATAATAAGTACGCTAATGAGTTACACAGGCAAGACTGTTCTAAAGCATTGTTTTCGCCAGACACCACATGTGGTTACCATGTGCTTAAACGTAGGCTAACCACGTAACAGCTCCGCCGTGGTGGTCTAGTGGCTAAAGTACTCGGCTGCTGACCCGCAGGTCCCGGGATCGAATCTCAGCTGTGGCGGCTGCATTGTAGATGGAGGCGAAAATGCTGTAGGCCCCTGTGCTCAGATTTGGGTTCACGTTGAAGAACCCCAGGTGGTCGAAATTCCCGGAGCCCTCCAGTACGGCGTCTCTCATAATCACATGGTGTTTTCGGAACGTTAAACCACCCATATCAATCAATCATTAACCGTGAAACAAAATCTGTATTTCAGAACCATCCTTCAGACTTTACTAATTTTGAAGATTGGTATTCATTATGTTTGGATAGTATTCTGGCCTCCTAAATCATCTCTAGAAATGACTCGATTGCGAGATATATGGGAAAGTTTTTTTCAATGCGCAGTGTTTGCTGAAAATGTGTACGAACTAACCCTTCTCCCCAACAGTTTTTACAGTCCTTGTGGGACAAATTTCTGGGTCTACTGTCTGCTGAATGAGACGAGGAGTCACAGTTGCTCAAAACTTTGAACTGATACAGTATCTTTTTCGCAGCTCTAACAAGCATTAACGACCTAAAAATTTCCTCACGTTCTCAAAATGGTACGTACATGGCATGCGTGCGCAATATATTCCTTACTTCCAACCAATAACAATGAACCGCGTAGGTTGAGCGATGAGTCACACTGGCGATAGAAATCGTTGAAGAAGGACCGCTATCATTTTCTTTTCATCGAGTTTGCTGGTGACGCAGCACTCCTCAATACCCACAACAAGCAAACGGCCGGTAAAAGAGATGCAAGTGTTGTCCCGAAAACAAAGCTGCCGTATTCCACAACTACGCATCATATCTGTGACGTCAAAACGATCGCAGCGCTGGGCTCTCCAGTGGAGGCCCTCGCGACCAATAGGGACGCCTGACGAGTAGGTTCTTGCCCGGCTCTCGCCAGCATTTACGACGACCAGACTTTCCACATGCTACCGAGCCAACTAGCAAACTATCATCACGAAGTAGATGGATGAAAAAAAAAACTCATTGTTATCTAAAGGATTCTAACCCCCTTTTTATAGGGGTAAAATCGCGGGCCGCTCCCGTCTAGGGACCGAGAGGCCTACCTTCACTGCCTACCTTCACTTCAAGTATTCTATCAATACATCAGAGCCACGCCAGGTCTCGGAACTGCTTTTCATGTCAATTGTGGTTGCAGTGTTGGTTATCCAATTTCATAAACAGGACATACGTATTGCTATCATACAGCCGTCATGTCGGGTTAACGGCAATTGTATTCAAGTACCACCCACTGAAGCTCACTTATTTAGCAGTGTCTAGGGCCGCCATCCTCGCTGGCACAAGCGCTGCGTATTAGCTTACCGCTTCTAGTGTTGCTCATACCCATGTTGCGGTTGTCATCGTTACGCAACAGTAAACGTGCGACTGTTTAACGTATGCCTGTGCGTGCGACATTTGTACATATCTTTAGCGTCATTTCGTATAACGTTTGGCTCAATAAAAACAGCACAGTCACCTTCCCTCCACGCCCTTCGCGCAACATCGATTCCCAAGATGCGTATCTTTGTTTGTTTGTTTGTTTATTAATACTGTCAACCCCAGCTGGGGTTTTTACAGGAGTGGAAAACAAATGAAAGAAATGGTCATGAAATACGTTACAAAATAGAGACATACAGCGAACACAGGTATTTACACTAAAAGACAAAGTTAAACACAGGCATGTGCACTTGCATTCTGCGCATAGAAAACAACAATTAACAAAGCGAGAGGCATTATACATTGACATCGTGAATTATGACGCATCTATTTCGGAGAAAATAAGCGATTCTAAAGCTGCAGAAAACGCCGTGATAGAGGAAGACATCGCGACTTTGTTTGGTAGTTCATTCCATTCTTTAATTGCCCTCGGAAAGAAGCTGTATTTAAATGCGTCGTTTCGGGTGGCTGGTGGCTGTATATATAAAGTGTGTTTGTGTCTAGAGCGCGGATCTGGAGAAATTTCAAAGAAATCTAATGAGTTGATTTTAACCTGACTACGAATAATGAGGAATAGGAATTTCAAACGGTCATACTTAGTTCTAAGTTCTAAGGCTTGTAGGTTTGCACGGTTGCAAAGATCGGAAGCAGAGTGCATGCGTTGATATTTATTGAATATAAACCTGGCAGCCATTCTTTGAACTTTCTCCAGTTTATGTAGGTTAGTGGTGGTATGAGGGTCCCATACTATTTTACAATATTCAATTATTGGGCGTACTAGCATTTTGTACGCAAGACTTTTTACTTCGGGTGTTGCGTCATGTAACCTTCGCCTCAGACCCCATAGAGTTTTGTTTGCCTTTCTACAGGTGACGTCTACGTGAGTATTCCACCTCAAATCTGGAGTGAATATTAGCCCTAAATATTTATATTCTGTTACCCTTTTTAGATCGTGGGAACCAATATTGTAATTATATTTGAGAGGTACCTTTTTTCTTGTTATGCTCATGCAAACTGATTTTACGGGGTTTAGAACCATCTGCCATTCATTACACCATAGTAAAATTTTGTTTAAGTTGTTGTTCAGGTCTACCTGGTCTCTCAGGGATGTGATCTTGTTATATATAACGCAGTCATCTGCAAACAATCTCACGGGAACAGACAAATCTGAGGGCAGGTCATTTATAAAAATAAGAAATAAAAGAGGCCCCAGAACACTGCCTTGAGGCACACCGGATATAACGGGTCTGGACTTCGATTTAATTTTATTTATTTCTACGTACTGTGTACGAGAATGGAGGTAAGAAATGAACCACTGAGTAATATTTGAGTTTCTGAATATTTCATTTACTTTTAGTAAGAGTTTGGGATGCGAGACCTTATCGAAGGCTTTGGCGAAATCTAAGAATATTAGATCAATCTGTTCCCGTCGATTAATTGCCTGCGCAAAATCGTGAACTGTAACAACAAGCTGCGTTACTGTAGATAATCCCCTTCGAAAGCCGTGTTGCACATGTGATAATAAATTGTGAGTGTCTAAATAATTAGAGAGATGCTTACACAGTATATGCTCAAGCAGTTTGGAGCAGGTACTCGTAAGAGAGATAGGCCTGTAGTTACCCACTTCTGAAGTGTTCCCACTTTTGTGAACTGGTATTATTTTAGCTTCTTTCCAGGCTACAGGAAATGAGGCTTGATTAATTGAAGTTTGAAAGATTATAGTAAGATACTTTGCGACCCATTGAGCATATCTATATAGAAACTCGTTCGGAATGCCGTCTGGACCAGCGGATTTCTTAATGTCAATGTGTAGAAGAAGGTTTAATACTCCTTCTTCGTTGATTAACGGGTCGGATACCGGAGGGCGATTGGAAGCGTCAGAAAGGGACGGAAGGGTACCATCATCTTCGGTGAAAACAGAAGAAAAAAAAGAATTGAAATTTTCCGCGCGTTCAAGGGCAATTTTTTCATCGACCGGTGTATTCTGTTTCTCGGACGGGTTTACATACCTCCAGAATTTGCTAGGTGCTTCGTACAGAAATTTTTTCAATGTTACATTAAAAAATCTTTCCTTAGATTCCTTGACAAGACGATTTAGATCAAGCCTCATGTTATGAAGTGCAGTCTTGTTCTGGGCACTTGGATCACGAGAACAAGCTTTTCTCTTCCTTTTAATCCTCCGTTTGACATGAATTATATCTCTCGTGATCCAAGGGTTATTTCTTTTACACTTTTTAAAACTTTTAGGAATAAACCACCTAATGCATTCCATTGTTATATTATGAAAATATTCCCACAAGCAGTTAGAGCTACCATTTGATTCATAAATAGCAGTGAAGTTACAAAACGACCTTTCAAGAAAATCCAAAACACTAACATCATCGGCAGCTTGAAAGTTCGGATAAGTGATGCCCGATTTCTGCTGTGAGGTGCACGACGACATGCTCATGGACAGTATAATCATCTTGTGGTCTGATAAACCCTCTTCAACAAGGCAATCATTCACATATGAAGTCAAAGCGTTGGATAATAAAATTAAATCAAGTACAGAGGACCGTGTTGCACATACTCTAGTGAACTCATTTACAACCTGATGTAAATTGAAAGAGAATATTAAGTCGAGAAATAAGTCACAAGAAGCATCATGTGAGTCGACGGCCACATGCGAATGCCAATCAATAGCCGGAAGATTGAAATCACCTAGTAAGATGATATTGTCTTTTTCTCTAAAGTGGCTGTCCATGAATCTTCTTAGTTGCAAAATGTACTCAACAGGGGAATTTGGAGGTCTGTAGACCCCACCTATAAACACGGTGCGATTATTTAGTTTTGTTTTAATCCATACGGCCTCAATACCATCTGCTGCGTCCAGGGAACTATAATTAACGCCTTTCTTGACTAAGAAAGCAACTCCACCCCCTCTTCCATCACGATCCCTCCGAACCATTGAGTAACCGGGTGGAGCGATTTCAGTATCAGGTATAATTTCGTGCAACCATGTTTCCGTAATTAAAATAATATCAGGTTCGTGATCGATAACCAAGGCTTCAAGCATATGTGATTTATTTGATACACTTCGGGCATTTAAATTGATTATTTTAAAATTATCTTTCTGTCCCTGTGCCTGTCACTTATCACGTGTTGCATCATCATTTCCAAGCTTGCTTCTTTCGGCACGCGCTTCATTCCAGCAGTAAAGAGTATTGTTTACCTTCAGCTTATCAAAAACAAGTTTTACCTTCTTTCCTGCCTTTCTTTCTTCGATAGCAGAGTCCCAAAGTTTTTTTCTTATTCCCTGTACTCTTTTCGAGAAGTCCTCGCTGATACTGTAACCCGTATCCTTCAGTCTTGAGCACCTCTGCAAGACTTTCATTTTATCCCTATAGTCTGCCAGCCTAAGGATGACGGGGCGAGTTTTGCCAGAATTTTTTTTCCTATCCTATGAATTCTCTCAATAGACGTTATGTTTACCTTTAGGGTAGAGCTAAAGATTTCTTCGTTTACTTTTTTTAGTAGAGTTTCTTCTTTTTCATTCTCATCTTCTGCTACTCCCCTTATGATAAGGTTGTTTCTTCTCGAACGATTTTCCAAATCGTCCACCTGATCAAGCAGACTAGATGATTTGTCACGACATTCAGCCACAATTGTTTCAAGAGTTGCGAGCCTGCTGCGAGTCTCATCTAAGCTTTGCACCTTAGTCTCAATAACAAGAAGCCGATTTTGCATGTCTAGAATTCTAGTTTCAAACGAATTTTGCTTTTCTTGAACCGCTGTTAGTTTAGACAAAATTTCTTTTTGATTCTGGAGCATTTCTTTGCATACGGCGTCCGTTATAGGCCCCGGATTCAGCTCGACATCGCCAGAAAGACTCAACAACAGACCCACAATAGAAAAACAGTCACATACACAGTCAGCCAAAACTTGTGGACACGGCAGCACTATAAGAGCTATGGAATCGCTACGGAAGCTATCCTTCCGGTCACCAACCTGCATGAACAGCGGTACGTCAGGCGTCATTGTCACGGCGATGCCACCGTGTCCACTGAAGCAGGTAGGCGATGGTCCCAGATTTAAAGCATACAGGCGGACCCTTGTGGGCATGCGTGTTGACGTCATCGTGCTCCCGGGTGGCTGTCCGAAATGATCGTCGATGTGACCAAGCTGCTGATTGCAGACACCCTCATGAAGCCGGAAGGGATCACCGCCCACACAATCTGCCGAATTTCTTCGTCCCTTTTCAAAACTCGGTCGCCGTGGTGCTGGGATATCAAACCGCTGACCTCGAGCTGTGCTTGGCAATGCAGCGTCATAATCGCAAACCTGCCACGCCAGGGGCCCACACATCGCAGTGATCACTGTGATAAAATAAACACGGGCTGCGGTTCTCATTCCTCAGTCGTTCGGTCGATCGTTCGATCAAGCAAGAACGCGCAGTGAGGTCGTAATGCCCACAGTTATTACGTCACGCTGTGAGCGTACTTATACAATTCATTCATGTTTATACTATCTTGACGTATCTCACTGCAGCTTCATTATGTTATTAGTTATATACATTTTACGACCTTTCAGTGCTGAAGAATTTAGGCAAGTTTACAGCCACTCTGCATTATCCTCTTCGATTGATAACATCATTTATTACTTATAATACAGGCGCTCTTTATCTACAGCTGGCCCTTGCACTAAGAAAAACCATGCATCATCATCCTCATCATTGTGGATCACACGACAAACGCTGACCGAGGTAAAAGATACGAAAGTGTTAAAAAGGATGATGCGGCCATTCTGCGCAAATGTCATTGTAAATAAGGTTCCCGGTTGGCAGGCTAAACGACATAAAACAGCTTTGAACATGCACCTTTTACCTCAGTCGCCGTTTGTGTCTCGTTCCGCCATGTATGTCCTCGACCACACAGAATTTCTTCTGACGCTACACTATACATCATCATCATCATCATAATTTGGTACCGTGGCTTCCATTGCCCATACAGTGCACGCAACACCGACGCAATTGCTCCTCGTCCTTGGTCCCTATTACTGATCGTCCATTTCACATAGCAGGTGCTCAGCAGGGGCCGCCACTCTTAGAGCCATGGTTATGCAAGTTTAGTTACGTGCATGCACGCAGCTTAAGCGCTCGCTATTTGGGCGGCGAGGATCGAGACTCCTTATCGCTCGATATACTTCCGCAAAAGGCATCTCGCAGTTTTTGTAATGTACAAGTTATGTTTGCTTGAAATGTATACGGGTGTGCGGCAGCGCTACCTTGTGTGAAAATAAATCATCTGGCGTAGTAGACTGGAGGCGGTGCCCCTGTTTATTTGTGGTTCCGTCTCCATCGCCAGCTCGGTGTAGCCACGGTAGGATTCTAGCCACCCTAGCCACGGTGCATGGGTGCAGCACAGCTCGACACCAAATGCTCATTGGCTGACCCTGTGAGATCAAGGGAAAAAAAAGTTAGACTGGACATTGCCGACTGAGAACTCAAAGGTGCAGTATTTGTCTTTGGTATCTACGCTTTTCTTACGACAATGCCTATTGACGGCGGCTGTTTTATTTTAATCTCTCTAGCATCATTCGTGGATATTAAACTGTTAATTCTTAGATACCCATATACGGCATCAGCGTTGTCTTCAAGAACAGCATTCCGGACATTCTACGGTGCCAGAATACCAGCAGCGTATAGAGAGAAATGAATTCGCTTTGAAAGTAGTGCTCTGGTCTTCATTTATGTATGCCCGTGCGTGTACTATATATATATATATATATATATATATATATATATATATATATATATATATATATATATATATATATACACACTCAGATTGGACAAAACGAACATTCACGAAAGCGCAGAAGCCGTAATGAGTGACTGCGGATATTTGCCGCTTTTTACTAATTGGATTACGATATCCGGAATAATAAAAACCCCGACCTCCGCGACCAACTCGTATCGTACTGTCGCCAGAGCAGCTAATCGAGGAGGCCACGCTACAGCAGTGCTGCTGACGCAGACAACGCAGCATATACTAAGATTGATGTCAACACGTTCTCCCAGCGTCTTAAGAAGTCCCTCGGCCACAGCCTCTGTTTTTGGCCAAAGAGTGTTGTTCGCGTTCACTTTTGAGAGATTTTGCTTCACTTTTCAAATTAAGCAGGGATCAAAGAGCCATCGCACAAAGTAATCTTCCGTTAAAGGCTTCAGCTTTCCTTTAAATGTGCTCACACAGTTACTAAATATATATGGCCGCAGGAAGCCTATTACTTTGCGTATTGGAATCACCACGGGGGTTCAGAAAAAGCCTACAGTGCGGCTTCGGTACTGATTAGGTAACACCATATTCACCGGGCAGACACGGACGTATATGTTCGCATAGGCGTTGTCGACGGCAATCGCTACGAACGTCACGACTGCGATTGCTCCATCCGCACACAGCGGCCAATCACGGTCAAGTTCGGGGACTCGCAGCTCACTCGCATGAAAATATACTATGCGTGCACGCACGCCTCAGCATAACCGGAACGTGCATGTCCACGCCCATGCAATCGCACAAGGGCGCGTTTAGAAGCGGTGCCACAACTTTATAAATCATAATTTAAGACAGCTTGCGAACGTTGTTTGCTTTGTTCCGTCATCGAATGTCACGAGCCGCGGTGGCTAGTGTAAAGACAGCATGCTCTTCCGATTTCGGTCACGGCTGAAAGCGGACCGAAGCGCGCCTACACGTCATTATTTTCGAAGCTGTGACCTCGATCGACCCTGACTGAGATGTATCACTGAGGTATACAGAAATTAGAACCTCGTTGAGGGGGATGAAGGGCGAAATCAATGGGAAATACGATTTTCCGGTTTTCATAGCACGTTGTTCCAGCATTACTGACAAGTGCTTCCATCAAGTGACGCGTACTCTCAGTGGCAAACATTTGAAAATGGCCCCAAACGCGCCTGATGCTTTTGTGGCTTTTTGGAGATTTTTCCTATGGCGATGTCGCAGATGGTTTGATGAAAGGCACATTCTTGACTTTGGTGGAGAATGGATCCATGACGATGGGTCTTTTGCAATGTACTTTAAGCCTTAAAAGTGGTTTCGATGAGGTGTTCCTTTCGTCGGTGACAATGTTGAGTATGACGGTGGAGTTGTAGTTTCTTGTTTCGTCGACTTGCTTGTGGTGTACATTGATCGTGCTGTTTCAGGATTCTTTAGCAGAGTCCTTCGCAGGCTTCTACGACGTGAACCAATGCAGATGTTTCCGGCAACAAAACAATGTGCGGGGTTTCGTGCACTTGAATCTTCTGTATTCATAAATCGTTCATTGTTGGTGGTTGCCTGAAGATTACTTGTGTCATCAGAAGTCGCACCTGTGCTTTTGTTTTCATTGTTGGCAGTGAGGTTGCGTACTGAATTCACGTCACTTCGATCTTGTAATTGATTAACACTAGACGCTTCTGCAGAAGACTTTCCTTCACAAGATGCTGATTGTATATGCTTCTGTCTTTGTGGTACTGCTGAGCCGGATGCCAAGTCAGTTTGCAAAGTACGCATGTGGCATGAAGTATTAAATGCATCTCGGTCATTGATAGCGGATTCAATTCTTTTATGCAGCGGTGACTTGAGCATTGGTGATATATCCGCGGATGAGGAACCAGGTGGAAGGTTGTGAAAACGATCGCGTGGTCTTTCCGTTAGCACGTGGCTAGCTTCACCTGACGGGAATTGTAAATCCATGATCCGTGGTCGAATGCGTGAAGGCTGCTTATGACTGCGATGACGCAGTTCGAATGCATTGAGAGTGCGAGTTTTAATCGAATCTTCATTATATTCTTGAAACCAGATGATCATTTCTTCTTTTATCTTTTGCCAAGACTCGTCGTTGTCGAATATGTGGGTGACGTAAAACTTAAATGCCTCAACGGTGACATAGTCGCTGAAGTTCGTAACCATCTCCCGTTCCGACCAGGATGCAGCGGCGGCGTGTACCTCGAATAGGTTGAACCAGTCCTGTACGGGTCCGTCGTCCGCTGATCCGGTGTACTTGGGGATGTCGAGGTCAGCCGATGGTTCTGTCATGGTGCTGGTCGTTGTCCTTCTAGGCGATGATTCGGTAGTCAATGTATGGGCAGGGTGTCTTCTGTAGAACTGCGTCGATGCTGAGCGACTGATGAAGGGGCAGGCAGGTCTCCATCCTGCCGACTTGTGTAACGCTATGATGAATGGCAGACGTGGCCCGGCTCATACTCCATGTTATTCTACTGTCCTTCTTCCTTCTCTACCTCTACTAACCATCACTTGATACGTCATATATATATATATATATATATTATATATATATATATATATATATATATATATATATATATATATATATATATATATATATATACCTTCACCACCATACCTATATATATATATATATATATATATATATAGGTATGGTGGTGAAGGTATATATATATATATATATATATATATATATATATATATATATATATATATATATATATATTATATATATATATATATATCTCACAAAACGAACATTCACGAAAGCGCAGAAGCCGTAATGAGTGACTGCGGATATTTGCCGCTTTTTACTAATTGAATTACGATATCCGGAATAATAAAAACCCCAACCTCCGCGACCAAGTCGTGGCGTACTGTTGCCAGAGCAGCTAATCGAGGAGGCCGCGCTACAGCAGTGCTGCTGACGCAGACAACGCAGCATATACTGAGATTGATGTCAACACGTTCTCTCAGCCTCTTAAGAAGTCCTGCGGCCACAGCCTCTGTTTTTGGCCAAAAAAGTGTTGTTCGCGTTCACTTTTGAGAACTTTTGCTTCACTTTTCAAATTAAGCAGGAATCAAAGTGCCATCACACAAAGTAATCTTCCGTTAAAGGCTTCAGCTTACCTTTAAAAGTGCTCACACAGTTGCTAAATATATATGGCCGTATAGGAAGCCTATTACTTTGCGTATTGGAATCACCACGGGGGTTCAGAAAAAGCCTACAGTGCGGCTTCGGTACTGACTATAGGTAACACCAGATTCACCGGGCAGACACGTACGTATATGTTCGCATAGGCGTTGTCGACGGCGATCGCTACGAACGTCACGATTGCGATTGCTCCATCCGCACACAGCGGCCAATCGCGGTCAAGTTCGAGACTCGCTGCTCACTCGCACGAAAGTATAAAATGCGTGCACGCACGCCTCAGCATAACCGGAACGTGCATGTCCACGCCCATGCAATCGCACAAGGGCGCGTTTAGAAGCGGTGTGCCACAACTTTATAAATCATAATCTAGGACGGCTTGCGAGCGTTGTTTGCTTTGTTCCGTCATCGAATGTCCCGAGCCGCGGCGGCTATTGTAAAGACGGCATGCTCTTCCGAATTCGGTCACGGCTTAAAGCGGATCGACGCGCGCCTACACGTCATAATTTTCGAAGCTGTGACCTCGATCGACCCTGACTGAGATGTATCACTGAGGTATACAGAAATTAGAACCTCGTTGAGGGGGATGAAGGGCGAAATCAATGGGAAATACGATTTTCCGGTTTTCATAGCACGTTGTTCCAGCATTACTGACAAGTGCTTCCATCAAGTGACGCGTACTCTCAGTGGCAAACATTTGAAAATGGCCCCAAACGCGCCTGATGCCGTGTCTGCACCGCGGAAACTCGAAGTTGAAGAGGCGTTTTCTCCAAGCACTATTTTTTTGTGAGAAAAGAAACACTTTCTCTGTAACCACTGCATCTATCAAGTGAAAGCTTCTGTGACTCCCACCTGAATTGGATGCACCCATTGTGAAGCAAAATAGTAGTGTTGCCACCGGAAATATATTTTCGCGAAAGTTTTTCTCAAAAAAGGCAAACCCTAAGATTACATTCACAGACCGTCTCAGTTCTTAACTAAAGAATGGCCACGCCTACAATTATCATTTTGGTCCAGAAGAATACTCATGGGTACAAGCAATAACCAGAAGAAATTTCAGCAGTTTTTGCAAGCAGAATATTTTTTTTCAGAAATGTTGCTTCAAAAATAAATGTAGTAAAATGATATATTCTTATCATTTTTATAAAGGCTTTGTATTTTCATGCCAAATTAGCAAGACGTCATGTAAAATGTCCATTCAAGCAACTTGCAAAGTTTTGTGGAGTTTGCTTTAAAAGTAACTGAGCGATGGGCAGTAGTAGCTGCACATTTGTCTTTGCGGTCGTCCCCCCCCCCCCCTTATACGCACATTTGAATCCCCTACAGCAGTGGCATTCTGCAACAAAAAGGTCGCGAGCTCGAGATCCGGCTTTGACGGCCACGTCTTGTTCGGGACAGTATGTGAAAGCGCCTCCATACATCGACCCTAGGCTACAGGTTGTAACACTGAAGTATGAGTGACTCCCTCCTTTATTTCCTTTAAAAAAAATTGACAGCTTTGCCCCTGCACGCGGTTCTGTTCTGGTATAACTGTTTTGCTGTGGAGATGTTTAAGGAAATATTACCTTGACTACTGCATATCCTTAAGCTCTGCAGCGAGAAAAAAAAATGACGAAGGGCACCTAAAGTGAACAATCAGCAAAAAAGAGCATAACAACACCCTGACACAAGCTGAAATAACATGACATTGTACATCAGTGCACTCAAAGAGAAGGCAGACGTGCGAGGGACAAGCACATAGTTCAGTGGGCAGACGAGATTAAGAAAGCGATGGCGTGGCCGCGGCAAGCACAGGACCCGTTTGATTGGCGAATCATGGCAGAGGTCTGTGAAAGCTTCGAGTGTGCTCAGGCTGATGATTATGGTGAGTTCGGACCAGAGTGCGTTGGGGGCTCAGTGGTGGAGCATGCTTAGTTTGAACAGCACACGTGAACGCGGACAGAGAAAGAGGACACACACGTTTTGTGTGTGTGTGTGTGTGTGTGTGTGTGTGTGTGTGTGTGTGTGTGTGTGTGTGTGTGTGTGTGTGTGTGTGTGTGTGTGTGTGTGTGTGTGTGTGTGTGTGTGTGTGTGTGTGTGTGTGTTTGTGTGTGTGTTCGTGCTATTTTGTACGCATTCAGACGTCCTGTTCAAGCTAAGATGAGTCCTGACCTGCAGGTATTCATAAGCCACAACAGTTTTGCGCCACAAAGTGCAGGTTCGGGCTTGACAGCGATTCGCGGTCTCTGCACTCCGAATGAGGCGATATACTAAAAAGCCCGTTCAATTAGATTTAAAGGGGCCCCGCAAAGCGCTTTTAGGTAGCCATGAAGTGGATTCACGAAATAAGCTTATTGTCTCACGAATACCACCGAAATAATTTTGGAATCCATGAAGTACCAGGAGATTTACAAGGTTTGTGACACGCTGCAATTGCTTTCTCCTTTATCTCACCCCGACAAAAGCGCTGGAAGTTAATAGGGAGGGATGGCACAGGCCAACCAGTTTTGGAACATCGGTCATTGTTTGAGTTTCTTTTTTTAAGTTTCACGTAATATGCCCGCACAATCCGTACCACGACACCTGACAAGAGGTTGTTGCTGCGGTAGCTACACTATAGAGTAAAGCACCTGCCACCTTGCCTCTGACCTCAAAGGTCCTGAAGAAACATTGGTGCTTTTTTCTCATCTCTCACGTGTAGATACCATGCTCATTGGCAATTCATTCCAAGCCCATAGATCACATTACGCGTCACTGCCATCATTTTATTCTCTATACACGCCTTTCACACTTTTTCTTTATTGTGTGTGATTTTAGCCCTATATGCAGCCATGATACAGCCTGTCATCGCAATCGTTGGTAATCGCTAACACCTCATAGAAGACAGGCGCTCTCTGGCCAAGCATGGCCTTTCCGCCACAAAACACCACTAAACATTCGTGCTCCACTAACATCTTGCTATATAATGTTTCCTACAACAACCACTGCACAAAAGCCTAGCACTTATTTCCTATAGGTTCGGCTAGCATGAAAGTGGCGGCTAGTAGTTTTGTGGGATTTAATGTTACAAAACGACCCAAGCTGTGAAAACTGTCGATGGCTCCATATATAAAAAACTGCGCTTAAGAGATGAGGACAAGAAATAATGACAGAAAAAGCGCATCATCTGTCATTGTTTCTTGTCGTCGTCTCTACCGCGCTAGTTTATTTTTTTTCGTTATGCAGTACCGAGAGGCCCAACTTCGTTCACTTTTTCTCCGCATGATTTCGAAGACCAAGGGTTCTTGAAAGTGACACTAAAGCGAAACAACGAACCCGTCCCGACTGATAAATTTTTGTTTAAAAATTGTTGTTAGGTTATTTCACTACTCATTATTTTACTGCTCATTAATTGCAGGGAAAATCCACGTGGAGATTTCAGTCTTGAATTCGCTATTAAGTATCCTGCACGTGACGCCACGAATTTCAAGAGAGTTTCATTCGTATTTCGGTCACGCTAGCTCAGCGAAGCTCCCTGAAGGTTAATAATTCGAACTCTGTAGTTCCTTCAGGAGACAATGACCGTCGTTTTTATCAACTGAGAACTACGTAGGCCCCAGGAGACGCCGTAAAAATCTGTGTGACATCACGACGACTGGTGTGGGAACTTCACTTCGGCGTCGCCACCTTAGTTTTGTTTTTGTGCGTTTTCTCGCTTACCGAGAGCCATTTGCGGCAAGCGCGTTAATATTGGCATTGTGAAAGAGCAGCTTACTAATACGAGACGAGTCAGTTTTCTCTTTATTGTCCCTTTACCATTCCAGTCTGATATCTCATAGTACACGAGCTTCTAACATTACGCCTCCATCGAAACGCGACCGCCGTGCAGTCGCTCGCTGGATTCCGTGCCGACCGGTTGTGCGCCCGCGCGCTTGCGACCTTCGGCGTCACCGTAGCTCTGGCCGACTGGGCTCGCCCTACGTCACCTCCTGCCGCCGACGACCTTCGACGACAGCGCAGCTCTGATTTACTGGACCTGCTCTACGCCATCTACAGACGCCGACAACATCTCTCGCAAGTGTACCCCGTCCTCGGACTCCAGTGACCGTTCTTCCATCTTTCCTGTCTCTCATATCCCCTCAGTTTGTTGTTGCTTCTTCTTCCTCTTTTCTATACCTTTACTTTTACCCTTTTTATCCCTCCTCACCCCCATCCCTTGTGAGCTCTGTGGCGGTGTCGCCCACTGAAGCAGACAATCACGGGGCTCACTTTTCTCTTCCTTTCTCTATCTTAAGAACCACTCACACCGCCGCGACCGGGACCGCCGCTGTGCTACCGTGGCGGATCGCAAGCACGAAGACAAGACGAGGCAAGACAGGACAAAACAAGACAAGACAAGACAAGACAGACAGACAGACAGACAGACAGACAGACAGACAGACAGACAGACAGACAGACAGACAGACAGACAGACAGACAGACAGACAGACAGACAGACAGACAGAGAACTATATTATATGCTGAGGAGCTTTTGCGTAAACCCTTATCGGGGACCGGCGGAAACCGCTGGCCACGTCCAAGTCCGGGCTAAGACACCGTGATGTTCCGCCCTTTCTGGGACCTTCTGGACAGCCTGAAATCGCGTATGGAGCGATGAGTACTGGAGGCCCTTTTCCCAGTTGGATTCTCTGGATATAGGGCTATTAGGTAACACGGGGCATTTCCAAAGCACGTGAGCTAAGAAACAGTAAGCTACATTGCTGTCCGGGCAACTTGAACCAATCTCTTTTGAGATACGACTGAGACACCCCCGCGAGAAGAAAGCGAAGACAATTTTAAGACATATCCATGTACGGCTCGTCATTCTCACTGCAGCAGAACAATCACGGCGCCAGGGTTCTGTCTATAGTGATATTAAGGCGAAAGCCTTGTATGGGTAGTGAGTGAAAATAAAAACAAAGATGCCAGTGAGACCGCGAATGGTACCGCAAGTCAGGTGGGCATATGCTAATCAGTAGTAGCCCCGCCACGGTGGTCTAGTAGCTAAGGCACTCGGCTGCTGACCCGCAAGTCACGGGTTCGAATCCCGGCAGCGGCGGCTGCATTTCCGATGAAGGTGGAAATGTTGTAGGCTCGTGTGCTCAGATTTGGGTACACGTTAAAGAACTCCAGGTGGTCGAAATTTCCGGAGCCCTCCACTACGGCTTCTCTCATATTCATGTGGTGGTTTTGGGACGTTAAATTCCACATATCACCATCTAATCAGCAGTAGAAAAAAAGAGCGCGTACTTCGAATCAAATATAAATTAGATGGCCTAAGCGGCATTAAGAGTGGGTCACATGATTGATATGCGTGACCGCTTTTGGTCAGTGTCCGTGCAACATATATGCAGAGCAGATCTAGCGAATAGAAAATTCGCATTCGGGAGCTTTTTTTTTTTTTTTCAGCCGTTTCCAGAATGAATGGCCATGGGTGTACGCATACTTCAGTTTGTACACGCCTTCCATCACACGGCAAGGAAATGGGCAAGCTAAGTAATCGATTGCCGCTCCGTGTATTCAAGTGTGCGAAAACTTTTAACGTTTCACAGGATCGCTCGCATCGCACAGTACTGCACCGAACTACACCGAGGCGGCGTTTCCGAAAGGACAGAGCGAAACGAAACGGACAGTTGGGAGCGAATGTTCTATAAGGGGAATAATGTGCACCCCGCGGCGCTATTAATGAATCGCTTGTCGCCGTGCCGAAACATATCTGCGCGCGGGAACGCCAACATCGATCGTGCACGCGCATGCGATCTTGGCTTGTTGCTTTTGCGGTGGCAAATGTTTGCCCACTCGCGAGGCGTAGCTATCTGTGCGTATCACTTTTCCGTACCTCCCGCTGCGACGGGGCATGTGGTATATAAGAGCTCCTTGGTTTTGACCTTTTTTGTCTTGCTTCATCGCTTCACTGGCTTCCGGAAAAGCTGCCCAGCGGGTTCCAGATTGCAGCGTATGGGACTATTTACCACATGTATCAGCAGCAATAAGAGCGTCGCTTAATCTTCGCGGTGCTCGGTACGGGCCGGTGCATACAGCGCGGGTAGAGTGATAAAACGTTGTTCAAAGAAGAAGCATATCTGTGTGCGCTTTTTTCTATAAATGATATCGTCCGTTCTTCGCAACCACGGGACTGTCTAAAACGAGTAAACGCAAATCCATAATATTTGAGACAGTCAGTACGGTGTAGAGTTTCCTGCAATATTTGCGAGAGGGAACTCTAGTGGTTTGGTCGTTGAGCCACCGTGTGAATTATGGGCAATGCATGGATTCACCTGTAGCCGGCATTGAGTGTCCTACAGTACTCACTAGAGGGAACTCTGGCGCTAGTCTCTATGGGTGCTGGAACGTAAGGCGCTTTAGAGTGCATGCGAATGGTGGGTATGTACACGGATTTGTTCAATCTTCGTTCTCGCTCCGTTTTACTTCGCGTGGCTTGAAACTGCTTTGTCGCGAAACGACAATCAGCAAATGTTCTGCGGTCGCTTCACCACCTTAAGCTTTTAGGCTCACCGATTCGAATTTTCACGACGGTCTGTCATTTTATGCGGGACAAAACTAAAACACAGGTGTAACAAAGCCAGTAGCGCATTCGAAGCCTGCAAGCACAAATACTAGGCAAGTCCGTGCACTACCCATCATTCCCACGGTCGCTGAACGATCGCAGCGCCTTAGTCCTCTCGCGTTAAATTAACGAAGCTCCGTGGTACCCGAGTCGACACTATGAGCTGACTGTCATTCGCAAGCCCAAAAGACTGATGAATTCGACCTGCCTGCCTGCCTGCCTGCCTGCCTGCCTGCCTGCCTGCCTGCCTGCCTGCCTGCCTGCCTGTCTGTCTGTCTGTCTGTCTGTCTGTCTGTCTGTCTGTCTGTCTGTCAACTATAGAAATCGTCAGCTATCAAAAACCACTAACGCCATCTAGTGATATTATTTTTAAGGACATGTACAGACAACGCCATTTACTAAATAATTCATAAGCCTCAAGTGCCTACAGACTACTGTACTACTACTACTACTACTACTACTACTACTATTACTACTACTACTACTACTACTGCTACTACTACACGAGAGAACGATCCACACCATGAGCAGCTTCGCCCCTAAAAACGAAGCTTGGACAAATCCGCGTAACACCCATCTTTCCCATGTTTGCTGAAACTTCACGCCTTACGGCTAGCTGCCACAGAAGCTGTAGAAGCCACAGAAGCTAGCGCGTGATTTGCCTCTGGTGTGCTGTAATAAAACTCTATGGTCAAGAGAGCATTGACGTCAGTGGAACAGCGCAAGCTTAAAGACGGGGTACGGGAAGGTAGTGGATAACAATAACTATAGTGTGATTGTTGCCAACTGTCTTCCACTGTCTCACCTTAAGCGTTCCCGTCTCTTATAAAGATAGACTAAAGTGAGTAACCAAACAATATTTTACTGTGAAGCTGACCTTTCAATACGGTATGATCATTAATTAGGCCTGCGCCGTCTAATTATGAGACGAGAAAAATGAAAACTTAAGTGTAAAGTTTGAGTTTCGCGTCGCAACTTGAGCGGGTAAACGTCGCTGTGAAGTCACAACTTTGAAGTTTATTTCGCATAGCTAGGCCACTCTTGCTCAATTAAGTTTCCTGGAACAAGTTATATGTTAACAGATTACGTCATTTGGAAAACAATACAAGCAATTTTTACCGATAAACGATTACGTATATCCTGGCAGACATAGGCGAAATCTGTGACGTTACGGCGACCTGGTGCACGAACGTCGAGACGGCGTCACCACCTGTGTTTTATTTTTGCGAGTTTTTTTTTTGGGGGGGGGGGGTATTGTGGATTTATAATTTTCTAATACCAGAAAAAGCATTTTATTTTGTTGTGTTTTTTAAATGTTGCGCTATATCACTGATGCACTTAAAATGCCGCGAGAAAACCAAGATATGTGCCATCGACATTTAAGTGAGACGAGAGGAATAACAAAGGGCGAGAAATATTGTTTAAATAAGCCATGGTGAGGACATATTGCTTCCACAGAAGTCCGAAAGGTGTCGAAAGGTTAATGGAGAGGAGATTGATTGTGGCAATTCCAGGGTTTTATGTGCCAAAAATGAAATACAATTATGAGGCACGCAGCAGAGGTGACTCTGGATGGATTAGTTTTCGCCATGAGAGGTTCTTCAACGTGTGCCCAAAGATAAGGGCGCGCGTGTTCTTGCCTTCCACACCCATCGAAGCAGCACGCGTAGCTACTTCGTCACTTATACATAATACATATATCTTTGGACGGTTGCAATTTCTATTCCAAGATTGCGTAATAAGTCTTTTGTTTCCAGACGCTTTCTGCCTTCGTACCCTCAGCGCGTGGCTTCCTGGGGCCGCGCCGCACCATCTCCATATATGGAGAAAGAGGCAACACCCTCCAGATTCCTTTTTGCAGGGTGTTGAAGAGGGCGCGTAGCTATACGCGAATGTTCGCGCCCTTTCTTTCCTAGGGAGAAGGTGAGGGCACGCCAAAGCACTGGTCGGGTTTTACGATGATAACTTTTTTGAAAAGGAATGATTTTAAAGGGAATTTATCAAAATTGAGCCCGAATGGCTAGGGTTAGCAGCCAAGCATCGCAAGCCCTGTATCATCGCGACGGACTAAGTTATGGTATGATAAAGGTAATTGGATCGATGTCATGCTTGCCACGCTTGTCACTGAGCCTATATAGAGATAAATTGGTTTTCTCGCTTATTGAAATACTGAAGAAGACATTTCACCTTATTTATGGGAGGGGTGGCAAAATTCTTGGTAATCGCGTCACGGTGCCCTGGATAAGTTCCTAAATACTCGCGCGGTATGGAAAGGCCAAAAAGGCCTCTCTTTTCAGCTACCTTATCGGAGGAGCTCGTCTAAATTAGAGAACGCGCAGCGAGCAGGCACGGGGACAGAGGGCACATCTGCGTCGTTTTCCTGGATCGAGAGGCCTGTAGTCTCGACAAAGCTCTTCGTCGCGCTGTACCAAACTATATTCTGTCGCCTCCGTAGGTCGCCTCAATACCACGCCCACCAGCTAGCTCCCAAGGCATAGGTGACGGAGACAAGCGCGGCTCATTGTTTGAGCAAGTGATGCTGCCGCTGTGCTGCCGCGTCCGACAGACTGCGTCGCTTGTCCCCGGGTCTTCGGAGAGGAGTGCGTGCTTGCAAGGGCGTCGCGCGCTGTGTAAACGCGTCTTTAGCGGGCCCTCAACGAGTGCGCTTGTTCGGGGGCAATGAGTCGTGTCGGCGCGGAACGGGGGTGCGTCGCAACCCCCCTCCGTAGCATCTTTTCCGACTCCGCAGAGTGGTAACCCCACAATTGCAGCGTCCGAACGCGGCTGCACCAACCCGAGGACAAATACGTCGTTCGCACGTGCTTTTACTGAGCTACAGTGGACCGTTTTCAGCAGCGTCAGCACGTTTCGTAACGAGACGCTTATTCTCAGCTGTCCCCAGCCGTCGTCGATGGCGCAGACTCGGCATCGTCTCCATTATCGCTGGGGGATCGGTCACACGGCTACAATTGCGCGATGTTAAAGAAGAGTGAGTTTCTAAACAGATGCCTAAATTGCTGCACGGCGGGTATTATCTAAAAGGCGGTCGATTGGAACAAATGGAATAAACGGTGCGCGCGTCAACCAAGTGGGTCTCAAAAACAAGATATCTTAGATTAAGCATCGTAATATGAGTCACGAAAATATTTCGTATTCTTACTGCTTCTTTACATCCTCCCCCCCTCCCCCACCGTAAGACAGCAAACCATGCGTTTTCCCTTGCCTCCTTCTCTTACCCGTGTGGCTGCAGATTTGGGTGAAAGGGAGCTGATGCGCATGACATGACACAAGAAGTTTGTTAAGGTATTGAAGAGGCCATACCACGGAAAACCCGGGAAGAACCGATTGCTTAACCCGCACAGCCGAGCTAGTTGGTGCTGATTCATGATTAAATTAGAGCACTTCCTATATAGCGCTTCTATTATAAAGACATGACTCATGACGGGACAGGAAAGCTGAGATCTACCTCAACAGCATGGTCATTCTAACTACCAAGTGTTGTTGTACATGTCGTGAACTCTTGAGGCCGGTTTCAGCCCTTGGTTTGAAGTGAAGAAGCTCCCGAAGTCGGGCACAGCCGGAGCATGTGTTCAAAACGATAACATTCGTGGCCACTCTCGTGACATTTTTGCAGAGTTTCCTGGTCTAATAAATGCGTAAATGCGTTGTGCGAGATGTAGCGTACGATACAGTCTGTAGCAGCCTAAGCGCAGAGGCCTTGCTAAGCTTGGTACGAGACAGGAGGGATGTTTCATGGTTAATGAGTCGTGCCGTAATCGCATGAAGCATTATATATATATATATATATATATATATATATATATATATATATATATATATATATATATATATATATATATATATATTGTAGTGAAGAAGATGAATGCTACTCAGAAGGGCAGGGGGTATGACTCAGTCGGTGAAGAAGACGACGTTTGGTTGGCTGGGGACTCAGGCTGGTTCCGCCATTACCACTTGACGTGTCGTGACCACTCTCCTGTTTTATAAAAGAGTGCAACTCTAAAACGCCTCATTATAATTGGTGGAGAGTGCTGGGTAACGCCTAATCCTGGAACTGCGAAACCGTACGTTGCCTCCAGTTGCCACGATGTCCACGGACGATGATCAGCAGGCGGCCGCCTCGGCTCCAACTACTGCAGCTCCTGTCTGTCTTGGCTCCTTTCGGCAACGCGATCTACCTACCTTCAGTGGAACCGATGACAAAGACGCGGAAGACTGGCTCGACGAATACGACCGGGTGAGCAAGCACAACAAGTGGGACGATGCACACAAGCTTACTGTCGTCCAATTTTATTTGACCGACGTCGCCAGTCTGTGGTACCGTAATCACGAGAGAGACCTCCCCACCTGGTCGGCCTTCCGAACGGCGTTTGCGGACTTGTTTGGCCGTCCAGCACTTCGCAAACTACGGGCCGAACAGCGCTTGCGTACCAGGGCTCAGCAGAATGGTGAGCATTACACCAGTTATATCGAAGATGTGGTCGACCTTTGCCGGCGTGTCAACTCGGCCATGACAGAAGCCGAGAAGATCAAACACATCTTGAAAGGCGTGACTGACGACGCATTTCAGATGCTTGTCGCCAAAAGCCCGCAAACGGTAGCGGAAGTGATCCAACTGTGTCAGAGCTATGATGAGCTCTGGAAACAGCGTGACACCACTCGTCGTGCTACCGCGCCATGTGCAACCATCTCCGCTTTGACGTCGGCTGGCTCTATAGATCACACCACTTTGCTTCTCGAGATCAAGCAATTTGTACGAGAGGAGGTCGCACGCCAGTTGTCCCTCGTGCCTTATACCTCCGAAAGTGCCCCATCTACTTTAGCGCCATCAATACAGCGAGTAGTCCAGGAGCAAGTGTCCGAGGCGCTACCAACAGCTCACGCACCACCTGTGGCTGCTCCATTGACCTATGCCGAAGCACTGAACGGAACCCGACGTCCACCTGTCGCGAACGGCCACGTTTCTTTGTCGCGAACGCCTACGTCCACGCGTCCCTTTGTCGTACCGACTGAGCCTATGTACCAGGCTGCCCGTCCTATCTCCCGACCACCACCTCGACGCTTTCAGAACCCTTGGCGCACTCAAGACAACCGCCCCATATGCTTCGCCTGTGGAATTGCGGGTCACGTGGCACGATTTTGTCGACGGCGTGAGTTTTTCCTGCGTGACGACGTCAGGCCCAACAATTATGATTTACCCCCACGACCGGAGCCGGCTGTATATGGCGAGACTACCACCATGGACACATTTTCACCTCGCCGGAACTTCAACAGACACCGGTCGCCTTCACCTCAACGCCGTTCCCTGTCCCCTATGCTCCGTCGACCTCGCCCTGTCCCTGAGGAAAACTAGCAGCCGCGGTTCCGGGGGCAAGAACTGCGGATCTTTCGAACTCCACAAGACCTTGTTTTTCGCCGTCCAACGTCGTTGCTGTCTCCGTTGAAGGTATACCTGTTTTTGCATTGGTCGATACTGGCGCCGCAGTGTCTGTAATGACTGAAAAACTTTGCCGTCGACTAAAAAAAGTCACGATGCCTCTACACGACTTCGTTTTAAGCACTGCGAGCGAGCAACGAATTCGCCCTTTTGCTGCATGCACAGCACGTGTCGTTATTGCTGACAATATATATGTCGTCGAGTTCGTAGTGCTCCCGCAGTGTTCCCATGACATTATATTAGGCTGGGACTTTCTCTGCACTCACCATGCCGTCATCGACTGTGCTCGCGCGGAAGTGGAGTTCGCGCCGTTATGCGACGCTGCTTCACTCGACTCGTCCCTTTCACCTGCAAAAGTTTTCGTTGCCGCCGACACTTCGATACCCCCGTTCTCGTCCGCCCTAGTTCCGCTTTCCTGTGACGTCTCCAGTGGCTCAACTGTTCTTTTTACGCCTTCTGTAACCGCTGTTCGCCGCAAGTGCTTCCTGATTCCTTTCGCCGTTCTGAATATTCACGATGGATCAAGTGCAATTTATGTATCAAATCCGTTTCCCTCGCCTTCCAAGTTACTGTGCGGAGAGTGCCTGGGCTTTGCCGATGACATTGATCCCTCGAGTGCACGTGTAGTTCCTGACCACTCGACTACGCTACCTATTGATGCTGTTGATTGCTGCGCGTCATCCTCTTCCCCATCATTCACCGACGCAATTTCGCGCTGCATCGACCCCAACCTTACGGCCCAGCAGCGCACCGACATCATCGCCCTCCTCGAGCGCTTCCGTGCCAGCTTCGACCACCAGCAACTGACTTTGGGCCGTGCTTCCACTGTATCTCACGAAATCGACACTGGCCTTCACGCTCCTTTACGTCAGCGTCCGTATCGGGTATCGGCATCTGAGCGTCGCATAATCGCGGAACAAGTTGACGACATGTTGAAGCGAGGTGTTATTGAGCCCTCTAACAGCCCGTGGGCCTCCCCAGTTGTTCTAGTCAAGAAAAAGGATGGCTCAATAAGATTCTGCGTCGACTACCGCCGGTTGAATAAGATCACGCGCAAAGATGTTTACCCGCTACCTCGCATAGACGATGCCCTTGACTGCTTACAAGGCGCGGAGTTCTTCTCGTCACTAGATCTGCGTTCAGGTTATTGGCAAGTTCCCATGGCTGAGGCTGATCGCCCCAAGACGGCTTTTGTTACCCCTGATGGCTTATATGAATTTAACGTCATGCCATTTGGGCTCTGCAATGCGCCTGCCACTTTCGAGCGCATGATCGACAACATCCTCCGTGGCCTGAAATGGCAGACATGTCTGTGCTATTTTGACGATGTTGTAATTTTTTCAAGCGACTTTTCAACGCATCTTCAGCGGCTCGAGACCGTGCTTACTTGCCTCACCGCCGCCGGTCTACAGCTCAACTTGAAGAAGTGCTGCTTCGGCGCTCGACAACTCCTAATTTTGGGCCATGTTGTATCCAGAGATGGCATTCTTCCGGATCCGACGAAACTCCGTGCCGTTGCCGAATTTCCCAAGCCGAAGACCTTAAAAGAACTTCGCAGCTTCCTCGGTTTATGTTCATATTTTCGTCGTTTTATTCGCAACTTCGCCTCCATCATATCGCCCTTGACTGACCTTCTTGCCGGCAACAAAGACCTTTCTAGTTGGTCGTCAGCTTGTGATGATGCATTTGCCACACTCCGCCACCTTCTTACGTCACCTCCTATACTGCGACATTTTGATCCTCTTGCCCCGACGGAAATACACACGGATGCTAGCGGAGTTGGCCTCGGTGCTGTGCTCGCCCAGCGTAAACCTGGATTTGATGAGTACGTCGTCTCTTACGCCAGCCGTGCACTCACAAAAGCAGAAGCCAACTATTCTGTCACCGAAAAAGAGTGTCTAGCCATCATATGGGCCATAGGCAAGTTTTGACCATATCTTTACGGGCGCCCATTCAGCGTGGTTACAGATCATCATGCATTATGTTGGCTCTCCTCGTTAAAAGATCCCACCAGCCGGCTTGCCCGTTGGGCGCTTCGGCTACAAGAGTACGACATCCACGTCGTTTACCGATCTGGCCGAAAACATTCCGACGCAGACGCGTTGTCCCGATCACCTCTACGATGTAGTGACAAGCCGCCGTCTTCGCCTGCCCCCGACGTATCTGCACTTAGTGTCAGTGACATGCGACAGGAGCAACGAAAAGATCCTTGGATCGCTTCACTTATCAACTTGTTGAATCGAACTCCCTCGCAAAATATCCCTAGAAGTATGCGCCGTCAAATACAGCACTTCGTTATCAGAGATGGTTTGCTATACAGACGTAATTATCTCTCCGAAGGACGCCAATGGCTTCTAGTCATTCCCAGAAGTCTCCGCTCAGACATATGCGCCTCCTTTCACGCCGACCCACAATGCGCCCATGCCGGAGTGTTAAAAACCTACTCCCGCCTGTCCCACCGCTACTACTGGCGTGGAATGTATCGCTTCGTCCGTCGCTACGTACGTTCCTGTCTCGCTTGTCAACGCCGGAAGAATTCCACTCCAACTTCTCCAGCTCCACTACAACCCTTACCTTGTCCTGCCCGACCGTTTGACCGTGTTGGTATTGATCTGTATGGACCTCTTCCGGTTACACCGGCTGGAAATCGCTGGGTAATCGTCGCTATCGATCACCTTACGCGCTACGCAGAAACTTCACCACTCTCTTCTGCGTCAGCCAGCGACGTCGGTCGTTTCATACTGCATCAGATCATTTTACGTCACGGTGCACCACGTGAACTCCTGAGTGACCGAGGGCGTGTGTTTTTGTCGGACGCTGTCGAATCGCTTCTCAAGGAATGCCAAGTCATTCATCGCACCACCACCGCGTATCATCCTGAAACAAATGGCATTACAGAAAGATTCAACCGTACATTAGGAGATATGCTGTCGATGTACGTCGCAACCGATCACACCAATTGGGACAGTATTCTCCCTTTTGTAACCTACGCGCATAATACTGCTGTCCAGACAATCACTGGTTTCTCGCCATATTTCCTCCTTTATGGTCGGGAGCCCTCTTGCACGCTAGACACCATCCTTCCTTACCACCCGGATGTTGCTGAGTCGACGACGATGTCACAAGCTGCTAAATACGCGGAAGAGTGTCGTCAGCTTGCCCGCTCATTCACAAGTGCTGAACAGCAACGCCAGAAACACCACCGCGATAGCCCGACGCCTCCGGCTTCTTATGCATCGGATGAACTTGTCTGGCTTCGCATCCCTTCAACCAGCCCTGGTCTCTCAACGAAACTGATGTACAAGTATGACGGACCTTACCGTGTGGTTAAACAAACTTCACCCGTCAATTACATCGTGGAGCCGCTTGAACAGCCCCTTGATCAACGACGCCGTGGACGAGAGACCGTCCACATAGACCGCCTAAAACCGTATTACGATCCCTCTATTGTCTCCTGCCCATGAGTCGCCAGGATGGCTCTTTTCCGGAGGGGAGGAAAATGTAGTGAAGAAGATGAATGCTACTCAGAAGTGCAGGGGGTATGACTCAGTCGATGAAGAAGACGACGTTTGGTTGGCTGGGGACTCAGGCTGGTTCCGCCATTACCACTTGACGTGTCGTGACCGCTCTCCTGTTTTATAAAAGAGTGCAACTCTAAAACGCCTCATTATAATATATATATATATATATATATATATATATATATATATATATATATATATATATATATATATATATATATATATATATATATGCAGGCATGGTGGTTGAGTGGCCGTAGCGTTGCATATAGTCTAGTAAATCCTCCGTGAGCGGTCACAACGTGGTTTATTTCGACGTTTCGGCCTAGAGTCTGGCCTTCATCAGGAATAAAGATACAGTTTGTCGGTGCTGAGCTTTATACAATCTCGAATCAGAGGGCAAGGTAAGAGGGAAAAAAAGGAAAGAAAAAAAAGAAAAGAAAAGGAAAGAAAAAAAGAAAAAAAAAGAAAAAAAATATACGGTGAACGCCCCTCGGGTGCCCCCCTTCCACTTTTCCCTCCACTCCCCCCACCCCCATCTCTCTCCCCTCTCTCCCCTTCACCTTTCTGATGTCAGCGGTCTGTGTATGTTTCCGTTCACTAGCGCATTCCTCCCGATCAGACGGCCCCTCCTGGCACTGGCGGTTCGGTGTGGGGCAAAAAAGAGCTTTTCAGGAAGTCCTAAGCCTTTAACTACTCGGGCTCCCGTAAACAATTCGTCGTAGAAGGACGGGGGCCGCGTAATGTGGCAGAGGCTGGTCAGCGGGCATTTTAGGAAGTTCTAAGCCTTTAACTACTCCGCGCCCTGTCAACATTTCGTCGTAAAAATAGGGGTGCCCCGTATTGCGGTAGGCTGTGCAAGCGCGTGCAATGCGAATTCCTGGCCCGCTTCTAAATTACGCGTGTCGTGGGGGCCTCCCGGCTGTGCACATGGTTGCTGTTGGGCATGTCGTGCATGGCACAATTGATTGGGTAGTAAAATAAAACAGAAAACAGACGACAGCTGCACTTAGGAAGAGTAGTTACACTTGGAATTGTTTTAGGTTGTCCAGTGCCCTTCGCAGCTGCAGTGCCGTGAACTCAGTTACTATTTTCAAGGTTGCCGTTATTGTTTTCTAATGCTTTAATTGCTGCAAGTGTACCAGGATTCTCATTTATTCCTCTATCGAGGGTGTTAAATCGGTGGATAAGGTATGACTCTCGTTGTTCACGTTCTCGATTTGATTTAAATCCCGTCTCTAAGAGCGTTACTGATAGTTTGTCGAATGCATGGTCGGGAAGATTGAGATGTTTTGATAGAGGTAGACTTGGGGCTGATTTCGCATGGGCTCTGTGATTATTGAAGCGAATCCTAAATGGTGTTTCTGTTTGTCCGATGTACTGTATACCACACACGTTGCATTCGAGTAGGTACACCACATTAGAAGAATCGCATGTTAGGTTTCCTCGTATGTTAATCGAAAACTTGGATTGCGTGCTGGTTGCTTTGTCTGTTTCTCGCATCGCCTTACATACAAGACATCGTGGCTTTAAGCAAGGGCGGCATGAATTATTGGGGGGTGATGTGTTAATTTGGGAGTGGACAAGGGTGTCTTTGAGGTTACGTGGTCGTCGGTAAACGACGCCTGGAGCAGATGGGAATGCGCGTTTCAGACGTTCACTTTGTTCCAGAATGTTGTAATGTCGTTTAAGGATTTTGTTTACATTGGGGAAGTTTGTGCTGTAAGTCAAGCAGAGGTTTGTTCGTTGTGGGTCTTCTCGTGGTGGTCGCTTCATAAGTAAGTCTTCACGCTTTAGTTTTCTCGCTTTTTGAACAGCGTCATTAATTACATGTGGGGGGTATTTTTGTTGCTCGAGCATAAGTTTTAGCCTCTGTGAGCTCGTGTCAAAGTCAGCGTCTCTAGAGCAGATTCGCTTAAACCGGTGAGCCTGGCTGTATGGAATACTGTTTTTACAGTGGCGTGGGTGATCGCTTTGGTAATGAAGGTATTGTTGTCGATCCGTTGGTTTGCGATATAGGGTTGTAGAGAGCTTCTCTTCTTCTATCGTTATGGTAACATCAAGAAAATTTACGGTAACTTGCGAGTATGTGTGTGTGAAGTGTATGTTCGGATGTACAGCATTGTAAGTGTCTATAAAGCTGAGAAGTTCGTCCTCGCTGTGGGTCCAAATAAGAAAGATGTCGTCTATGTATCTTCTGTATAACATTGGTTTCAAGGAACTTTGTGCAAGAAATTCAGATTCTAGCTTTCCCATAAATATGTTGGCATAATTCGGTGCCACAGCGCACCACTACTAGGGGGGAAGTCTGCAGAACAGCCAACACGCGTCCCTCCATTGCGGATGTCGAGACCAGAAGCACTACACGACAGCACCACTACACCACTCCTCAAAAAGAAGCCTGCCGAACTACGGAACCGCGTCCCCCTATTACGGACCCCGGAACTGCCAACGAACACGTTCGCCGGGAGCCCAACGCCGAAATTCTCCCCACAACGACGAAGGCCTGCCGGACATAACTACAACCTGCGCACCTCATCAGTGCCATCCCCGCACCCAAAAGAAGATTGACTTCTGAAATGTAAGTCCAGCTCATCACTTCCCAGTTGCAGTGCCACTTTCCTTAAAGTACGAAAACTCGCTGACAAACGAATTAGACATGAAATGCATAAATCAACATTGCAAGTGTACCTTCGTGCTAGAATAGCCCCCAAGGGTATGACACCCTCCCTCACACCAGCCGCTACAAATCTAGATAAACACGACCAAATAACATGGAAAAATGTCCTCCTTGAGGCATCCCTTAAATTAACAGAAATTGCTCTTAATCATAGTGACAAGCAGGTAAAGAAACTGGTCGCTATGACCAACACCATTCTCCGCCACAACACTTTATCGAACGAAGAAATCACGCGATTAACAGAATTTGAGCAGAATAAATACCAAGCCATCAGGACCACAAAACTTCATAAACTCGAAAGAGACCATGTGCCCAAACCCGCGTTCCCTGATAAAGTGCCTTATCATTACAACACCACCACCCAGGAAAACACTAATGGTACAAACGAGCACCCATCTAGGAACACACCGTGTGACACTGTGGTTGTAAACTTATCGGACACGAGCTTGTCACCTGACGAAGTAAAACTGCTATCTAAGGGACTAAGCTTCTGCCCGACCACAAAATTTTTCGATGAATTCCACTTACTCCGAGACCTCGACAACTTCGCTCGAAGCTTAAGGTTGCGCGAATATTTCTTAGATAGGCCTTCTAACCACGAAACAATTCACCGTCGTAAATCAAATGATTGGACACCGAACAGTAATCGAGACAAGTGCTTGGACCTTTATATCACCGCAGTACAGAAAGATATAGTACACGAATACCCCAGACAGAAAGGAAACCGAGAAAAC
This sequence comes from Rhipicephalus microplus, assembly GCF_013339725.1. NCBI lineage: Eukaryota > Metazoa > Arthropoda > Arachnida > Ixodida > Ixodidae > Rhipicephalus > Rhipicephalus microplus. The sequence goes on from NC_051174.1 coordinate 39,975,119, forward strand.
TTGACCAAATCTGAAAAAATAAGCATGAAAAATTTGGCATCTAGGACAGACATAACAATAAAACCCGCTGACAAAGGAGGAGCAATTGTAGTCCTTAATACAACCAACTACCTACAAGAAGCATACCGCCAACTAGACGACTCAAGATTTTACGAACGCCTCCCAGGTGATCCGACAGACGAATACAAACGTATCGTATCAACAGAACTAAAGAAACTGTTGGACGCAGAAAAGATAACCAACACTGACCACAAACTGATGCAAGCAGCATACCCTCGTCCAGGTTGCTTCTACATCCTCCCAAAAATTCATAAACCCGGCAACCCAGGTCGACCAATCATATCAGGCATCGGTACAATAACTGAACCCATATCAGGGTACGTGGACAAACTAATAAGCCACATTCCATGCACCCTCGCGTCGTACATAAAAGACACCACAGATTTTCTTCGAGACATTGCGGGTATCTCTGTGCCGAAAAACTCGTACTTGGTTACTCTTGATGTCTCTTCATTATATACAAATATTCCTCACGATGACGGCATAGCTGCATTACAAAACATGTACACAAACCATAGACAATCTAACACCCCAGATTTCTCTGCCATTGCAACATTGACGAGGATGGTCCTCGAATTAAATTCATTCGAGTTTAACCAAGAGTATTTTCGACAAATCAGCGGGACCGCTATGGGCACCGAAATGGCACCGAATTATGCCAACATATTTATGGGAAAGCTAGAATCTGAATTTCTTGCACAAAGTTCCTTGAAACCAATGTTATACAGAAGATACATAGACGACATCTTTCTTATTTGGACCCACAGCGAGGACGAACTTCTCAGCTTTATAGACACTTACAATGCTGTACATCCGAACATACACTTCACACACACATACTCGCAAGTTACCGTAAATTTTCTTGATGTTACCATAACGATAGAAGAAGAGAAGCTCTCTACAACCCTATATCGCAAACCAACGGATCGACAACAATACCTTCATTACCAAAGCGATCACCCACGCCACTGTAAAAACAGTATTCCGTACAGCCAGGCTCACCGGTTTAAGCGAATCTGCTCTAGAGACGCTGACTTTGACACGAGCTCACAGAGGCTAAAACTTATGCTCGAGCAACAAAAATACCCCCCACATGTAATTAATGACGCTGTTCAAAAAGCGAGAAAACTAAAGCGTGAAGACTTACTTATGAAGCGACCACCACGAGAAGACCCACAACGAACAAACCTCTGCTTGACTTACAGCACAAACTTCCCCAATGTAAACAAAATCCTTAAACGACATTACAACATTCTGGAACAAAGTGAACGTCTGAAACGCGCATTCCCATCTGCTCCAGGCGTCGTTTACCGACGACCACGTAACCTCAAAGACACCCTTGTCCACTCCCAAATTAACACATCACCCCCCAATAATTCATGCCGCCCTTGCTTAAAGCCACGATGTCTTGTATGTAAGGCGATGCGAGAAACAGACAAAGCAACCAGCACGCAATCCAAGTTTTCGATTAACATACGAGGAAACCTAACATGCGATTCTTCTAATGTGGTGTACCTACTCGAATGCAACGTGTGTGGTATACAGTACATCGGACAAACAGAAACACCATTTAGGATTCGCTTCAATAATCACAGAGCCCATGCGAAATCAGCCCCAAGTCTACCTCTATCAAAACATCTCAATCTTCCCGACCATGCATTCGACAAACTATCAGTAACGCTCTTAGAGACGGGATTTAAATCAAATCGAGAACGTGAACAACGAGAGTCATACCTTATCCACCGATTTAACACCCTCGATAGAGGAATAAATGAGAATCCTGGTACACTTGCAGCAATTAAAGCATTAGAAAACAATAACGGCAACCTTGAAAATAGTAACTGAGTTCACGGCACTGCAGCTGCGAAGGGCACTGGACAACCTAAAACAATTCCAAGTGTAACTACTCTTCCTAAGTGCAGCTGTCGTCTGTTTTCTGTTTTATTTTACTACCCAATCAATTGTGCCATGCACGACATGCCCAACAGCAACCATGTGCACAGCCGGGAGGCCCCCACGACACGCGTAATTTAGAAGCGGGCCAGGAATTCGCATTGCACGCGCTTGCACAGCCTACCGCAATACGGGGCACCCCTATTTTTACGACGAAATGTTGACAGGGCGCGGAGTAGTTAAAGGCTTAGAACTTCCTAAAATGCCCGCTGACCAGCCTCTGCCACATTACGCGGCCCCCGTCCTTCTACGACGAATTGTTTACGGGAGCCCGAGTAGTTAAAGGCTTAGGACTTCCTGAAAAGCTCTTTTTTGCCCCACACCGAACCGCCAGTGCCAGGAGGGGCCGTCTGATCGGGAGGAATGCGCTAGTGAACGGAAACATACACAGACCGCTGACATCAGAAAGGTGAAGGGGAGAGAGGGGAGAGAGATGGGGGTGGGGGAGTGGAGGGAAAAGTGGAAGGGGGGCACCCGAGGGGCGTTCACCGTATATTTTTTTTCTTTTTTTTTCTTTTTTTCTTTCCTTTTCTTTTCTTTTTTTTCTTTCCTTTTTTTCCCTCTTACCTTGCCCTCTGATTCGAGATTGTATAAAGCTCAGCACCGACAAACTGTATCTTTATTCCTGATGAAGGCCAGACTCTAGGCCGAAACGTCGAAATAAACCACGTTGTGACCGCTCACGGAGGATCTACTAGACTATATATATATATATATATATATATATATATATATATATATATATATATATATATATATATATATATATATATATATGTATATAGCAGCGAGAATTCCCGACGCCCAAGGCTCGGTTGTGCAGGAAGCGAGGTCACGCACAGGTCTATATGGGAATCCTTTTTTGGAATATATATATTCTCGAAGAGTCGTGGCCACACTATGCAGATATTCCAGAAGTTACCCTATTCCGCCAGCGTTATTCCTCAGATCGCAGGTTATAGCGCCTAATCCGCACACACATCAGCGTCGAGTTGTGCCGAATTTTCATGTGTTGCCGTTTTGGCTCTCCGAAACGGCAACTACGTTTTTCGCACGTACGGCATGCACTCTTCGTGGCACCCGACCTGATTTTGTCAAGCAGATGAATCTGGAACTGAGTACTCCTGTAAACGAAGGCCAGTGTACGACCATTGCAGTCGATTTGTACTGCGGCCACATGGCATGCCAAGGATGTCACAACCGGGGAATTCCTTCGCAGTTCGTTCTACTGATGTGGGGGATTCTGTATTTCTGTATATATGCATGTCTAAATCAGAGTTGCCTGGAAACTGTAGTCTCCCGTCACTTACACAGAGAGGAGCGTCGAATGATAGACGACATGAGGGGTAAACGAAACCACGGCATTCAACGCCGAGACAGTGAAGCTTCATTCTACGCCGAGAACGCCCGTGCGTCAGTATGGCACGCGACTCGGAGTGCAGGCCTGAGCACTTGTGCGATGCGCAACATCTGCGCATTGCTGCGACTCGCCGCTCTTCACGAACAAAAGAAAAAGGAAATCATACAACCGGAGTACGTGGCACGTGGAAAAGGCCGGAAGCGGCGTCACTCTTCCGGTAGCGAGGCTATTCGACGGTGGTCATGATGCAGCTTCGCTGCCGCGTGCAAGCCACGCGTCACAGCAGAAACGGAAGAGATGGCACTATGCCACTTCCGGGGCGCAAGCGTGGCACGTGCTTGACCCGCGTTTTTTGGATATCACCTACGCAGACCGGCTAGGCTCAAGCGCAATTTTAAACGGCATATACATTCATAAATCATTACTCGAATCTTTTCATCCTTGCTGAGCTGATTGTCGCTCAAAATGACGACGTAAAATGTTGAGGGATGGACTGTAGTTAAAACCCCAGACCTATACCGACGACGCAAATTCAAGCTGGGCAGTGTCACAAGTTTCTCGGGTGTTCTTTTGCACACGCTCACAACACCATCCCGCCCACGTGAGCAGCAACAATTCGCAACAAACGAAACATATAAAAGAGAAAAGATTCCCGCCTAATTGAGCAACGACCGCGCGCAAAAAGACGAACAAGTAAATCGAACAGCCGACGATGTTCGAAGACATTTGAAACGATTCCATACGCCTCATCTTTCCCTTTACACGCTGACTCATCCTGCGTTTCCAGTGGCGCCGCCCAGCCCATACAGCACAGACGACTGATTTTATTACATTCGACGGCGCAGTTTGACGTCGTCAGCGCGTTTCCCACGCCGCGACGTCGGCACCTGCAGCCAGCGTCACGCTGTAGAGTGGCTACATCCCTCCCCCACGCGGCTTAGGCCTCTTCTGGGGTCTTCTTTGTGGAACGCACTTTTTGTTCAGCCATGGCGCGATGGCGACTTGAAGCTTCTGGCCAGCCTGCTACAGAGTACTTCTAGCACGCTCTAACCACTCAGTGCTTCTGCCTGCCCGCAGACGACGCAATAAGCCAATTTGCGCAATCATTTTTTTCCGACTCCCGCTGCGCGTGCAGCTTCCTTCGTAGAAAGACCCCTCGTGGTAGTAACCGTGACTGCCGAAGTCGCGTATTTATTCTACGAGTGTCTCCCGACCCCCCAAAGCGTTGCAGAGATTAAAAAGGTATGCTGCAAGAGCATGCCGTGTTAAGTCGGAAAATGCGCTGACGAGACTCCTTTCCTTTTGTGGCATCGAGTGCGCCGCGTGTGGTGAGCTGTGATTTGATGGAATTACCGCGCGTCGAGGGGTCGCGGAGCTGCACTTTTTTTATTTTCTTTCTTACTTTCCTTCTCTCTCTCTCTCTTTCGTTTAACCGTGTTTCACAGACTTCCATGTGTCCCCGTTTTTTTGCTGACGCCGACGAAATCCAAGAGCCAACCATCACCATGCCCTACTGTAACTCAATCACTTTGAATCCCTTTCTGAAAACACGGTTGTTTTCTACCAACATTATGCTAATATTCAGTTTATTGTCACACCATTATCATTCACCACATGACGGCGACCACTTAGCGGTTTCAATAACACATACTGCTATGCCCCAACGTCACGATAATCAAGCATAGTAAGTTCAATCGTTATACCGCTAGAATTCGATACAAATTTGGCAAAACGCACAGCGCAGCGTATACGCGTGGCCGCCGACAAGATGCCGTACAGATACGACGCTCCCTTGTTTTTACTCATTAATAGCGCACACTTAGTGGCGGGGCCGGTTGGTGACACAACGGGCCCGTGCCCTTCTCCTCCATTCCTCCTCCACGCATCCATTCTATTATATCCCATCACGTCCCATCCATCCATTCATTCATTCACCCCACGCCATCCGCCATCCCATCAGGCCGTCCACGTATTTACACATACATCCCATCCATCTGTCCGTCCCTCCCTCCATCCACCTATCCACACTATCCTAAATACCATCACATGCCATCCATCCATCCCCCCCCCCCCCTTCACACGTCCATCCGTACATCCATACATTGTATAGCTCTGGTTTAAGCGCATGAAAGAAGACTGAAAGAAACACAAGGCCACCGCTTGCCTTGTGTCCCTTTGTGTTTTTCTTCGTGCGCTTAAACCACGGCTATACCATGCATCCACAAGCAACAAGCCCAAGTATAGATTTTCTTGCATCCATACATACAATCCCATTCGTCCGTCCCTCATCCCTATTATCTCTGTCCGCTGCAGAAGGTAACGGTGCTTGGCTACTACCACAATGTCGTGGATTTGGTGCCGGCGTCACGTTTCGACGGAGGCTTATTGCTGTGTAGAGGTGGCCCGAGTTACAGTGAACTACAATTTCCGGAGCCCTTCACTAAATTGTGCTTTATGATCATATGGTGGTTTAGGTACGTGAAACCCCACATATTATAACCGTCTTTCTCTGAGTACACGCTGGAAAGCGTGATTGTTGCAAAGTTTTGGCCACAGGAACCGTCTTTATCGAGAAACGTGGTCAATAATTCGTTAAATATCATTACAGCTTACACACACACACACACAGAAAGAGAGAGAGGCAATCAGGGTATTCGGTTTAGGGATGTAGTGGCCTGTTCCCTCATACGAATGAAAAAATGGAGCCTGGAATTCGGCATGGCTGGTCCACAACTATCAGGGCCTTGTCCGAGAAGCGTCTCAAGTATAACGGTATATTTTTATGTCCAAGTGCTCGAAGGAACGCCGCGATGAGCGGTGAATGGTTCGCCTCTGGGGTCGGCTCCTCATAGCGACGTCGCGTTTCACTCGACACGGTCATTTTTTTTTTTTTACAGCCAGCGTTGTAAAGTCCATGGCTGTGCGCAATGACACCACAAGAGGGTGCCACCCGGCGCACTTGGTCTCACTCGCGGACCGCGGAAATTGCTCGCAGCGCCATCTGAAGCTGCCGCAAGCGGAGGCCGTGGTGTGTGTGTGTCAATAAACAAGGACCATGTGCGGCCATCGTCAAAGATGGAAGAAGGGACAAGGAGGACATCTTTCTTTATTTGTTTCGCGTTACTTCCCACGATGCAGGGGTCGTCGCGAAATGGGTGCCCGTGCATTGTTTACAGTGATGACAGACGAAGTGCGGCAGTGCGTAGGCTCTCACTGGACGGCCCGCGCAAGAACTGCGGTGGTAGGTACTCAGACGGAAAACGTGACGGGTTCTGGCGCCTCCAGCTTATGTGGAACGTCAAAAGGCCGCCCTGTACGACGCCAGATGGAATCTCGTCCTATGGCCTGCCAGGAAAGGCTAGATTCTTCCGTGTGCTAGCATCACGTGGCAAGTCTTATCCAACGTTCCCTTAAAGCAACATGCGTGTATGGGACCGCGGAGATTATCGTTAGTTCCGTCGTGCAAAGTGCGTCACATATCTCACATTTATGCGCTTATGACATAAAATACCGACAGCTGCTGCACACTAGATAATAAATATAAAGCGCCGTTCATTCGGTTCCGCATTGCGCGAGTAGCCAGCTCAGCCTGACGTGCTCCTTTTCAAAAATAACAGCAAAGAAAAACAGGAAGAAGAAAGAAATAAAAAAAAGTCATAGTCGACAGTGGCGGACACACGCCTGGCCGGGGAAAGGTATGGACGAAATTAATACATGACGAAGGTGACGCTCATGCTCGATTGTTCTGAATATGTTTTTACCTTAGTCGGTGCTGCGTCATTTTTGTCCAGAGAGTACGTCCGAGACAGAAACGTCATGTGCTGCTAATGAAAATTGTGCGACGTTTAGTGTTATGAAATACAAAAACTGCTAGCAAGTTGCACGTCCCTTGGTAAGCGATGAGCTGTTATCAGTGATATTAAATAAATTAACACATGGCCGCAGTGCGATGTTTCTACAATACACAATAAGCCAGACATGACATAAGGTGACGCGTGAATGCATATGGTGGGAATAGTGTACCTACAGTTCTAATGAATTGTCCAAATAAATATAGTTACCCGGGTTTTACGTCTTTAAGCCACAGTGTCATTGTAAGGCTTGCCGTAGCGGAGATCTGTCGAAGTTTTCACCGTCTAGGGTTTTTAACGTGCTTATATATCTGAGTACACAGGCCTCTGGCATGTTGCCTCCATCGAATACCGGATGCCGCGGCCGGGTTCGGATCCACGGCTTTCTAGTCTGCAATCTGGCATCATAGCCACTATATATAGTCCACCACGGCGAGTATATATGATTGATTCAGATTTTTAGCGTTGAATGACCCCAAACCCCCATATGATTATGAGAGACGCCATAGTGGAGGGCTCCGGAAATCGCGATCACGTGGAGTTCTTTAACGTGCACCCAAATCTAAGCACACGAGCCTACGACATTTTCGCCCCCATCTAAAATGCAGAGGCCGCAGCCGAGATTCTATCCCGTGACCTGCGGGTCAGCAACTGAGTAATGTAGCCACTAGACCACTGCTGCGGGGCACGGCGAGTGTATATAGTTCAGATAAATATCAACTTGCCTCCCGATTTGTCAGACCGCACGTGTGTTCCTGCCGATACAATGTATAGTTGAGACTGAGCAAATAATTAACGCACCTCACAAGAACTGAACTTGAAATAAGTATACCTATTTAGGCGTCTCACTATGGCCCGCCACTGAATCATGATTAGCGAACCCAATTCACGTGACAGTGTATACGCGGTGGCCAGCTGTCAACAGCTGTCACGTCGCTCGCTTCACGGTCCTCACAATTAAGCGACAGCCTGCAGAGCACGCAGAGATGACCTCGTTTTTGACCAGCGCTGTTTGGGTGGGCAGATGAACAACGTGGCTCTTATAATAGGGGGTATCGTCCGGGGACGCATATTCTTTATTCTATGGCAAGAAAAGAGATGCCGCGCCCTCTGGCACATAGGTGGCGCCCATCGCCAAATCGGCGCCTCTTTAAATGCAGAGTGGCTCGGCTGCGATCAGTATGCGCGAGCCCATTACTTGTTGACATAAACGCCGCTTCGGAGCTTCTGACGCGACTCACCTCGTGAGTGCCGTATTCGCGCTAGTACAAGCCTCGTTCGCGGCTTTGCGGCTGCGTTGCAGCTCTAGCGGGCTGCTTATCGCTGTGGGCCAGAATTTCCGGTGCATAGCGATGCCAAGCTCTCTGGAACTGCAAATTTGGACTTCTTTTTCTTTCATTGCTGAGTCGCTTGTCGTGCTTTTCGGGCTTATTCGTATTTTACATGCTAATACGGAAATTTTATTGATCATCACGTTCGTTATTATATATAGCGTGTTCGTCAATAGAATTCAGTCTTCGAGTGTTGAAGTCAAACATACATTCGGCGAATCAACAACGTAAGTCCAGTGGTAAACATGCATGGAACGTGCATTCAACGGAATTAAGCCCTAATACAACGTTGAAAAGCAAGCATGAGTTTAGTTGCACATATTTTCCCGGTACGAAACAATTAAAGTGCTTTTTTTCGACTCCTCTTCGTGTTTTAGTGAGATTGTTTATTGAAATTAAGGATGTTTAGAAAAATGCAAAAAATAACGGAAATCTCCGCTTTTTTTCAGCCTCTTCGCGACAGGTGCACCGCTTTTCTTGGGCTTCTTTTGTCGTGATAATTTGCAAGTCAACTAAGTAGCATCTGGCAACTATGTTGTGGTGTGGACCCAATTTTTTAATACAAAACAACATTTTTGCTATCCGTGCTCGCTTCAGCCGGTCGGCCCGCTTATATTTGGCCTCCCCTCGGCGCGGATTGTGAGGTCCACGTCCATCGCTGGCGCGGGTCAAAGCTGCGCACTGGCTATGCGCGTGACACCCCCGACCGCCTAGAAATGAGCAGCTGATGCGCTGCCGTCAGCCAAGAAAGCTCCACTGCAACTGTGGTCGTCATGGTGCGCGTGTGCGTCGTTCGTTGCCCGAGAGGGTGAGCGTAGTGATGCCAAGAGTTCGCGTTTTTGCAGGTAATTAACTTTAAAACACTGTTCTTCATGAACGTCTTTTCATGCTGTATGTTAAACCTGTGACTTCGGTGATTCTTGCGGCAGGTGACCCGAGTCATACGGGCCTATAAGCCATAGCTTCAATTTGACTGTACCTGCATGTGTTGATTTTGAGTTGTACGGGCTCAGACAAGCATGGTACCTGCGGACCCTAAGTGACCCCCGCTCTATAGAGACGCTATGCATGAAATCATCATTTCTAAAGGAGGGTTCCAGAAGAGGAGGTAACGCATCCGATAGCAAGAACTCGACGTATATGGGGTTTGCACTAACGTAATTAAGGCCGCCATGTTGTAGAGGCAGCACAGTGGGAACCGTGCTTTATATATTTTCGTCTGCTTACCTCCATCACAGCCAAGCCGCCAATTGTCGAACGAAATTGCGTGCGTTAACGTCCCGTGAACATTCCCTATACGTCGATTTCTCACCAGTAAAGCGCAGTTTGCCAGCACCCTGAAATGATCGAGCCACTGTAGTAGGCCCCATCAATCTTATAGACAATGTCATAAAGAAAGAGGACCCATTCAGGATGCAGGATAATACAATGCCATGAAAACCGGGACCGTCGGCCACCACAGCCTCTCTAATCAGCGGCGACAATTTAGTTTAATAATTATATACGACTTTGCCGAATTTGATTGCTTGTGATCAAACACTATTGCAAGTCCTGACAGACGCTACCAGAGTGCAGTGGGATAATCCTGCGCCAGGAAGTTTTTTTCTCTTTTTAAATTTTTGTGTCAATGCACTATACAGCGAAAATCGGTCTTTTGTATATCTGCATTGACTCAAAATGTAATGAGCAAATCCTGGGAGGTGGTTCACCCACAGATTCGGCAGATAAGAGCGTGCGATGTGTGGGTTCGCATGAGTTTTATCACTGTTCAGACACGGTTTGATTTACGCAGTCAGGCTGTATATTGGTGCGAGAAACCATGATTTGTCCTACCTTTATACGTACGCGAGAACTCCCAGCCACACAAATTAGGCGAGTCCCACTACACGACAGCGGTCAAATAAAAATGATGAAGGGAACACAAACGTAAGTGCCACACTAAAGACAAGGCGAGGCATATGTCTTGGCGAAAAATACGCATGCTACTCGTAACTGAAGAGGCTCTCCGAACGGCCATCTTGGATTTGGTTGCAGGGAGGATGATGGACTATGGTTCAAAATTCTGTGTTTCCTGTATGACAAGCGCTCAATGGCTTCGCTGGTGATCCGCTTTCAGAGTGGAACGGCAGTGATTCTTCGTCGAATCTTTCATGTTCGGTATCCATATGCGTGACAACGCTTGTGAGTATCACAAATGAATATACGTCATAGACATTGGGTTAGTCCCACTACTCTGTCACTTAACTAAAGATAAAGGCAACAGTCTGCCCAACAAACTAGTCCGTGCCACTGAAGTCGGCGTGGCCCATTAGAAAACTATGTCGTAATAGTAAACGCGTACACGTCACAGAGTTTGGGTAAACGTCATTACACATGGTGATGAAGCGCTAGAAGGAGCGGAGAGAGAAGGTGAAAACATTTATTGAGTAAAGCCTGTGAGTGAAGGACGGAGGGTCCCTTATTCCAAGAACCCTCTGGCCTGGACAGCCCGCCGGGCTCGAGTGACGAATTGACACTGGTCGGCCAGGTCCGGCTGAGCGGAGAATTAAGAACACTGGACAAAACGCTTCCGTTCATTTTAGTGCTTCAACATCGTATTCCGGCTGCGGCGGCTGCATTTCCGATGGAGGCGGAAATGTCGTAGGCCCATATGCTCAGATTTGGGTGCACGTTAAAGAACCCCAGGTGGTCGAAATTTCCGGAGCCCTCCACTACGGCGTCTTTCATAATCATATGGTGGTTTTGAGACGTTAAACCCCACCCCACATGTCAATCAAATCAGTGCTTCAACACCGTATTACCAACATGCACAACTGGCAGTATATACCCACTGCACAATAAACTTCCGCTAAAGAAGGAAGCAGACAGCTGTTGGATGAACAATCTCCATGTGTTGTACCATAGTCATGTCATTCTCACGTCATACTTCAATGTATCATCTCAAAGCTCAACAAACAGTCTTTCACGAAGAGCAGTGATCCAACGTACTGGGGCATCATGAAGAGGCCTTGCAAAGCTTTTCCAAGTAACCATGCAATGTAATCATTAAAACAGTTTACTGAGTAACGAATTCATCACTGCAATTTTTTTATAATCTGTTCACTAAAAGCGGAGTTACAAATATTTGTCGCGCGCGGCAATCGCGTTCGGTCTACTCTCGTTCCAGCGCTGGAAGCTAAGCAAGAAGGGATGGCACGGCGAAAGAAATTACGTGACAGATGCTTCATCACCCTGAGAACGTTCTGCTTTTTTTTCGAATGCGTGGTTTTTCAGTGCTGTCATGCACGCACGCGTGAACAAGTCACGGCCACCCGTGGTGGCCCTAGTTAAAACAAAGCGCGCCATACTCAAATCATCCAAAGGCCGATACTTGGCCCATATATAGAGCGCAGTGATTTCAGGCCTGTACGGTCATTTGTCGAGAGAAGAGAAAGCGATTTTAGATGCGAACCAACTTATGGCGGGGACTGTGTCCGTCACTCCTTTGTCCTTCTCCCGGCGTCCACAAACCCTGCGCATGTGCGTTCTTTCTACCTCTCTCCTCTCCTACATTCTCCTCTCCCTTTCCGTGGCGTCCACACCCCCATAGCGCATGCGCATCTCCTCCCCCTCTTTCTCTTCCAGGAATACTTTCCTCTAAAGAGGGGTGTGTGAGACACGTGGTGCGTTTAGTGGTGTGATAGGTGCAAACTCCACTGGGGTGCCACGGTAGTTCCCCGGTACAATATACAATATGATGGAACGCGCACGCCTCATTCTCTCCTGCATAACGCAACGATGGGCGCCAACGTCGCCGCCAGTGTCAGCGCTAGCTCCAGTGGAAGCTCTAAATAAAGTACACCACGTCCCGCTCAACCGAAGCGCCTCCCCGCTGCTTCGCATGGGCACATGGTTTTCTTTAGCAGGAGAGGGTGTAATTCTTTAGCTGACCTTGAGAACTTATTGTATATTCCAGGGTGCGTGATGCGCTATAATATTTGGTTTGCGTGCTGTTGGGAGATTTGGATATCGATCGGCAGCGTTTCCTGACCATGCTCGAAAAATGAGGCCCCTTTAATCAAAGGCTTCTTTACAACATGTGTCTAAGCGTGTATGACCAAGATGAAATGAAACTATACCACCACCTAATGGCTCATCAGAGAGAGTCTAATAAAATAATAGTACATTACACAGCATACGTGAAAGACTTGAAAAACGCAGTAATGCGTTAGCCTCAAGAAGGGAGCGACACCAGCTTTTCCTTTTTCAGCGGTCTCCGCTACCCGGAGCTAGCTTAATGTTTTATGTACTACAAAAATCTAAGTACTGCCGAATCGCATCTGTGTATAGTGTACATGCATAAAACAATACCTTTCAGTGAACTGATTAACTCGACTGATCCAGCACTTCTGCATAAAACAAAAAGACAATGCTGCGAAAGTAATCGTAAAAGTGTTCGATTTCACCGACATGGCATCGTTTTGTGAACAGTTCTACCTCCTCGACGGGACTTCTTGCTTGAAAATCAAACCCCAGGCCATTTTTAGGTACTCTCAAATGACCGGGTTTGTTGTGTATACTACGGGTCTTCATTTTGAGACCACCGTTGGCCGCCATTGATGAGATAATATGCGTCATACTAGAAATACAAACCGGAATACTTCAGTGTATGTCTCTTTATTCGCTCAGTCAATAAAGGCAATATGCATACTCAATATGTAAATATTCACTGTACCAGACCCTCCATAGAGTCACATCTTCGCTGGCTTCAATCTTCAAAGTAGCGGGAGAGCTCTTATTTTCTTTTTTCGTCGTTCTCGAATACTTAGCTCTGTATTTCATTCTAGGACTTTCCTTTAAGTACGGGAATCATCATCATCAGCCTGACTACGTCCACTGCAGGACAAAAGCATCTCCCATGTTCCGCCAGTTAACCCGGTCCTGTGCTTGCTGCTGCCAATTTATACCCGCAAACTTCTTAATCTCATATGCCCACCTAACCATCTGTATCCCCCTAACCCTCTTGCCTTCTCTGGGAATCCAGTTAGTTACCTTTAATGACCAGCGGTTATCCTGTCTGCACGCTACATGCCCGGCCTATGTTCATTTCCTCTTCTTGATTTCAACTATGATCAAGAATACAGTACGTGAATACAGGGCAGCAAGTCATATCTCTCATCAGGTCATAGCGTTCCATACTTTCTTAATTTCGTTTCTTTCTTTCACTGACTATTCGTAAGCGCGTTTGCATGGCACAGGTTTGCGGCGTATACGATTGCCTTCTCAACACATTTGCCGGCTGACGTGAGAGATAAGGAAATCGCCTGATGTACGGCAGGCACTACGGTATAGGCAGCAACGACAGATGCAGCTTCGCTGCTCGCGTTTGTGGCTCGCAGATAACGCTGGCGCCGAAATGCATTGCAGCCAAGTTTTATCGCTGTGCCTGCGGCACTAATTGAACTCATGCGAAGGCGATGCATTCATGCGTACTGATTATGGCACGTATTCCATTAGCATAGACGTATGCAAATACAGCTCTGAAACCGCTCCTTATGTCTAGTCGGTGAGGAAAAAAAGGCGAATGCAGAAAGTATAACACGAGACACCGTTTGCCGGCGAAAAAAAAAGGCCTTTCATGGCCGTCGATGTCAGTGGTTGATCGACATACCGCATTCATTTCAGCGGCAGATACAGAAAGCCATAGTAATAGCTTCAATAGCGGACAGAAATCGCGTGCTTAATCACTGAGCTGACTCGTTAAACGGCTACGCAGAGAGATAAAAAAAATTTAGGAGCCTTCGGCCCGGGTGCAAGTGAAGCTTGGCGTGTACCTGAATGGTCTTCCTTTTTTTCTTTATTTTTCATTGTGAAATGTTTTTTCTTAAATGCTAGTTTCTTCCATGACCGAAATTAGACCTTCATTTCTCTGCTTAGCAGCAAAACAATTAATTTACCACAAATCTCAACGACTAATGTAGTAATTGTTGGGGTTTAACCCCACCCCACCGCGGTGATCTAGTGGCTGAGATATTCGGCTGCTGACCAGCAGGTCGCGGGATCGAATCCCGGCTGCGGCAGCTGCATTTCCGATGGAGGCGGAAATGTTGTGGGCCCGTGTGCTCAGATTTGGGTTCACGTTAAAGAACCCCAGGTGGTCGAAATATCCGGAGCCCTCTACTATGGCGTTTTTCATAATCATACGGTGGTTTTGGGACGTTAAACCCCACAAATCAATCAATGGGGTCTAGCCCCCCCCCTCCTCCAAGACCACGATATACGATTATGAGAGGCGCCGTAATGGAGCGTGCCGGAATTTCCGATCGCATGGGCTTACTTATTGCACATTTGAATCTAGGCACATGGGCCTGAAGCATTTTCGCCTCCATCGAAAACGCGGCGGCCTAGGCCGGGATTCGATCCAGCAGTCGCCAGTCGAGCGCCTCGACTAGAGACCAGCGTGGCGGGTGAGACCTCAACAGCACGGTCATGACAAATCATATTGATACAAAAATGAAGTATCGTAACGCAGAATGACTTGCCGCCTCGATGAGTGGTCGCACTGCCACATCAGAAACTGCTTATTGTCGATAAATCCATGATCGAAAGAAAATCGCTTCTTAGAAAGCGGTGCGTGTGACTGGCGCACAAGGAAGAGTCTCAAGTCATAGCACTCACCGGCGCCGGATTCTTCTCGTATGACGTCGCCGCCGAAATCCGCAGGTTATATACAACATTTTCGTGAGAATGAAGAGAATACTTATCAAAATCGACGGTTGACTGCTCTGAGAGGACGACCATAGAGTGCCAACGTGTACCGTATTCGGTACGGTTGGCTATATGCGATTTGTGATGTCTTTAAGAGCGAAGCTGTTTTTTGGCGATGTTTTCATGGCTGGGCTCCTCCGTGAATCTTAGTGGGTTTTACCCACGTAAAGTAGGTAAATACGAGTATGTTCCACTCCTCCCACCACTCCCACAGCTCACCCCTATACGGTCACTATTGCCACTCCTCTACCTCTAAACACGCGCTTCCTTCGCAATTCATTCCCCATCGTGCAACCAGCATGCATGCCGCTGGCCTCGCTGTTTCATTAGTGTTCGCCAAGTGGGGCTGGCTGATTTACAGGGGCGAAGCTCCTAGAGGTCGAGGCTTATCCGTTGGCGCGCGTCGTAGCCGTGGTGACGATGACGCTGATGACACTTATCATGACGGACAACGACTGGCCTGTGCTGTATACAATGTCTCGATTTGCTCTACCTTGCATTTCGATTGGATGGAAAAACGAACAACCACCCGGGAAACTTCCACAGACCACGTCTTTGCCAACTTCAGGTTAGATCCGGTGCCACGAAGCAGTAATACTGAAACCAAATTGAAATTCACAACCCAACACAACATATACCATATGACAAATACACATTGTACGTAACTGTGCGCCACTTCGTCACTCGTTTACAAGCGTTAGTGGCCAATGTCGCGGGTGATTTCAGGTATACGCCGAATGATCCCACTGCTTCGTCTGCTTATCATTTACTTCGTAGATATGCCACGTTTTTCTTGTTTTTTTGCGCCCATAACAACACATTCGGCCTCACACGATTCCTATAAGTCACTCGGAACCTGGGCACACGGGCAACGTCTTCGACGTGAAGCACGCTCCTTAGGATTGCGCAAACACGGCACACACCAGGAGGCACATGCTCTCGTGCGGTCTCCCTGCTAGCACCGTCTTGTTCTTTTAAGTTTAACGCAGTTGCCATGCCTCTTGGGTGCACGGTTATCAGCTACCGAGCAGCATTATATACGCCGGGCGGGCCCCCATTGCCGAGCGCGTGCAACACACCGATCTGGAACCGGCCACCACTTTGCAGGGGGGTGGTACCACACCGTCTTTATGCGGCGCCCTCACGTACTCGCATATGCTCTGTCTTTATATAGAGCCGGCGATCTCACGTTCATAAATCTCTGCGGTGTTTTAGGGATCCGTGTGATCAAGCACCTTGGCCTCGACCGTTATTATGCACGTTCAAGATACGAGCACCCTCTGCCCGCAGTTGGGTGCAGCACTAAAATAACTACGTGGAAGATGTCTTCGGAAATATATGTCCTCGCATTCGCTTCTTCGTTGACCAGATCTTCGTGTGCGTAGGAGGGCTTCCTGAATTCCGCACGTCCACCTCTATGACTAGTCAATAGCGGCCGTAATGATTCAAATAACATGGTCGTATCTACAGCTCACAAATTATGAAGGACTACACAGTTCAGCGTGCATAAAGGTCCCTATCACAGAGCAGTCCCGCCGGGCCTTAAGAGGGACCGCATACATTTAAACCTAAAGCTGAAATTCCGCAGTGGAAACGTTGCACTTGACCGCCGTTGCAGAGAAGAGAACGTAAATGTGGCCTGAAGCTCCGTGAGCACCAACTGTAATCGCTAAAAGTATCTTTCCGGGGGTTTAGCGGTGTAGTTTGTTTAGAGGTCCTGTCAACAGGGCATATCGGGTAGGACGATTTCGTGGCGCGCACGGTATGTACCGATGG
The DNA here is from genome assembly GCF_013339725.1 of Rhipicephalus microplus. Lineage (NCBI taxonomy): Eukaryota > Metazoa > Arthropoda > Arachnida > Ixodida > Ixodidae > Rhipicephalus > Rhipicephalus microplus. Next base: position 39,992,197 of record NC_051174.1, read on the forward strand.
AACGTTGTGTCGCTGCACCGAACATGGCCACTGCAGAGACGAAACATGCTTCAAACCGGCTTGTGTACAAGCAACCGAACGCAGTGCAGTCGCTTCCCCACCTCTCCAAATGTGCGTAGGTCGGAAGGCCTTATGGGCGTTGCACTGACGCTGTTTCCTCTGCTTCTGCTGCACGAACAGGCGATCGTCGCTACGGTTATACACTTCTGGGCCGATGGGCGGTCCGTACTGAACGACCACGTTATCGATGTACTCCTTTTCTTTTCAACTTGCTGGTTACAAGTCTGTTTGCTTTGGTTTGCGTGCGGTGGTGTGCGCTCGTTAACATCTCTCTCTATGTCTCTGTCGGTTTTTCCCCCAGGAAGCCAGCACTTCTGACGAGGATTCATGGCGGCATTTTTGTTTTTCTCTTTACACTACATGCCTTTAGTGCTCCAGAAATCCGCCTCTCCACCTCGCAGTGGACGATGGGAGGGAGCAGGCGGCAACACGATGGACTAATTACCGACCCACGCGGGATGTGGGGCGCAGGCAATTAATTGCTGCACCCTTGGCTCCCAGTTTTTACAACCTTATGCTGTACTGCTTTGCGCGATCATCTCAGTGCGGCGATATAATGAAGCGATATATATTGGCTGCGCCGTGGCGTATCAAACGGTCAAGCGTATGCATTGCGTCCCTGGTCACGGTACGCAACTACGGAGAGCGTACAAGGCTTTCGGCATGCCAGACGCCGAATAGGCTTCCCAGTCTGTACCAAACGGTCATCAAAGTCGGTTAAATTAGGTCTTTGTTATCGCCTTTTCGTGCTTTTGAATGGGCGCCAGATTCATGGTCCCATAGCATGGACGTGACGTCCGCTGGGAAAACTGGACGCGAAAGACGACTGGACTTCATACTTCACGTCCAGTCTTTCCAGTGCTGTGATGTCACTTATATATAGAACTTAAGAAAGGAACTGAAGTACACCGACCAAACAAAAGTTTAAAACAACTGAACAACGCCTCGGCTTCCCTGGTGCAGCATTTTTAAAGTGAGGCCAAACGACTAGCAATGTTTCCAATGTAGGTTTCATCACGTGACGCAAGTACCATGAATTGGACGAGGGAAGGCTTCCATTATTGCGATTCAGCGTTTGCCTTGTGAGAGGCACACCTACCTAATTAGATAACAGCGACCTGTTGATTTTTTTGTGTATTCTTCACCGCATAACAGTGTTGCGTAGCGCCGAAGCGGATTGACGTTTCCACTTTATTATGAGTTGCGTGTCCGTAGAGCTTGTGTTGCCGTTTTTTACGACGTGTGTACGCCAGCATACTTTTTCTACGCTTGCATATTTGAAGACTAATTCTATATAAATAGTTGTGATGTGACTGCAGGCCCCACAACCTATTGACAAGGCGTTGAGATCGAATTGCCGTGACGCTTTCGTTGGACTATCATTTATCAGGTACAAATAAAAGGTACCTATTTCGCGCTAGATGTTCCGTTAGTTTAAGATCTCCCCCCTCCACCCCGCGCACCCTTTCTGGCACTGAAAGGGGTTTCTCAACACCTCATCAAGTCCACAAGCAGTCCCCGGAACATCCATGGCTGCAAACCACTGAAATATGATAACCGATGCTGACAAAAGCCGTCAGCTGCAACTGAGCTTGCTGAACTTGAGCTGCTATACTAAGCAATCATTAAACTTATTAAGAAGTGATCTGGAAGTAACCGGGAAAACTAAAGAAGGCACTTGAAGGTAAGGTACGAAATGGGCAACAGGTAATCTCCCCGACGGCTCTAACGGCGGAAATTGGCTTGACTTTTTTTCATCACGCATACTGCAGCAAGCGCTTCGACAGAAGGATGTCCTGAAAAGCCAGTTGGTACGTGATACTGCAACAAAGTTCCGTAAAAACAAGGGTAATGTCGAAGGAACAAACAACTAGAGAGTTAACGAACAACTTAGTGCAAGTTTATTGCAACAGAAAGTATATACCAAAATGGAACTAAAGAGATAGAAAAAGAAACACAAAATGCGACATGGTCACTGGGATGAGTTAACAACGAGTGTCCGCCACTAGTCACAACAGCTCAGTTCATTCGACAAAAGAACTACCTCTTTTTGAGAAGTGCAATCCATGGCAGGCTGACGTAGGTTTTTTTTTTTAAGACCATGGTCTTTCTTGGGGACCTTCGACGCAAAAATTTTGGTCTGTCTGTCTGTCTGTCTGTCTTTACATTTGTCTGTTTGTCCACTCTTACCAGCATCGAGTACTTGAAACGGCCGACCCCATCCGCAGTGACCACCAATGTTGCTCAAAGTTGAGCGTTCGTGCTTGTGCGATTGTCATTTAAAAAACAATTATTACGCACGCCTGGGGCATCCTAACAACGCGCATATATTCTGCATATGCATCTCTTACTAAAAAAAGCATAAATAAGTTATTTTATGGACCGTAGTGCTTATCACGCTGCGCTTACCATGCAACGCTTGCACGGAACGGAGAGTGTTTTCAACGCTTCGCTAAGACGAGATGGTGGTGGCACCTACCCGTCGCCTCGCGTTCTACACCTTATCACCTCTGAGATGGGCGCGCTCGGCCACGCGCTTTGTTTTCCAAAAAAAAAACTGCCAGATGGCGCTCATGTTTCACGTGTGACGTGAAATCGGGAATGGATGTAATCCAATCGGGAATGGATGTAAATCAAAGGACTGTAGGACGCCTCGCGTTGGGTGCTCACGGGAAGACGACAAACGAGGCTGTAAAGGGCGATATGGGGTGGGCAGGTTTTGAGGCGAGGGAAGCGCAGAGCAAAATAAGGTTCGAAGAAAGGCTAAGAAATATGAAGGAGAGTAGATGGGCAGAGAAGGTGTTCCGTTATTTGTATAGGAAGAGCGTGGACACACAGTGGAGAAAAAGAACTAGAAGACTCACTAGTAAGTATACGGCTGGTATTGTAAGCCATATGTCAACAAAGAGCGTTAAGGGAAAAGTCAGGGAGGCGGAGAGGATTTACTGGATGGCAGCTATGGAGAAAAAACCGGCTTTGAGTAACTACCGAAAGGGCAAAAATGAAATAAGGAGGGAGGCATTTTACGATAATTCAAGGGGAAGCGCTTTACTGTTTGAAGCGAGATCGGGTTGCCTTAGAACGCGTAGTTATAAAGCAAGATTCAGTAAACAAGAAGAACAATGCACATGCTGCGGGAAAGATAAGGAAACGGCGGAGCATGTTCTGATTGAATGTGGAGATATCCACCCAGGTGTACGTTTGGGCACGAGCCTACAGGAAGCCTTGGGTTTTAGGGACACCAATGGAAAGCTGAACACACCCGCGATTGAAATAAGTAAGAGACGGTTAGAGTATTGGTGGCAGAAAATTAGAGAGAAAGGACAAAAATAAATATTGGAAAAATAAAATATGGACAGTGTGCCGTAAATGGCAGAGAACTTAAGCTGAAAATTTACCTTTTTTCCATTAAGATAGAATTTATCGAAGTAGAGGCATTAGGCCAACATAAAAAAAAGAAAAAAGTTTTTTTTTTTTTGTCGAGCCTGGTGGCATACTTGTCACCACCCCGTTATAAAGGGGACGCTCATAGCATCCATCCATCTTCCATCCATGACGTGTCTTGATGCGCTCGTTCGCCTCCGCTGCACGCTCGAGGCACTCTAACGCAGCGCCTCCGGAATACCATTAACCAATTTTCTTGCACAGAACACCAAATAAATGTTTTGTTCACTCTCTCCACGCGCAAGACTATCGTCTTTCGACGACATTTGCAGAATACATGCAGATACGTGGCCAATTTTTTCTTGACCCGGAATGCTTCGCAGAGTCCGCGCTCAATCTAATTTCGATATCTTTAGAAGGCCTCACAGTCATTGGCGAGTGAAGCCACAGCAACTAGAAGAGTGGAGCACGCATAAAAAACCTCGTGAGATGTGGAGTTATCACAAGCCTTCTCAATAGTGCATTCATGTGGTCCGGCCCCCTTTCATGCGCCTCGGCAACAAAGGGAGCTTTTAAGAGGAAGCAATCAGAAAAACACAGCACAGAAACGACAGAAAGCGTCTTTGATCCTTTACGTTCACAGCGTATGTCAAGCGAACAAAAAAAAAAATCGCGCAGAGCGAACGTATACTTTGTTTTTTTTTTTTTAGCTCTCCGTCAGCCCGGCCGCTTGTGTAAACGAGTAAACTCTGAGTGCCCCAAGAAACTCGCATATGTCAAGAACCACATGACACACCACATCGAATCCGTAGACAATGTCGTATACGGCATTCCCTTGACATGTGGCCGTTTTTGTACAAGGGCAAAATCGGGCGCTGCTTGAAGGACCGTCTTAGAAAAAAAAAAATGCGTGCGATATTCGGCCTTGAGCTGTCAAAAAGCGGCACCTTGACACCACATTGTTCTTTGCGTGGCTTCGCTGCACTCTTTTTTTTACTGTGATGCCCTCTCAAGATATCGAAATAGGGTCGAACGCAAAATCGGCGCAGCATTATAACACGGCATATACGCGAAGTGAACGATGACTAGTGGGTGAAGCAGTGGGATCGTTCGGTGCTATACCGTAAATCATGCGTGGCACTCGCCACTCACGCATGTAAATCAGTGCCAAGTGGCGCACAATTATACGCAATGTTTATTGGTCATTGCTCCTATATTGTGTCAAGCTGTGAATTTCGTTTTGCCTTCACTACTTTGTCGTATTGTTTACTCATAGCCTGAACTTGGCAAACACGAGGTCTGGGCACGTTCTCCTGGTGGTTATTGGTTGTTTCCAGTCATACGAAATGCATCGTACAACAATTAGAGATGTCATGTATACTGCACAAGCCAGTCGTTGTCCGCGATCGTCTTCATCTTCATCATAGTCATCGGCATCATCGTCAATGTTCAGCCAGCTCCAGGCGGACACTGAGGAAACAGCGAAGCTATGGGGTTGAATCACGTGACACAAAGTGGGTGACTGAATTAAGTGGGAAGGTGTAAAGGCAGTGGTGGTCGTAGTGCTTAGTTGTGGAAATATTAAGTAGTGAGAGCGACGGAAGGTGCGGCACATGTCCGTAGTGCATTTTGCAACTTTCTGCGTGAAAATGGGATAGTGTTTGTGTCGAGTTAGATGTGTTCTCCTGACTCGTGACAGACATTCTTTGTAGTTTCGTCACTGTGATCATGTGACAGTTCACATTTTTTTCGTGTATTTGTATGTAATTTTTTTATTTTGCTGTGTATTTTCGTTGCGGTGAACTTGCGCCTAATTGTTCGTCAGCGCTCGCGTTGTTCAATCTTTGGACTTATCCCCGTTCTCGCACTTGCTTCCTCGCAGCTTAGACAGAGCAGCGAGTAATATTTCAGCTGGCTTCCATGGTCTGGCCGCGAATTCAATGTATACACTGCGATGGGAACGCAGCGTGGTAGGCGAAGAAGAGCGTGTCACGAGGTCGTATACCGAAATAAAGCCACGCCGTTTGCAACTTTCTGGCGGCACTGACCGAAGACTTCGTCAGCTTTGTGCCAGGTCCGCCCTTGCGATCTGATGTCACCCGCAGAAAGCTGGATCCCAGCCCGTTGCTCGGCTCACGGTCGATAGAACAGCGCGATAAGCCTCTTGCACATTGCAACACGCTGAGTGCACATGCTATACTGCAAATCGGCGTCCCTGCGTACGGTATAGACCTATTCCAATGTTTGCGAAAATCAGTTGGAGCTGTAGACATACTGAGGCGCTTGTAGCGACTCCGCGGCGCCTAGGCTACGCCCAACTCAAAGCTCGCGACTGCTTTATATAATCACGGGACAACTGGCACGACACCTGCAAAGCTTCCTACGAGCACAGCCCGCCGGGAAGCCTCCCACTCGAACCTCTGCTATGCAACCACTGCTATATTACCACTACCTTCATTACCATTACAGCCCAAGTTACAGCCCACTCACTGTGAAAATCTCAGGTCATCCTTTATTTTGCGACGGCGTAGTGCCAGTGCATACGCGTCGTCACGAAATTAGCGCTAAAGTTGCCACTTTAACGCTCATTGGTGGCACCCACTCGAGAAAAAAAAAAGACGTATTTTCAGTGCCAGCTTGTACAGGAAAAGCACTCAGCGGTCCAGCGTATACCTTGAGTTCGAGCCATGCCGAAACGCAGGGAAGGCGAGCCGCAGGCCTGCGGTTCGTCGATCGTCGCGCCTGCGGCGCTGCTGGATGTGGGCGAGGAAATGTTATTGTATGCGCACGTGAAGAACTCGGCGCCCCCGAGAGGCCCTCGGAGGAAAAGTATACCGCATCGACTGAGACATGTGCAGCCCCGTGGAATCATTGAAGCACAGGAGCAAAATTACCGAAGAAGTTGCAAATTGCATTGCTTGATATTTTATTATTTATTTATTTATTTGGGCATTTTTCACAAAAAATGCCCACGAAGGGGGCAAAAAAAGAGAGCGTCTCCTCGCTGGGACCGCTCTTCGTGAGGCACCTCAGGCAGGTACAGCAAAGCAGTACATAGAAATATTCAAGATTATACATACAAATTATAACAACACGATTGGCACTTCAACAAGCGGGAGAATATCGGTTAAATATTAAAAAAAACGTTCCTTAGCGATAAATACAAGACGTTATCAGCACTATGAAGACATCTTGAAATACATACAATTTTTGCGTAACATGAAAAACAATGACAAATAAAAACGATAACAAACATAGTTCATACATTACCAATGTGAGGTTTAACATCCCAAAAACTGCCGTATGATTATGAGAGACGCCGTAGTGGAGGGCTCCGGAAATTTCGACCACCTGGGGCTCTTTAAAGTGCACCCAAATTTGAGCACACGGACCTAAAGCATTTTCACCTCCATCGAAAATGCAGCCGCCGCAGCCGGAATTCAATTCCGTGACCTGCGGGTCACCAACCGAGTACCATAGCTACTAGACCACCATGGCGGGGCAAGTTGCAAAACGCAGCACCTTTAGTTCTGCGCTAAAGAATACGAACATATGTAAGAAGACCGAACGTCAGAAGGTCGCAGGTTCGCTCCCTGCCGGCAGCAAGTCATCTTTTGCTCCATGTTACTGTGTTCACATCTATATCACAACAACTATAATGCACTTAAAAACAGTACTGTTAACGTCCCCTATACCACCATCCATCTCCTTCATTCTCTACTGGTATACATTAGAATGATATATGTTGATCTATACGGCTGAGATTCACCACAAAAATATAGTAAATCATGATGATATGAAAAACATATTTCAAAGTTTTCAATGAGCCGTGTCGGATAATTAAATGTAACCCATGCTTGCTTCCTCGCTAAAAGTGACAATGCACCTGACATCACCAAGATACCAACTGTAGATTGGTTGATGTAGGAGAGGTATCACTAGTGTCGCATCTACTGCCCCGATTTTCCACGTAGCCGCGCGTGCTACCTCACCATCCCTATAGACTGATTCGCATATGCGTAGGCAGAGAGGTGCCAAAAGGGCCACTGGAAGCCCGCCACCGCGATGCAACGAGGGTTTATCTCTCGAGACAAAATCCTGCCTACGTGTAAGCTACTGAAGTGTAGCCCTCGCGTCTTTTAAATAAGGCAGTGCGCCAGTGTAGAGGAAGACATCCATATCGCGTCCAGTGAAGCGAAGGCAGTTAAGAAACCGCTGGGCTAGCGATTGGGTTTACAGTGGTTCGGGGTGCACCTTAAAGACGACCTAAATGCGAGCTGACACGGTACGGAGATGGGATCTAGCAATAAACTGCTACACACGGAGAGAACGTCTGCGTCACCGGGCGGGGGTGCCTTCGCGATGGATTCACGCACTTATGCCCCAAGCCTGTATCTATTACGTCACAAGAGAACCCCCATAGCCCCACCACTGCTGCCGCGTGTATGTGTTTACTGCGTGAACGACATGATCCCTATATAAGGAGACAACGTATAGCAGCTCAACGGCCAAGGCTGTGGGCCAGAGGACGCCGCGGGTTCGCTTGCAGGCCGCAGCCATCGCATATCGACAGAAGTGTGAAATTCGAAAGCATCAGTGCACTTATATAGACGTCACACTGCCCAGGCGGCGCTGCGAAAAACACCGCCACCAACGCCCCCGTTGCCGCACTGGCCATAATTGGGTAGTGCACAGAGAGCCGTCCGCAAGCGAACGTGCATTGGTTTTCCTCTTTTTTTGGTCTTGAGGCACGGTTTTTTTGAAAATTAAGGACCTTGCAAGCTTCTTCCTTCAATCCAAGCTCACTTCATAAAAGTAGGAAGCTCATCAGAACGAAGCGCGGGCGGAATGCAAAATATGTTTAATTTATTTCGGCATTCTGCACCAAGCAATTTAAGTGTATGTGAGCATTCCATGACATCGAGTTCAATGCAAGCACTAAACTAAGTGCATACACGAACAATCTATGCGATCAGTGGTACGAAGCTCACTTTATCCGGTGCGATAGACCCTGGTGATTTTCGCTTTGCAGTTGCATTCTTGCTTGCGGTTGCTTGCAGTTGCTTCCTGTGCATTGAAATGTTTTATTAGGCATGTTCGAATGCTCTGTTGACGGTTGTCTTCCGTGTGTGTATACTGCAAATGGGGATGCATGCGTGTCGACTTTGTCAGTGTACGACGAAAGGCAAAACCGATGCCTCCGAGATAGCTCCGGTAATGCCGAAGACCAACGGCAAAAAAAGAAAAAGGGAAGAAAAAATTCGGCAGATCCCACGTACCTGAGAATCAACTTTATGCGAAGCACGCGGAGGGAAGGTGACCATGTTACATTTTTTTTTTTTTGAGCGACACGTCATGAAATGATGCTAAATATATGTACAAATGTTGCACGCAGAGACACATGTTGAATAGTTGCAGATGTTTATATAACCAGTTTTTCACTGCACAACGATGTCAGCTGGAAATGTGTTTTAGCAACACCAGAGGCTGATATGAAGCGCTGATGCTCGCGAAGATTGCCACTTGGACCTCCTTTTCCTCGCACGCCAGCGAGGAAAAGGAGGTCCAAGTGGCGCTCGGCGCGTCGGGCTGCTGACACCAGTGGAGCACTGGACTAAGGGCCCCACCTCCTTGCTTCCTTAACCACTCTTCATTATTTTTTTTCGTTTAATAAACGTTCTTCTCAACCATTCGTAAGTTACTAGAAAGAGTTTTGCAGGGCCCCTTTAAGCCCTACTGAACTATTTCTTTCCGGTGGATCTGTTTAATCGTTTGTTGCAGTTTCTGGCCATTATTCCTCAGTGTCATCTTTAAACTTTAATGCCATGATAATCTTTGTTCATATCTATTCCTGTGTCTTGCCAGCCTAATCATTTGCAGTGAATACCATTGGAGGGTTTAAATTCCCTTACCTGACGCCTTTTCTGATAGCAATTTTTCTTCTTGTGCAGAAACGACGTAGATATGTAGAGGATTTGTTAATGTTGGCTAACGTTAAGGTATTTTTTGCATTGCAGCTAAGCGATAACTGCAATAATATTTTGCCATTTACACCATGTCATATAGTGTAATTCATGTCGTAACATAAGTCATTAATTGGCCCACGTTTGCCATGCACGCGGTCGCATTGGGGGTGTAGTACGTCTTTAATAAAATGACCACGGTGGTTGCAGGATGAATGAATCTTGTCATTTTTGTCATTCCTGCCGTGACACAGACGACATATTTGTGCGCGAATGAACATGAACACGTGACTGTTCATTACGCCACCCTTTTATGTATCGGTCATACATGCACTTCATGCGTCACAAATTACTACCTGCAGCAAGTAACGAAACGGTAGCTAAGGAATTACGACGACGTCATGCACGTGCATTGGCGTAAGCCGAAATCTGTTTCGATGAACGCACGTCCTTGATCTGAAGTAGGGGCAGGGCAGGCGAATGTGGTCGGTTGTTACTTTGCATTCTGTCTTTCGTGGGAGAAAGAAATTTCGGGAGGGCGACCTGCCCGCTGTGCCACCCTGTGGCCACGCCACTGGTCTTGTTTGCATGATGTATTATAGTCTGGTACAAGTGCTATTCATGAATTATTCATGTTCTTCGTGTACGAACGTAATACCATGCCAATGTTGGTAGAAACCTCTAGCTAACGAAACATTCATGGGCATAAGCGTGTCCAGGGGGAGGTGAAGGTATGTCACAGCACCCCCCTTCCTATTGAGTCCAAGTATGAAGTACATTCGGCACACCTCACCCTTTCTGAGATAACTATAGACTATGCACCCCCTCCGTGCTCACGCCTATGACCACGGCATAACGAAGGCGTAGGCGGCTACAGTCGGTGATGTGTTGGCAGCAACCAGGCGAGACACGATCGGTGAGCGAAGTGTTCTCTCGCAGCTCTCAGATGCCGGAGAGCGTGCGCGGTCAGCTGACCATGGAGAAGACGCCGAGCTACCTGGTGCGAGAGCGGGTTCCCGCCAGGGTGCGCGCCATGTCGCCCTCGGTGAAGCTGGTGCTGGTGCTGCGGGATCCGGTGACGCGGGCCGTCTCCGACTACACGCAGGCCGCGGCCAAGGGACGCGCCAGGCGCTCCTTCCTGCACTCGGTCACCGACAACCGCACCGGAATGGTGGGTGCACTGGCTGTTCGTTGTGATCTCTTCATTACACACCGATTTGGTCCACAAAGTTTTTTGCGTAAGCGTGTAGCTTTACCGCATACCGTAGATGTGAACGCAAGACGCCAGGGGGATAGGCGGTGCTGTCTGGATGGGCCGAAGTAAATCAGACGAGCATACAACTGGTACTGCAGAAACCGAGAGCATGGCAGGGGCGTACGTAGCCAGGCTTTTTTTTCTTTGGGGGGGGGGGGGGGGCTCAACAATACTTAATGTATGTTCGTGATATGTGCGTGTAATATACGTAATCAAAATTGAAAAAAATTTCAGGTGGTTCGACCCCCCTCCCAAAATGGAGCCAAATTAAGGGTTGCTTGAACATCCCCCATCTCCGGTTCACTTCGCTCATGACGCATTGCCCTCCGCTGGCAGTATAAATGCTTGGAAGTGGCCTAATTTATCGAATGAGATGTCTTTCGAAAGTTTCGGTACTTCCTCAACGGCACTAGGCTAACACGAACAAACGCGTTTTTAATTGTGGTTTCAGAAGGTGTCCCAAGAGGTCGATACCATAATGCGATATTCCGTAAACCCAAATGCGCATAGTCGAATACCGGACACGCTAAAAGCTGTTGTTCAAAAACCTACCTTGGCATAGCTCTTGCCCACTGATTGTGCAACGGTGCAATATGTACGACCCTGTTTTATCCTCATTGGTTGAACTAATCTAATTACTAAAACACATCAAGTAGAACAGGTTACTACTGACTAGTGTTGGATTGTGTTAGCTCAAATGGGCTAGAAGTACTATAACTTAGGTTGTCAATGTAGCTCATTTCTTGGTATGGGCATCGGAAGAGAGTTGTCAAAAGGGTAAGCGACCGCCTCTCTCTGCCAGACTTCCACCCTTACCCTTTACGAAATGCAACTCGGCCGTGCACTCACCGACTCAGGATCCTGGCGACGCCTATGTTCAGTGGCTAATCTTCACTATTGGCACATTTGGGTGGTAGTCTGATGACGCGATGACTGTGTTTGAAAGTGGCAGATTCGACAGCTTTAAAGCTTTATACCGAGAACAAGCGTTTTGCCATTCTTATCATGAAATGGCCCCATTGTTTCAGAATGCTTATTTGCTATTTTACATCAATTTTTCGGGGCCTAAGGATCACTAGAAAACGAGCAGCCGAACGTTCCACAAGTGTTGCTAAATAAGTGCTAAATGAAGATAAATATTGGCTCGCTCATCGCTGTTGTTGGCTGACATTGGTTATTCACTGTGTTCATTCAATCTTAAGTCAATTATTACGTAGACTAGAAATTTTTCTGTGATAGTATATTTGTGCGCACAAGGCTCATTCACGTTGGCACCCGGGTCTCTAGAGAGCATTGAGCCCTTGCAGAGCTCAAGTCACGTTAAGCAGCCTTTCCGCAAGGGAAGCTTGCCACAAAAATGATACAATACATTTCATTGTGTAACCTGGTATGAATGTTTTACCACTGTATGTCCCTTAGTTCACGACGCTTGAAGTGCCCCTTGTGTAACAGGTAAAGGTTAATATATGTCTGTCGGCGTGGCTCAGCAAGATTCGGGATATGCGTACAGATACACTTGCGCAAAATTGTGACAGGAAAACTTAAGTGCCATCAGGTAGCCGCTCAGAGTCCAGGTCAACATTGATCTGTGCGAGTAGCCGTCATCGCATAGGACATAGCACTGGTAGCGTATCAGAAGCAGTATTCATGAGGTCGCTTAAAGTGGATAACATTCGTTGTCTCGCTTCAGGTTGACCGAAGCAAGCCGCTGGTTCGAGTCGGCCTGTACGATGAGCACGTGTCTCGCTGGCTAGAGTACTTCCCCCGCTCCAGCTTCCACTTCGTCAGCGGCGAGAGGCTGGTGGCACAGCCCGAGCGAGAACTGGCCTCGCTTCAGCGCTTCCTGGGCCTCAGGCCGCCCTGGGTCGGGGCCCGGCATCTCGTTTTCAACAGCACCAAGGGCTTCCCCTGCCTCCTTCGGGAGCCTGGCGCGACGCCCCACTGTCTGGACCCTTCCAAGGGCCGCCCTCACCCCAAGATCGATCCCGTCCTCGAGAGGCGGCTACGCGATTTCTACACACCGCACAATCAGCGCCTGTACAACATTATTGGCAGGGACCTGGAGTGGCCACCTTGAAGTACAGTGCCCTGTCGTTGAATGTGTTAATGCGTGAAGGGCGCTTGCAATGAAGCAACTTGCTACAAATCTCTGATGTGTATAGGCAGTGGTGTAGCTAGAACGATGACTGCACATCAACAAACTTTCGTATTATGCTAGCCGTCTCCTTGAACAATCTAGAAGGCCTTCAACCCACGATCGACACTTCATATTACAGAGGCCCCTTCGTGAATTTCACGGAAGAGTCACACGCCAGCTGTGCCATGCCAAAGACTGTGATTGCTGCCTAGAATCGCCCAATTAACGCATGCATGGTGAATGTTGTATATGTTACGCGTGCGTGCTTTTACAGAGCCGATATCTTTCATTGATCCTCGAACATTTCGCCATTGCGGCGTGGTGCTTCTTAACATCCGTGGCATCAACGTTGGAACTGTGATTGCGGACACGAAACCACCTGGCAGCACCAGTTCCTCACCCCTGTATAGAGACTGTATACGTCATGTTTGGTGGTGTATGTGAGAGACATTTCAGCGAGACCATGCGTACAGCTCGCAAACGCCGTTTTACCGTTTAGTCACCGTCGTAAGTGTGCATGCATATGAGACAGTACATGTATGCACATGGCGTGCAACACACAGATACGACACCGTTACAGCATAAATTTCACAGATTATGTTCAAGTGGGCGTTAACTTTGGCCGGAGCGGATTCGTAACCACCTGTATTCAGGTGGTGGTGGTAGATCTCTAAAAAATGATGCCGATAGTCTTAATCTCTTAATCTTGACAAAATCTCTTTGACGAAGACTCCTTGCAGTGACCTTAAAAATGAATTCTAGGAAGAGGCCATGCACTTGCGGTATCGGCACGTAACGCTCGCCAAGGCTGTGAAAGCAGCGTTATGCTCATCAGCCTTCGCACGAAATAACTTTTGAGCAGCCGGTCCGGTGATGTGTCGCAAGGTGCTAGACACTGTGCTGTATATATTTATGCTTTGGTTTAGCGTCAACACTGGTGTACCACGCCTGGCACACAAAGAAACTAAAGCACCGATATCACTGAGAGTAAGTGGCATTGGGAAACAGGAGTTCCTATACAGCGAAATCGTAATGGGGCTCCTTGCGCTATTGCGTCTTAGTAGAGCAGTTTAAGCTTAGTGTATGACCTTCGCAAACTTCACTATGAGTGACGCTGTACACGGCGATCGAAACCTGTGCAGTACCGGTGATGGCGTCAAATAGAAGCATAATGTTTTGTATGTTGCAGTGCATATGTCCGATATATATGCGGCTTTGGAATATTGTGCTTGCTGAGCTTGCGTGTGAAAATATAACCCATTTGGTTTCAGAAGTTTGTTTGAGAGAGTGTTCTCATCTTTTCCCCATTCCCGTTGGTGCCCTACGGGTGATCTCGTTTTCACACAACTATTGAACGCAGAAGCGTGGCCAACAAAGTTTTCAAGGGGACGAGGTGTTTAACCATTCTTTATGTATGTGCATGCGTTTGTACCTGTGCATGTATATATATGCAAGCAAAACTTAACAAAAATTTAGGAGAGGAGGGGGGGAGTCCCAAAGTTTTTATCCATTGATTCAAGGACTATATTGCAAACCACCAAAATTTGATCAATTAATTATTGCGCTTATGTCACATCAGCCATGGAAAACAGAAAAATACGCCTACATACAAGACACAAAAAGATGTGGATGGTACTAGCGCGTGAACGGGACCTGCAGTGGTGCTGTCCCCATCTTTCTTCTTGTGCCCTGCATGTAGGCGTACTCTTATATTTTTCCAATCTTACCAACTATTCCTCTACCATACTCTTCTTGAAGTCCCATCAGCAACGAGGCTACTCTCTTACCGAAGAAAGGTGACGATACCAGCAGCAGTATTACGTTAGCCGGTGTATACAAGTGGTAAGGCAGGCAACAGCAGTGAAGAAGTGCACGCGCTACCTTGTAAGAGGGTACCACGTATCATTGACACATTCATCATCGGTAACAACGCAATAACATTATGGACAACCAGCTGCACTAATGTGCACTGCTTGTATATAATTAAATATATGTGTCAGAATTCTATAGTAAAGACGTACGCGTGACCACACTAGTTGATAAACCACAGTGACATATATATTGTAAAGGAAAGCTCGGCGAAGGGGAACATAATACGGATGAAATATCCTGGTGGCGCCTACGTACAGCAGCACATCATTGTTAAGTCATAAAAGATTACTTACGGATTTGTGCGCCGCCAAAAGACAGATATGTTCACTATCCCCCAGATTTCCCCTTTCAATAAACCTTGCAATAATCACTGGTCCTGTGTGCATTCTTGTTCGTGTCCACTTCGCACCGTTTTCCAAAATGGATACGTACCGCCTGGCTTACTACCCGCCAAGGTGGTACAATGGTTGTGGCACTCGATTGCTCACCCGCAGGTCGCGAGATCGAATCCCGGCCGCAGCGGCCACATTTTAGGGGCGAAGCTTTTTATAGCGGCACCCGTTCGTCCCTCGTAGCCGTTGTAGTAGCGTGTAACAAGTGTAACATTTTAGCCTCCAAGGTGGTGCCGGTGAGATATTTCTTCTGTGCGTTGTTGAACAACAAACGATAGTGCTCAATGTACATGCCAATGGCTGCTAACGGGGAAAGAGATACAGGAGCATTCGGCTTTTAGTTAACGCGCACGCTGCGAATTTTTTATTGTTCAACAACGCACAGAAGACAAGAAAGGGTTGCCACGTTATACTCGCTGGGAGTAACCTCCTAGGTTTTAGAAAGGTTTAGCGAGAGTTGGGCCGTAGTGCCATAAATACAGCGAACTAGTATATACAATGAACTCGAGGTGGTTAAAGGTGGGAAGTAGACACGAAGCGCTAGCCGTAAGAAAATGTGTGTGTGCCTCCTCTCGTTCAGTCCTTGGAATGTCCGCTGGATGGCGGTGCTTCTATGTGAGGAATATATTGTTACGGATGTGATGGGTTTATTTACACTGAAAAATGTCAGCGATCTACCGTCACTGCCGAATCATCATCGCTCGAAAGCGTCCGATTTCCTCTTCTTTCTCGCTCTTTCAGTCCGCGTTACATTTTCCTCCGGGCCAGACGAAGCTTACCGAGCGAGAAGCAATCGGTTGTTGTAGGGCTTCAATCGGGCAATGTACACAATTCGCGGCTCGCGCGAACGCCGGTTCTGAGCTGTCACTTTCGCAACAGCGTAAGTGATGTCACTTAAGCACTGAGTAATGACGAATGGTCCTGAGTACTTAGAGAGAAACATCTGGCAAAGTCCCTTCTTTCGAACAGGCGCCCACAGCCAAACCAAATCACCTGTAGCGAAAGTCACGGGCGGGTGTTTTGCGTCGTAACAGTCTTTCGCGCGAGCGTGGGCGGTAAGAGTTCGGAGCCGAGCAAGTAGACGAGCTTCTTCGGCGCGACACAATGTCTGCGCGACACTGGCGTTTTCGTTCGTCGAAAATGGAAGCATGGTGTCAAGGAAACTTTGGGGATGACGAGCATAGAGAAGAAAGAAAGGCGTATAACCCGTGACTTCGTGTTTCGTGGTATTAAAGGCGTATGTAAGAAAAGGTAATACGGCATCCCAGTTCTTGTGATCCGCTGCGACGTACATTGAACGCATGTTGATGATGGTACGATTGGTGCGCTCAGTGAGGCCGTTGGTCTGAGGATGGTATGGCGTAAAATGGCGATACTGACACCCGCAAAGCCGTAGCAACTCTTCGACAACGTCAGCAGTAAACTGTCGGCCGCGATCGCTTATCACCACACGAGGGGCCCCGTGACGAGGTATGATCGAGTGTAGAAGCAACCATGACACATCAGATGATGTGGCTGAAGCAACCGCCATCGTTTCAGTATACCGCGTCAGGTAATCTACGCACACAATAATCCAGCGGCGGCCGGTGGTAGACTTGGGGAAAGGGCCAAGTAAATCTATACCGACGTTTTCGAATGGTGATGTCGGTGGCTTAACCGGCTGCAGTGGGCCGGCCAATGGTGTGGTAGGTTGTTTGTGGCGTTGGCAGACATCACAACTTGCGACGTAGTGCTTGGTGGTCTTCTAGAGTCGAGGCCAGTAAAAACGTTGTCGTATACGGTGAAGCGTTCGGGCAAATCCAAGGTGCCCAGACGTGATGTCATCGTGCATGGCTTGGAATACCGCAAGACGCAGGCATTCTGGCACGACGAGGAGTAGTGTGGAACCATGGCTGGAGTAATTCTTACGATATAGTAGGGCGTCATGAATCACGAATGGCGTGGCGCGTTTAGAGCTACGAGCCACATCAATCATTGGTTTCAGCGAAGGGTCACGCTGTTGCTCGTGACGGAAGACGTCCAAATTTGGGAAGTTGGATTGCGGCCAGGTAGTTGTCGAAATCATCATCAGCATCCACAGTCGGAGATGGAAGACGAGATAAGCAGTCGGCATCTGCGTGACATCGACCGCTCTTGTAAGTCACATAATAATTATATTCTTGAAGCCGTAAGGCCCAGCGAGCCAACCGACCAGCTGGGTCACGTAGTCCGACAAGCCAACAAAGCGAATGATGATCTGTGACGATCTTGAACTGCCGGCCGTACAAATACGGTCTGAACTTTTAGACGGCGAAAACAACTGCAAGACATTCCAGTTCGGTGACCGTATAATTCCTCTCCGTCTTAGTGAAAGTACGACTTGCATACGCCACGACGTGCTGGCGGCTGTCGTGATACTGAACTAGCACGGCACCAACACCGATACCACTTGCATCTGTATACAGTTCCGTGAGTGCCTCCGGGTCGAAATGGCGCAAGAGGGGCCCGGAAGTAAGCAAATACTTCAGCTGCTCGAAAGCAGCCTCACACTCAACGGTCCATCGGAATGGAGCGTTTTTGCGGAGCAACTCTGTCAGGGGATGAGGAAGCTGGGCGAAGTCTTTGATAAACCGACGAAAATAAGAACACAGGCCCACGAAGCTACGGAGATCCTTCACAGACGTCGGTTGCTTGAAGTCTCGGACAGCACTGATTTTGTACGGGTCTGGTCGTATACCGTCCCTGTCGACTAGATATCCAAGCACAAGGGCTTGACGCTCAACAAAATGACACTTCTTTGCGTTTGAAACGAGACCAGCTTGTTTGACGCAATCTAGAACAACGCTAAGCCGATGGTTGTGCTCGTGGAATGTCTTGCCAAAAATAATTACATCATCGAGATAACACATACACATCCCCAATTTGAGACCGCGAAGAATGAAGTCCATGAATCGCTCGAAGGTAGCTGGGGCATTGCATAAGCCAAACGGCATAACGTTGAATTCAAATAACCCATCAGGCGTGACAAAAGCAGTCTTCTCTTTGTCAGACGGATGCATTGGTATTTGCCAGTATCGAGACCTTAGGTCGACGGACGAAAAGTATGCGGCCGAGTGCAGACAATCAACAGCATCGTCGATGCGTGGTAGCGGATACACGTCTTTCTTTGTGACGGCGTTGAGACGGTGGTAGCCTACACAAAATCGCCAAGAGTTGTCTTTCTTTTTTACCAATATAACAGGAGCTGCCCAGGGACTGCTTGACTCTCGAATAACGCCTTTCTGCAGCATGTCGTTGACCTGATCGGCGATCACTTACCTCTCTGACGGGGATACGCGATAGGGTTTCTGGCGTATTGGTGTAGCATCTCCCGTGTTGATGCGGTGGTGCATACGGGATTCGGACAACATGGAACAACGCTAGTTTTGAGCGAAATGAAAGACTCCCGCGTAGCGTGTAAGTACCTCTTCAAGGACATTCTGCTCGGAAGAAGGCAACGACTTATTGATCATATGTTTAATCTCGGCTGAGTAGTTGGGCGCAGTCTGACTGATGGCTGGAGACTCTGAGACCATTCTGACGTCAATTGTGGCCTGCTCCTTGAACGTTCCCAGTTTGAATCCGGCTTGTAGAACAACAGGCTCTGAGGATGCGTTGAGCGCCCACAAGCAAGCATGTCCGTCGATGGGTGTAAGGACAGACCGTGGGACCAGCACATTCTTCTTGATGGTGTTTGCATGATCAGGCTCCACAAGTCCAGTGCAGGGTCCTGAGCGGACATGAGAAGAGCATACGGGTACAAACACTGCTGTCCGACCAGGGATCGTCACATCTTCAGACAACGAAAGAGCATCGATGGGCAGAGTCGGAAAATCGTCAACTATTGCAGCGGGCAACGTATACTTTGCAGAAGAATCTCTCCAGTTCCACAGTCAAGCGTAGCGCCGCATTCATGAAGGAGGTCTATCCCTAAAATGATGTCATGAGTTGAACGAGCCAGTACAGTGATTTCAACTCGGAAATTTTTGTCCACCAATCGTGAGTACAACTGAACAAATACCAACAGGGCATAACGCTTCGCCTCCAACTCCACGAAAAGTTTTATTGCGATTCCACGCGAACATGACTTTGTGACCCAAGAAACGATGTTTGAAACAAAGGCTCATAACCGAAACAGCAGCACCAGTGTCTACAAGAGCAAGAGTATCTACACCGTCTATACACACACGCACTTTGTTCATCAACATCACAGCAGAAGGAGGAATTGGCGAAACTGACCGTCCCGCGACCGCACCTTCATCGGTCGCACCAGTTAGTTTCCCTGCTGATGCGGGGAAGGTGACCAACGACGCGGAGACGGCGACCGGCGGGACCGTGTCGGAGGCGGCGTCAGGCTTCGCTCGGAAGCGGGGGACTCGCTGCGAAATTCGTTAGGCCATTCCTTTCGGGGACGGTGGTCGGCCGAGTGAGAGGTCCAGGTTTCGTGCATAAGAGGCGGGTGCGTCGAAAAACGTGGCGGTGCAGGTGGCCGTCTGGGACAGAAGCGCGAAATATGCCCTGGGAGACCACATGTGTAGCAAACGGGGACTTGTCGGCTTACATTAGCAGAAGTAGAGGTGGCAGAAGTACGCGGAGACGGGCCGTGCTCCGCAGGAACATTTTGTGATGACGCATAGTAATCTTCTGGTAGCGGCCTGGTTGACGACGGTCGGAGTTCCGCAGCGGCACGTTGAGATGATGACATCCGGTGGTGGCCACGACCCGTCGGGGAAAACGGAAGCCGCGGGGTAAAATCTGCAGTTTCTGTGAGTGGTCGGTTTTCTACGTGGCGCTCTCGCATCCAGTAGGGAGGTGGTTCGGGGCACGTGGCGAACGAGCATTGGTGGTGAACGTCACCTGCTTGAAGTCGTACGAGCTCTTCTCCTTCCTCGCTTTTTCAGTCCGCGTTACAATATGATGAAAAGATGCGAGATGGTGGTACTTGGAGTGTTGAATAGGTGGACGAACGAACACACAGACAGATGCATGGACGGATGCACGGATGGATGGGCAAAGGGATGGACGCAGGGAGGGGCGCACAGATGAACGTGCGGACGCACGAACAGACGCACGCACAGACGGGTGGTTGGATGCACGGGCGGCCACACAGACGCACGCATGGATGGACGGAAGCAAGAACGAATGGACGGACGGATGCTTCGCCCCACTATCCATCATTCACTCCGTGGATATGCTGCCATTTTTTTATGGAGGTAGAAGTACTTGAGGTTCGTGTGCCTATGCATTTAATATAAGTGTTTGTTAGGAACCGCAGGTGGTCAAAATTTTACAGAGCCTTGTGCTATGACGTCTTTCATAAATATATCATACTTTTTTTGGGACATTGAATTTTTTTCTATCGGCGGGACACGGAGCAGGGGGGGGGGGTAGTAAAACTAATTAGTAAATGGATTGATTGAAATGTGGGGTTTAACATCCCAAAACCACCATATGATTATGGGAGACGCAGTAGCGGAGGGCTCTGAAAATTTCAGCCACCTGCGGCTCATCAACGTGCACCTAAAGGTGAGCACACGGGTCTACATCATTATCGCCTCCATCAAAAATGTCACCGCTGCAGCCGGAATTCAATACCGCGACCTGCTAGACAGCAGCCGAGTACCTTATAGTTACTAAACAACCACGGTGGGGCGTAATATAATGATAATGTCTTTCAATATATGTACGCCCTTAAATGTATTTGAACATTAAACTGGGTGAGACACTAGTGAACATGCTAAATTTCCTAGATCTCGGGAGGTTGTCTGGTTACAACAATACGTTACAAACATAGGAACCTTAAAAAGAATGAGCATACGATGCCCTTCATTTGCCTTTAGAATGTCGCTTTTGGAAACGATAAGTAAGCTTCAACGTACTCGAAGTTAAAGCGTCATTAGTTAAAAAAAAAGGGGGGGGGGGTGATTTCGCAGGCTCAATCTCTTGTTTCACCCAGCCTAAACAAAAAATATGTATGAAAACTACATTCTTGAAAGCTTTCATCCCCGAACTTGGGATTTTAGAATAACGCATCCAATGTTCTACCAACTGAGAATGGGACGGCCACCTAGTCAAGAGGAGGGGGGGGGGGGGGGGGGGAGCGCAAAGTCAGCCCTCTACATTGACATAATAGGGAGGGTGGGGAACTTCAACAAACCTTTCCCCCCCCCCCCCCCGAAGGATAACCCTGCGCACACCAATGCCAGGGAGGCCATAGGCGTGCCCAGAGTTCCCCTTTAGGGATTCAAATTAAGGTTCGTCACAGCAACCCTCCCCCTTCCCTGTTATCTCCATGTACGAAGCTGGCTTTGCGCCCCGATAGGACATAGTTGTGGTTTCCTGCCATTGTTTCTACGTTTACGAAAACCCAGACGACAAAAAGTTCTATTTCAACGTGGAGTATCCAAGAGTTCAGCTGAAAATATTACCTCTTAAATAATTCAGCTATATTCAGCTCACAGCCCATGAATACCCCGCAAGGAAGTGACTTAAAGGGACCGACAACTGACTCTTTTCGATCCAATTTTTTTGTGCGCAACATAAAGCTTAGCCTTCGTAGTGATTGTTGCTACAGTAGTTAATCCCAAGAGCTCATATAGTCAATTTATAAGCAGTATTTTTTTATTTGAAAGGCTCTGAACACGGCAGTAGTACACTCTTAACGGTAGTGCCTTTTCATCCGGCAACGCTGAGTATTGATAGCGATGCCAGTAGCCTTTCTGGTGGCTTATGCATGTTGTCGTTGTTCTTATTTCGCAGGATTTCCTGGAACTGTGCTTAACCAAGTTATTCTTCGCTTTACATTTATTTTCGAAAATAACAAGCCGTTACAATGAGACGGTGTGGCTCTATAGAGCTTCCCTGCATTTGTATCGCGTCGCCAGGCCAAGTAATCGAAAACGGAACTCTGCATATGTCACGCAATGGCAGCGCCACTTTAATGCGTACTATTAATGCAAGCCTATACGTATACTTATATAAAATATTATCGTTTGCTATAAAGAATCAAACAACATTTCAGTACCAATCAATAAATTGTTGACCGTGCACATTAACTCATGGTCACGTGACAGAGCATTCAAGATAGTTTATGTTTTTTGCCACCAGAGACGCCACAGGCTATTCTTCGCGATTGGTAGAGAAGGAATAAAAATAAAATTCCTCTTCCCACGAAAAAAAAACAGGGTTGGTTTGAGTCACTATAAGGGACAATCTTTCCATCCGTCCAGTCATCTCATTTCATGTTCTGGGCAGTATAGTCTCTCTAAGTTCCAGCTGGATACTTATGCACTTTAAGCGAAATTTTTTAACGACCGTACGTCTTCTTCAGTTAAAAAGTTCATTTATGGTTTACTAATAAGGAGTGAAAGTGGGGTTCAGTTTTTTGGAGTAGCTTTGGAGTGGTAGGTGAGAAGCGTTGGAGTGATTTTGGAACATCAAAAGCTATGTTTTAGAGCAGTGCAAGTAAATTTTGAAGTAATTTCTAGGGTAAAATTTATTTTTGGAAATTTTCAATTTTGTAGAAACCCAGAAAATTCCACTACGTTTTACTTAGCATAATGATGAACAGGCCACACCCACAATTCAATTCTATATGCTGCGTCTGATTCGAGGAGTTTGCAGACCGACGCATTCGACGATCCCCGACACCTGTATAGACTTTGTCCCTCGCTCCACCCGTCCCCCGGCAGTCCGTGGTGCTGGCATGAGAGAGTTGACATGGCGCATACACTTTGGGAGTGAGAGTGTGGTGTTCGCCGCCACTGCGGGGATCAGAGTGAGTGTACTCCAAGACGGCTTGCTGAGTGGTGGCGAACCGCTCTTCTCAGCCCATGTGCAGTTGACCTAATCTGGGCTGTCCAGCAAGCCAGGGCTATCGCCGAGGACATCGCACAATGTTCCGCGGATGACAGCTCCTGGAGGCAAACCTAGCCCGAATCCCTCGTTAAAGCCTTAATGCCTACACACCCACCCACCTATGAGGAAACATTATACAGACATGATTTAAGCGTTGCCCAGAAAAGCTACACTTCACTGCCGCTAAATTCCGTGCAGGCGCCCTTTCCGATTCCAGCGGTAATGTCACGTTGTTCAATCGGTGCGCATTCCTTTCCCTCCCGTACCCTTTCTTCGCACCCCGATCATGCACGCGTCAATGCAATAGTGCGCTGCTGTAATCCCGTCTAATCGTGCTTATCAGCCCAATTTGTAAGCACCTGTGGGTGAAATAGATTGATTCTATGTTCCCTGGGCTTATAGGCCATGCCCGAAACTTATCGCAAGACACCCATGACAACCTTCAAGATCACGTGAACCAAAGCATGGCCTTTGAGATCTGCATTCTGAGATTGTACTAAATACTACACAGTCTGCTAAAGTAAGGCTTCTGAGCTCGGTGCTTAGCGCCGTTGCGTTGGCACATTGGAGGTGCTTCTGTGCTATACGTTCCCCGCTTTGTGATCGCGCTGCCATCGCGTTGATCTCGGTGGGGGCAGCTCTTGTAATGCGTCGGGCCATGTGATAAGCTAGAAGACGTCTCAGGAAGCCCACGTGCTCTCGTTTTTTGTTAATTTCATATTGAACCCAAGGAGGGTGAGAATAAATGAAAAAAAAAAAAACATAGGATTACTTCTGAAAGCCCCACAGCCGACATGGAATCCGAGAGAAAAATAAACATATGCGCTGCACTGCGCAGATAAACCTGACTACTTTTTCGCGTTTTTTTTCTTCCACTACATTCATTGACAAAACACCAGCTGTCTTGCAAATGAGAAGGGAAGATAATGGATGTGCTCACGAAACTCAGTTGCCGCAGTTATGACAACAGAAAAATTGCTGAACAACCAATTTATTGCAGCTAGCCCTCTCCTGCCATTTACCTATATTTTAGGGACCATAATTTACCACTCGCTAGCTACTTCACATCATCATCAGCGTCACGGCTGTGCTCAAGAGCGCGCTAAGTTACAAGTGATGGACCACTTGATCCAGCCACGTCGGGGACCAAAGCAGCGCTTCAATGCACCAATAGATCGCTTAGGAGCAATTTGGCCCACTAAAGCGTTTTGTGGTAGCATGACGCAACAGAAATGGATTGGCGCAGCATGGTGCAAATATCGCAGCAATTCCACCTCTGTACAGTGATGGAGGTGACATTTTGATTCTCAGAGCAGATTCTGAAGCAGAAGAAACAGTGCTCTGGAGTGGTCAGAAGTGTCTTTGGTGCAGAAAGAAATTGTAGTTTGGAGCAGCTATTCGTACATGTTTTCAGAGCAAGCAAAATATTCGAAATGAACCCTGGAGATTATGTTTCGCATAACCCAGGTGTTTGTGCAGGCGTCCATAGGAGTACATCGTCGCCAAGTCGATAGTGAACGAAGTGGTAAGTGGCATACTTTCTTCACGAATGTCTGTTTAATTCCATTTACAGTAGGCTAGTGGTAAATGGTGTATATACAAATGCAGTGCCTTCATCATTATCATCATCACTCATTAGTCCCCACATTTCGTCTCTCGAGCTGCTCGTGCTCGGAGCTCGAGGCGCGTGCTACATTATAATGAGTCCTCACGCCTGGCGCCTAGGCAACACCGACTAAATTTCAAGGCCGAAAGGCTGCCGCAGTGACGTCAGAGAGTGGAGGCCCAGTTACGCCGCGAACGCGGCGGAAAGCCGGTGTTTCGTTCGCGTTTTAGGAGAACCGACGCTCCCGCTCTCGCAGCTGCTGCGGCTTGATTGGGCCGAATAAAAGATGTGGAAAAAAAAGTCTTACTGAGCATGCTCAGTTGGGTAACTGGGCCTCCAACTTACGACGTCACTGCGGCAGCCTTTCGGCCTTGAAATTTAGTCGGTGTTGGCCTAGGACGGAGGCGGCCGCCACCACTCCACTTTGACCTTCAAGAATAAAATGGCGGGATCTGCCCCTCGCTACTAGTGGTGACCCGAGGAACACGCCCTTCACCGAGTGACCCGCTGCCGTGCTTCAGCGATTCTGCCTGCCAGTTTTTCTATCTGGACTACCTCAAAACTTAAGTATGGTTTAGGCAGCTCGACACCGTTCTCACCACGAATGGCGTTACGGACCAGCCGCTTATGCCCGCCATCTTACTCGACGCGCTGCCGGTGGAGTTTATTCATCTCGCTGGCACATCAAGCTCAAGCCCACAGCCCTATAGTCACCTATACTATGCGGTGCTGCCCTGTTACGGCCTCACCTACCGCCCGCTTCCGGGCTCCCGTGACCTCCGGGTTTCTCAGGCGTCACAGCGAGCGGCACCAACTAGCTGGCCCGCAGTCCTGCTTTGACTATGACTTTACTCTCTTGGCTACGTCACATCACACCTCACAATCGGTCACCAGCGCAATAGGTTCTGCACCCAACCACCCACCCAACGAGATTCAAGACGTTTGTGCCACATTCAACCCATCAGCCACGAAGTGCGTTTCTTCGAAGTCTTCGGCCGATGATCCTTCAGGCACGCTCGCCATCCACACGTTTTCTCCGACCTCCACAGCCCACGACCCTTCGGACGTGTCAGACTCTACGACGGCTACATCGCCGCACGCCCCGGAGTCCGCCACGCCTACTGACATCGCCATGTCTGCTATTCACCCTGCGGGCACGGACGCTTCACCGTCCACGATGTCCGAAGGCCACTCTTTACCAACTTCAACGCTCTGTGTCTCCTGCCAGCAGCGACCATTTTCGCCCTCACGGTCTCCCGCAGCTGAAGTTAAAGCTTCCAGCCATCTAGGGCCAAACTTCCGAGACGATGCGACAATGACCAATGCTCCTAAAGATGACGTGCCTGGTCTGCCTATGGCACAGCAGACCACACATTGCACGCCTGCCATAGAGGCAGCCATCATCTACGCCAACCTGCGCATGAGCCCTCGTGTGCCAATCACGAAAGTCGCTTCTACGAGTCTATATATGCCCCGACTGTCCCTCTTCCTGAATTCACGCTTGCTGTGTGCCATGACGAGTTCCCGACTGAGAACGCGAACCAGCCGGCGTGCAACTGGAATACAGGCCGGCTCTTAGACACATCACAAGCCTCCTCCACCTTGGCCCAACGCGCTTACCGGTCATGTATTGTACCCACCACTACAAGCATTGCGTGCAGCATCGTCTTTCGAGTACAGCGTTTCCGCG
Organism: Rhipicephalus microplus; assembly: GCF_013339725.1. NCBI lineage: Eukaryota > Metazoa > Arthropoda > Arachnida > Ixodida > Ixodidae > Rhipicephalus > Rhipicephalus microplus. Next base: position 40,018,431 of record NC_051174.1, read on the forward strand.
TCTGCGAACTCGTATACCCGTGTTCTCTATAACCCGTGTCGAAACTCCAGCCACCATAAGACGCACAAAAAATCGTTGCACCACCACCGGCGTCCACAGCGGCACTATCAATCCACTGCCAATGTTAGCGGCCAAACCGAAACAATGACCGGCAACGTTCACAGCGGCATTCGCTCATGCCACTTGGTGCGCACATGAACGCACTCACTAAGCCATCGGGGCACCTGCTTGTCTATATTGACGCACCGGTGCCTTGTTCCTCGGCCACTACTTCCAGTGCTGACCACGGGAACAATCATGAAGTCCCTGCGCCCTTTCACGTAAACGGCTTGGACTTCCCAAACGAACACCGTACGGATTGCCGTTCATGTATATAGCACTTTTCTCTCTCTTTCTTTTGTGCATGCCTTTCAAATCGCGCAAATTGCTAGAGAGGAGCAATGCTGCGCCCTTTTCTTCATCATCATTACTCATTAGTCACCACGCGGCAGCTCTCGGACTGTTCGTGCTTGAAGCCAATTGCAGCTGAAGACACGTGCTAGAACGAGTCCTCGCGCCGGCAGCTGCCACCGCTTTGTTTTGATCTCCAAGAATAAAGTGGCGAGATCCCAAGTGTCTTTCCGCTTCTAGCTACACATGGCTCGCCGTTAGAGAGATGGACAGAATGAGTGGTAACCCACACTATTTAGAACTGTAGCGCGACGACAGATTTGGCCAGCTGGCCGCGCCGAAAAAAAAATGGCAGCATATCTACGGAGTGAATGATGGACAGTGGGGCGAAGCATCCGCCCGTCCATTCGTTCTTGCTTCCGTCCGTCCATGCTTGCGTCTGTGTGGCCGCCCGTGCGTCCACCCGCCCGTCCGTGCATGCGTCTGTTCATGCGTCTGCACGTCCATCTGTGCGTCCGTCTTTGCGTTCGTCCATGCGTCCGTCCCTGCGTCCATCCGCCTGTGCAGCCATCCGTGCGTCCGTCCATGCATCCGTCTGTGTGTCCGTTCGTTCACCTATTCACCACTCCTAGTACCACCATCTTGCATCTTTTCATCATATTGTAACGGGCTAGTAAAAGGCAGAGAAGTAGAGGAAGACGAAGAGTCTTGGCAAGATCGCAGTGCGCTGCCGCGAAAAACCATCGCTCACCTCTTGTAAATAAAGCCATTTCATCACAGCTCGCTGTAACAGTTGTGGTGGAAGTGCTGGGTAATCGACACCCGAAGACGGAGGCTGAACCGCAAGTTCTTCGACGGAGCCGTCGACTTGCTGGACTTCCACCGAATCCATCTGAGCTGGACATGTCCCACAACACAGATGAACACCAACCCCTCTCGACTTCTGCGCCGACCAGTTCGGCTCCACAACTGAGAGATGCTCGTCCTTTCGCCGGCAGACCTGATGAAGACGTCGAGGCTTGGCTCATCCATTACAAACGGGTGAGCGCTGCCAACAAATGGGATGCCGCTTCTCAGCTTCTGTACGTCGCGTTCTTTCTGACGGATACTGCATTGATGTGGTGCGAGAATCAGGAGGAAACGCTAACGACGTGGGACAGATTCGTTTCTGAGATCAAAGAGCGTTTCGGCGACCCAACAACAAAAAAGAAAAGAGCAGAACAGACGCTAGTGCAACACGCTCAAGTGCCAGGTGAAACTTGCACGACCTACATTGAGGAGGTAATAAAGCTATGTAGCGTCATTGACTCCAGAATGTCTGAGGAAGACAAAGTCGGGCACATTCTAAAAGGAATCGCCGAGGATGTTTAGTTTCCTCATCGCGAAAGACACCATGACATCTGTCGCCGATGTCATTCGCCATTGCCGCACTTTTGAGCAACTGAAGACAAGGCGCATCACGCCGAAGTTCGGCAGGCTAGCCAATGTGACGACTATCGCGAGTATAGACAGCAACCAGGTGCTTGATCTTGCGTCAACGATCCGGCAAATAGTACGCGAAAAACTCCGCCTGTATGCGCAAGTGGCACACCACCCAAGCACTCATCCCCCCTACCTGCCAACAGAGTTCGAGCGAAACATTGCTTCATTCTCCTCGTACCGAGTGACGGAGGGCATTGAGGATTCTAATACCACACCTCAGTATCAGCCACGTCTCTACGATAGAGGCCCTGCCTATGACGCTCGATCACGACGAGGACAGCCGTGTTCTTATACTCAGGACTCTCAGCTTGACTACGTCCCGCTGCGGCAAGGACAGTACTGACCCTACTACCAAGATGCAACTTACGACAAATACAATGGCTTCCAAAGAATGGCAGAAACCCGTTCTTCGCCTGATAACGAACTTCCTCGCCGACAGCAGCGGCCCAGGATTCGTTCCGATGTATGACCCTACCGTGACCCTACCGTGTGCTACGACTGTGGTTTCACTGGACATATCGCTCGGTATTGCCGCCAACAACGCCGCCAATCATGAAGGACACCAGCCATATCTTCGCCACCAAGACCCGGTGCTTCATATGACATGCGGACAACCAACTTGTTTCCGAGGGACCGTTTTTCGCGCGAGACTAGACGCAGCGATTCGGCAGCATCCGAGCGGAGTTTAACACCATCATCCAACCGTTCTCGTCGCTCGCCGTCTCCTCTGCGTGATTCTTCTCCGCCGCCGCCGCCGCCGCCGCCGGGAAACTAGCATCCGCGGCCAATGGAGGTGAGGTCGCCGGACGGTCTTTCCAAGATCTACCTCTGCCTATTGTGATGCTGAAAAACAAAGTGAATGTGTTGATTGATGGAATACCGACGATGGCGTTAGTTGACACTGGGGCTACTGTGTCTGTGATGAGCCTCGCCTTCAGAAACCGCTTAGGTCGCAAAGTTATGTTTTCATGGAACGATACAATCACCTTTCGTGGTGTAGGTGGCGAGTGGCTTAATCCTCTTGGTGTATGTGTTGTCAGTGTTTCATTGGCTGGAAAAGTATTTGTATCCGAATTTATGGTTCTATCTCATTGTTCGCACGATGTAATTCTTGGTATCGATTTTCTGGAGCAATGCGGTGCTTCCGTCAGCTGTAGTAGTGGGGAAATATCATTAAACAATTCGTTTCTACCATCGCTTTCCGAAGAAGACTACCATGGCGAAGACAGGAACACACTTAGTGTGATTGAAGTGATAGCACCATCTTGGTGCCTGACACTTGTTCGAGTCTCTTCCACAACGGTTGATGCTGCTTGTGTTGATCTCGTAGTGGGGCATCTACGCAAGAACTGTTCTAAGAAGGATATACTTGTACCCTGTTCTGTTGTGTGCATGACAAAAGGAGTAGCAACATTGTGGGCGCTGGACTGTTCTGCCATGCCGGTTGTGCTTCCTCGCGGGATGAAGATAGCTCTCTTTGATGAAGCCTCATGTAGCTCAATAGCAGCGCTAGTTACGGACCTCATTACCTCTTCCTCTCCTTGTGATATTCATCATAATGAAGATCTAATGCTTGGTATGATCAGCAAGACTCTCAGTACAACGGAACGGCAAGTGCTGGTGCGGGTCCTTTCTTGGCATGTTGCTGCTTTCAACTTCAAACATAGAGATGCACCCCTTCAGTTACCCTCGTCCCGCGCTCGTCACAGAATATACACCGGCTCTGCACACCCCATCTGCCAAAAGCCCTACCGAGTGTCATCCTCTGAGCGCAAAGTTATCGCCGAACAAGTAGAGGACATGCTGAACAAAGGTGTCGTGCAAGAGTCGTCCAGACCGTGGGCAGCCCCGGTAATTCTTGCCAGGAAAAAGGATGGTTCCTGGAGATTCTTTGTAGATTACAGGCGTCTAAACACTGTGACGAAGAAAGATGTATATCTTTTACTGCGGATTGATGATGTCATAGATTGCTTGCACGCCGCTTCCTATTTTTCAACCCCTGCCCCGCCGCGGTGGTCTAGTGGCTAAGGTACTCGGTTGCTGACCCGCAGGTCGCGGGTTCGAATCCCGGCTGTGGCGGCTGCATTTCCGATGGAGGCGGAAATGTTGTAGGCCCGTGTGCTCAGATTTGGGTGCACGTTAAAGAACCCCAGGTGGTCAAAATTTCCGGAGCCCTCCACTACGGCGTCTCTCATAATCATATGGTGGTTTTGGGACGTTAAACCCCACATATCAATCATTTTTCAACCCTTGATTTGTGGTCTTGTTATTGGCAAATACCTATGGAACCCGGTGACAAAGAAAAGACTGCTTTCGTAACTCCGGATGGCCTATTTGAATTTAACGTCATGTCTTTTGGCCTTTGTAATGCTCCAGCCACTTTTGAAAGATTTATGGGCACAGTATTACGTGGTCTGAAATGGGAGATATGCATGTGCTACCTTGACGATGTTGTGATCTTTGGCCGTACGTTTGAGGAACGTAACAACCGTTTCAGTCTTGTTCTCGACTGCATCGAAAAAGCTGGGCTGGTTCTGAATTTAAAAAAAAATGTCGCTTTGGCGAACGTCAAACTCTGGTGCTGGGGCACTTGGTCGACAAGGATGGCGTCAGACCCGATCCTCGCAAGATAGAAGCAGTGAGCTCTTTTAAACTACCACAACCCGTACGAGAACTTCGCTCATTTGTCCGCCTATGCACATATTTTCGTCGTTTTGTTCCACGATTTGCGGAAATCATGTACCCGCTGACAAGCATCTTGCGACAGGATGCAACCTTCAACTGGACACCAGAATGTGACGCCGCATTCTCACAGCTTAAGTTTGTACTAACGTCAGCTCCACTGTTGCGTCACTTCGATCCAGCTCACCCGACTGAGGTCCACACGGACGCTAGTGGTCTCGGCGTAGGAGCGGTGCTTGTACAACGTCACAATGGCGCAGAGCATGTCGTGGCATAGGCCAGCCGATGCCTGAGCAAATCTGAACGCAATTACACAGTTACGGAACAGGAATGTCTGACAGCTGTTTTCGCCGTACAAAAGTTTCGTTGTTATCTTTACGGGAGGCCATTTAAGATAATTACCGATCCCCATTCATAATGCTGGCTGGTTGGTTTGCGTGACCCTTCTGGCCGCCTCGCACGTTGGGCGCTGCGACTTGAGGAATACGACTTTACGGTGTCGTACAAGAGTGGCCGTCGTCACTCTGACACAGACTGCTTCTCCCGGATTCCTCTTGCGACTACCGACTGCGATGCTGAGAATTTTGACGACTGCCTTGCCGCTGTTACAAGCACATTCCCCAACGCGGCTGATTTCCAGAGAGAACAACGTAACGATCTCAACCTGGATCCTCTTTTTGCCGCCGCACGTGCCTCCCAACACAGCGGTCGCTTTACGGTCCGAGACAAGTTCCTCTATAAAACTAACTACTCCAGACATGGAGCACGTTTTCTTCTAGTTGTTCCCGAAAGCCTTCGCTCAGATGTTCTACGTGCTATGCATGACGATGCGACATTCGGTCATTTCGGCTTCATACGAACGCTGAACCGCACGCAGGAACGCTTTTACTGGCACAAGATGTACGAAACAACGAAACGTTACGTCGCTAGCTGCGAGACGTGTCAACGTCACAAGCGCCCGGCCACCGCGACACCAGGTCCCCTTCAGCCAATAACACCACCCAGCACTCCTTTTGAACAAGTAAGAATTGACATTATGGGTTCATTTCCGTTATCTAACAATAAGAACCGTTCGATAATCGTCTGCGTAGATCATCTTACGCGGTATGCCGAAACCGCAGCCATTTCCTCTTCTACCACTACATCCGTGGCAGTCTTCCTGCTCCACTCCGTGGTCCTTCGCCATGGCCCACCGCGTGTTATTATCAGCGACCGTGGCTGCCTGTTCACTGCTGATGCCGTTGAAGAATTACTACGCATGTGCACGACACAGTTCCGTCATTCCACACCGTATTTTCCGCCGACGAATGACCTCGTCGAACGGACAAACAGAACGCTGACCAACATGCTTGCCATGTACGTTTCTTTCAATCACAAGAACTGGGATGAAGTGCTGCTTTTTATCCCGTACGCCTACAACACGGCAAAACATAAAACAGCAAACTTCAGCCCATTTTATCTGTTGTACGCCAGGTTGCCACTAGGCCCTCTAGACACTTTCTTACCCTTCATTGTACACAATGAATGACTCTGTATCGAACATCCTGTGCCTCGCGGAAGAAGCCCGTCGAATCGCTCGTCTTCGAACCCTGGCCTCTTAACGTCGTTCGAAGAAACGTTACGACGACCGTGACGAACCGGTATTATTCGAAAAAGGTGACTTGGTGTTGCTTTGGACACCGCAACGCAAGCGTGGATTGTGTCAAAAGCTTCTGTCACGATATTCGGGCCCATTTGTAGGTTTGGAGCGTCTCAGCCAGCTCACTTACGTAATAGCTCGTCTTTTGTCCAATGGTCGACGATCGAGCAGAACGCAGCTCACTCACATTGCTCGCCTGAAACCTTTCTACCCTCCGGGTGCATCATACCTCGCCCTACTGGCTTTGTCTGCTTGCGGGGGAATGTAACGGGCTAGTAAAAGGCAGAGAAGAGAAGGAGAGGAAGACCAAGAGTCTTGGCAAGATCGCAGTGCGCTGCCGCGAACGACCATCGCTCACCTCTTGTAAATAAAGCCATTTCATCACAGCTCGCTGTAACAATACATTCCTCATATAGAAGCCCCGCCATCCAGCGGACATTCCAAGGACTGAACGAGAGGAGGCACACGCACACTTTCTTACGGCTTGCGCTTCGTGTCTACTTCCCACCTTTAGGATTTGTGGGGTTTAACGTCCCAAAACCACCATATGATTATGAGAGACGCCGTAGTGGAGGGCTCCGGAAATTTTGACCACCTGGGGTTCTTTAACGTGCACCCAAATCTGAGTACACGGGCCTACAACATTTCCGCCTCCATCGGAAATGCAGCCGCCGCAGCCGGGATTTGAACCCGCGACTTGCGGGTCAGCAGCCGAGTACCTTAGCCACTAGACCACCACGGCGGGGCTACTTCCCACCTTTAACCACTACGAGTCCATGATATATACTAGTTCACTGTATTCATGGCACTGTGGCCCAACGCTCGCTAAACCTTTCTAAAAGCTAGGAGGTTACGCTCAGCCAGTATAACGCAGCGACCCTTTCTTGTCTTCTGTGCGTTGTTGAACAATAAAAAATTCGCAGCATGTGCGTTAACTAAAAGCCGAATTCTCCTGTCTCTCATTACCCCTTAGCAGCCATTGGCATGTATACATTGAGCATTATCTTTTATTGTTCAACAACGCACAAAAGAAATCTCTCACCAGCACCACCTGTGAGGTCAAAATGTTATATTTGTCACAAACTCCTACAACGGCTACGAGGGACGGACAAGTGTCGCTATAAGAGGCTTCGCCCTAAAAGACGAATCCAACCCTGAGTGCGCTGCGTTTCATTGGTTACGATGAAACCAGCCATTGCGTCCAGGGTGGTCGACTAACTTGGGCGGCGTTGATGATGAGGACGTTTTTCAATCCAGAATCATCTTTCATTTATTTGTCGTTCCACTGAGTGCAGAAGTGTACCGATGCGATAAAAGTGTCAGAAATGTTTCGTGCTGATATTTTTTTAGAGGCACGGGATGTTTAAATTTATGTTGAAGCTTTTAACAACTGCACTAAGTTTGTTTTAGAATTATCGGCACGGTGGCTCCTAGGATCAGCATAGTGGCCGAGCGTCTTACAACAACGCTACCGCAGCTAAACCCGAGGCCACGTGTTAATCATCATGGTGGTCCTGTATACATTCTAGCACGCTGCTCGGCCGGTGCCTGTCGTCTTTGTTGTTATCGGCTGGTAGCACCCGAGCACGTGCGGCAACCGCTCTACAACTTCCTCACTGAAAATCTTTATCCATCTTTGTTTTTTTTTAAGTTAGTTATAAATAAATTTAAATAAATGTTATTTTAGAACACAGAAAACAGTCTGACTGACTCTAAACAACAGTCAGCAACAAATGCATTTGGTCGCATATTTTTAAGCTCTGGCTAAAGATAGCTGGGGCATGCACCCTGTATAATCCTTGTAGTTTTTTTTGTTTCTCAGGCAAAGGTTCACTGAAATTTTATTTATTTATTTATTTATTTTAATACTGCCAGTCTCACACAGAGACCAAGGCAGGTGGGCATATAGATACAACGTGAGCACACATAAAAAGAAGAAGAAAAGAAAAAAGGAAACAAATACAGCACAGTACAAAACACAATTGTGGATTGTACAGAAAAACGGGATACGGCACACGTGTTTGAAATATTTCGTGTACATTTGAATCATGCTTATCTCTAGTACAACATTAGTATTTAAAATGCAGCAATCAAATTAATAAAATCTAATGTAGCATAAACAATCATGTAAACAATGGAAGAATAATGTGCGTGAACATGGAACGTTTTTTCGTGGTTAGTGCATATTTTCTCTTGTGTCACAGAAGGTTGATAGTGATTCAATGCTCGCAATTGTTCGGTCAAGGAAGTTCCACTCCCTAACTGCAGTAGGAAAGAATGAATATTTAAATGTGTCACAAATGTAGAAGTATTCAGCCAGCGTTTTATTGTGCTTATTGCGTGGTATACGGGACCTATGAGGTGATATAACTTGATTGATTGATATGTGGGGTTTAACCTCCCAAAACCACCATATGATTATGAGAGACTTCGTAGTGAAGGGGTCCGAAAGTTTTGACCACCTGGGGTTATTTAACGTGCGCCCAAATCTGAGCCCACGTGCCTACAACAATTCCGCCTCCATCGGAAATGCAGCTGCCGCAGCCGGGATTCGAACCCGCGACCTGCAGGTCAGCAGCCGAGTACCCTAGCCACTAGACCACCGCTGTGGGGTGGGACATAACTTGAAAAATATGTTAAAGCGATCATGCAAAATGTTGTGCATAAATTTCAAGCGAGCTTGTATTGATCTATCTGCCAATGTGCGTAGTTCAGATGATGCTAGAGGTTTTGTTGGTGAGTCAGTGCGCTTGTATTTCTTGTGTATGGATCGCTTTTCTTTGAACTTTTCCTAGTTGAGTTATGTTAGTAATTTTGTGTGGGAACCATACAGTGCTATCGTAATCTAGCACTGGCCGCACAAAGGTTGTACTATATAACTTAGCAGTTTGATGTGACTGGGAGCAGACTTGAGCGACCTTTTGAGGAAGAACAACTTACAGGCAGCTTTTGAAGATATGTTGGCAATATGTTTGTTCCACTTGAGGTCAAATGTTATAGTTAGTCCTAGATAGTTGTGTTCATGAACTTTAGTAAGTTCAGTGCCATTAAGTGAATAGGCAAATTCTGAAGTGTTTTTTCTTGTTGACACCGTCATTGACACTGATCTGCTAGTGTTGGTAGCCATTTGCCATTGTTCACACCACGTGTTAGTCACGTTAGTTGTCTGTTCACGATTACGTGGTCTTCATAACATTATATTTCTTTATACATGACACAGTCGTCTGCGAAAAGCTTTGTGTCGCATTCCGCGTCAGTGAAGATGTCATTGATTTAAATTGAAAATAATAGCGGTCCCGAAACCGAACCTTGTGGCACACCAGACGAGATTGGAACAATTTCGGATGATGTTTTGTCGAGAAAGAGAAATTGTGATCGCTTGGATAAAAATTCACCAATCCAAGCGTGAATGTTGCCGCTGCCAATGATTGCCTCTAGTTTTGCAATTAACTTGCTGTGACAAACACGATCAAATGCTTTGCTGAAATCTGGGAATTTAATGTCTGTTTGGCAGCGATTGTCAATCACCCGCGCGAGATCGTGAACTTTGGTCAACTGCGTTACTGTTGACATCCCCTGTCGAAACCGACGCTGGCTTGTACGCGGTTTTCTTCAAGATATACAGTCAAGTGTTTCAATATTTTATGTTTTTGGATCTTGCATGATGTACTGGTAAGAGAAATGGGTTGATAGTAAGAAGGAGAGTCCATGTCGCCTGATTTATGAATAGGAATAACCTTTGCTTTCCTCCAGTCATTTGGCACACGCACCGTTGAAAGTGACATGCGATAGATAATGCCGAGGTATCTGCTGCACCATTCTACGTATCGTTTAAGAAATTCGTTTGGGACAATTTCAGGAACACTAGATTTTTTTTGCGACTATTCCAAACAGAAGGTCAAAGATTCCTGAATCAGATATGGTGAGTGGATCAATGCTGGATCCTGTAAAAACAACTGGGAGAAGAAACTCGTTATCTGTATATAGTAAATACACATTCAAAATATTTGTTGAATGCATCAACTTGGACAACATTTTCATCCTGAGGGCGTTCTGACGTCAAAGTATTACGATCACGAAAGTGATCCCAAAATTTCTTTGGATTATTTTTTAGGAAATCAGGTAGGATGGTATCATAGTATTGTTTTCGCTACTTGTTCAGCTTTAGTTTCAGCTCTTGTTTGGCGCTAATCAGTTTAGATTTCTAGAATGATTGACATTCTGTCTTCTTCAAGGAACGAGGTAATATTTTAACTTTTCGTTTGACATGTATTCACGCGTTACCTATGTATGGGTTGTATTTTCTTAGTTCCTGGTTCTTAACGGATTAAATTTGGCAATGCGGTCATGTATTATTGTCTTAAAGTTTATCCAAATGGCATTCACGTCTGCCGATAAATCAGCAGGAAATTCTGAAAATGGCGTGAATTCATGAGCTAGGTATGCGAGAATGCCTGCGGCGTTCGATTTCTCAAAGTCAATGTTGTTCCTTTCAGGGGACTTTTTTCGAAATAGAGCACGACAGAGGCAGGTGGCATAGCAGTATATCGTGGTCGGATAGTCCTTCAACAATACTTGTTCGAGCTTTGTTTATTGGAAGTGATCACTGAGGAGAATTAAGTCAAGTGTGTTCTTTGCAGTACCTTGTAGGCGCGTTGCTTGACGAATTACTTGTTACAGATTAAAATTGAGCATTGTTTCTATCAGCGCTTCACAAACGTGAGATGAATTCTGCATTGTGTTCCAGCTAATGTCGGGTAAATTAAAATCCCCCATGATGATAATTCTTAGGGTTCGGGCGTCGCTCTGCGAAAACTCCTAGTATATTCCTGATACAATCTTCGTTCGAGTCAGGACTTCGGTAAACGCAGCCTGTAATGATGGCAGCGTTCTTGCAGACGATTCTGCAGAACACTGCCTTGGCCTCAGTCACATCTGGTAATGACTCGAATGGAAGGGATTTCTTTATCAGCAGCGCCACGCGACCACCACGTGATGGTCTGTCTTTTCGAATCATGCAATAAATTGGAGGCACCATTTCGTCATCTTGGATAGCCGGGGAAAGCCACGTCTCAGTTATCGCTATATATATATATATATATATATATATATATATATATATATATATATATATATATATATATATATATATATATATATATATATATATATATATATATATATATATATATATATGTATATATATATATATATATATATATATATATATATATATATATATATATATATATATATATATATATATATATATATATATATATATATATATATATAAGGATTACGTGAAAGGATGAGATTTTCAAGTGCTTCAGTCTTATTTATTATGCTTCTGTCATTGCCATTCACAGCGTTGCCCCGCCGCGGTGTTCTAGTGGCTAGGGTACTCGGCTGCTGACCCGCAGGTCGCGGGTTCAAATCCCGGCTGCGGCGGCTGCATTCCGATGGAGGCGGAAATGTTGTAGGCCCGTGTGCTCAGATTGGGGTGCACGTTAAAGAACCCCAGGTGGTCGAAATTTCCGGAGCCCTCCACTACGGCGTCTCTCATAATCATATGGTGGTTTCGGGACGTTAAACCCCACAAATCTAAGTCATTCATAGCGTTAGTTCGTCGGCTGTGTTTGACTTCGAGTGTTTAACCATTTTGCCCCGACTTTTTTTTTTTTTTTCAGCGGTACCCTCTCCCTCTTGTTCTCGTCCCGAGTGAATACTTCTTCGTTTATGTACAGTTTGTCCAATGACAAGGAAACTTTGTCATGTCATTTGCCTTTGCGCTATTCCACAGCAGTCTTCTTATGCCTCGTGTTCTTTTACAAAAATCTTCCCCAATAGACAGACCCATGCTTTCTCAGCTTGCGTCCTTCGCGCAATATCATTGATTTCTGTCTAGAGTCGAGGAGCCTCAAAATTACTAGTCTAGTTTTATTCTGAGCCGGTTTGCCAAAACGATGAATTGGCTCTATGACAATGGGGGACAAGCCACGAACGTCCTCGTTAATGGTTTTATTTACAGCTTGTTCTAATGATTCACTGTTCTTATGTTCTGTTTCCGCTAAACCGTACACCATAAAATCTTCTACTCTAGTTTTTCAAGTCTTCCATTCTTTTTTCCACATTTTTTTGTATTCAGATGCAAGCCTTCCATTTGGCTTACGCATGAGGTTATTCAAGGCGCGACAGAGCATCCAGCTTTTTATCCATATCAGCAAGCCTACTCTCTTTAATTTCTTTGATGTCTAGGGCAACTTCACTCCACTGCTTTGCAATTTGTGCTAGATCGGGTCCTGGGTTGCTTTCAATATATCCTGCTAGTAAAAGAAGCTTTCTTTAAAACAGCGTCATATTCGTGAACGCACACCAAAGTCGTGGGAAAGGCAGCACCAGCAAGAATGGGTCACTATATAGAACGGATACAGTAATGGTATTGTCTTCTTACCTGCACGATGAAGACAAATGGGTTAGTGCCCGTCATTCTGTGATGCCACCCTGCCCAATTGTCGCGGTGTGAGGAGACAGGCTACTTATAGGCACGCTGTGAAGCAGCAATCAGTGCTGGTGACGTCGATCATCACACGTGGCCCTGGTCACAAATTTGGGCAGGCAGTTCCAAGGCGCTGGGCAGGTAATCTCCGTCACGTGGAAGCTGACGAAAGTTAAGTGTGTCCGTCGCGTTCTCGGGAAATCCTGCTGGTAATGTGCCAGCAGGAAATAAAAACTTTGGTCTCAATCCCGCCGACTACTGCAGTCTTTAACGTCATGACCACATGACAATATTAGTTTTTATGTCTCTCCATGTAATGTTTACATCTAATGATTAATATGTGGAGTTGAACGTCCCAAAACCACCATACGTTTATGAGAGACGCCGTAGTGGAGGGCTCCAGAAGTTTTGACCACCTGGGGTTCTTTAACGTACACACCCAAATCTGAGCACACGCACGAGCCTAAAACATTTCTGCCTCCATCGGAAATGCAGGCGCCGCAGCCGGGATTCGATCCCGCGACCTGCTGACCCGCAGGTCGCGGTATGTTCACATCCATGTTTATATTTATAAATCCAGAAAGTTGAAATTTCTTTTTTAGAACTGTGCATATGTACAAGTGCAAATTTATGAAATGTAATACTAACAGCTATTTTTTTCGCTTTAATGTGAATCCATTTGGTAAAGCAGAGCAGTATACAAGTGCGACCGTTAACAGAGACTATGTTAAAGCCCATTGATCCTTAGAGCAGCTTGCATCCTTAGCTGTCTAGCATGGTGTAAGAGTCAAGGTTTCGAAACTATTGCAAAATGAAGCAATGGCGTGCTGCTCACAATGGCCTGCTTGTGGTACCCCATTTTCTTGGATTAACAATGCGATGTAAACAGCTTTCATAACTGTGCACCAGAAGTCCTTGGACACCATTATTGCTAAAGACCTATTCGAATGGCTTACCCTATAAATTTTAATAGTATGCCCATCTTTGTGGTCGTTATGTGCCATCATTGATTTTTATGGGCTCTTGTTTTCATCTAGGATGTTTTGTCCCTTTCACCTGTGCAGATATCTGCATTAATGGCAAAGTCATTTCGGAATATTCAAAATCAAACTTTTCAAATGGTAACTTTGGACACATACCTGTAATCATTGAACTGAAGTCCAAATCATCGCTGTGGCTTTAGCAGCTGCTTCATGTTTGCAGCTTGATAGTCTCATACAGTGCAGCAATCTCACAAATGCAGCTGACTGTTGATGCGCATCGCAAGTTGCATGGCAAACTGAGCCCCGTAGTGAAGGGCCCAGCACGGTGCTACAAAAAAGTGTATCATGAGGTTTCGTTTGTTCTTTGAAGGACAAGATGGCCATCAACACTTTATTTGTGCATTTGGGTTTGTCTATGGGTGACTAAGGAGTTGACAACAGTACTTCAACACTGTACATACATTCACGCTAGCTTGGAGCTTAATGCTTGAATCACTGCTGCGAAGAGCGTGGTGGGATGTTCTCGACTTGTTTTTGCGTGGCTCCTTTTTTTTCTGATGTGTACATAATCTAGCCAAGATAAGTGTACAGAAAAAAAATATATATATATCTGTCAGGATGTTAGAGAGAGTATTTTGCCTGATTGTGGCCCTCCTGTCTGTCTTGCCTGCCTGCCATGTTGCTTTCGCTGTGAGCGGCTTATAGTGCTTTGTTTACCGTAGGTGCATAGAATGTGTCGCTTTGATGATGCGGTGATTTGGGGTTTGCAATAGATGTGTGGGTGCACTTCGAAGAGTAGCGAGAAATCTAAGCGTTTGTTGCGTGCGTTTCAAGTGGCCGCACAAGTGGCGGAGTTATTTTAGTGATTGCACTTCATTTTCGTGTCGCGTATTTAGGACGAACGCAATTTTGCTTTACTCTTTGACTTGCTGCCTCCGTAAAGTGGTGGTTATTGTTAACGTTCATAGGGGCTGAGAGAAATGTCAATGCTACGAGGGTTCTTTGTGTCTGCCATTCTGTACAACAAAAATGATTTCGGTGATTTTCTAGGCCTTCCGGTGCACGGTGCAACTTATTCTTGAAAGAGGCTCTGAGCAGATAATGATGTATGATATTGTGTTCCACTGCTATGACCACAGCAGCTTGCATCTGCGTGCAGATAAAAATCTTTAATACTGTACTGGCTATTATTCTTCTAGAAGGTAAAAAAAGTATGACACGTCTGCGTGTCGATAATGATAACTCTCAATGTGTGACAGCTGGTAGCACTTGTTAAAGGTAAGTGTTGTCACATTATTGACCTATTACAGCATGCATACGCATGTCGCAGAATATTGCCTCAGTGACTACAAAACGTAGTTCGAGAGGTCAGCGCATGCTTTAGGTGTCTTGCATCCTGTTCTGCCCCACACATCCTCAATTGACTTGTGAAGCCAGACTGTCAATTGCTCAACTGTAAATTTTCAGATTTTTGAAATCCCACATAGTAAATAAACTATGAATAAAAGCAAATGAACTGGATCTCGTCGGATGCAGGTTTTAAAAGACTGATGTTTAAACATTTGTTGCCCATCAGTTAAATTTTCAATTGGTAGGGCACATACCTTTATAGCGTGGCATGCGTGCCACATAATGAAACCCTTTTCCCACACTCGAATGTGGAACATAACTGCATAACATGGGCTGTGGCTTGCGGGTACGTAATACAAAGCTGGTACTAATGTAGGAACAGAAAAAATGGCATTAAAATCTTAATAAGGCAATTTACAAGGGTTATATAAAAAACAGACCATTTCTTATAGTTGGCAATGTTATGCTAGCAGACAAATGCTGCTAAATGAGATACATCTCTTATCCACAAACCACGTGCTACATTTCGTGACCAGATGTTACGTAGATGGTTGTGTAAAATCAGTTCAGTTGGTTGCGCTTTTGTAAAGTCATTCATAGTTACAGTACTGGCGGTCTGCTTCGAAATCATGTAATAAACACATGTACCCTTACGACTTGGCAAGCTGGTCTAGCATTGCTCGTGTCCACAGTAATAAGCCAGCATAGTCAATGTGCATGGGGAAACTCTCGGCACAACGGATCTTGTCTTGATATGGACACAATTGCTAAGGTGCATTAACACGTCAATGCGCTTTGTAAAGCATGGCTCAAAGCCTCTGTCGCATGCGCTGTTGCATGAAATTGCGACAGTGCATGGGATCTGCCACAAGTTTATGAACTTGAGCTTGATCTGGGCGAGTGGAACCAAAACTATCATTTTTAGTGCTGTTTCTCACAAACTTTGCAAAAAGTTGCAAAAAACTCTGTAGGTGCAAGCTTTCTTTGTACTCTTCGTATTTTGCATAGAAAGAGAAGAAAAGGAGACCCAAGATTAAAAAAAATACTAAAAAGAAGCAAGGCGAACCATTTGTGCTGCTCCTCTAGGCACCACTACTGCGAAGTTAGCTGTTTCTATGTAAATATTGCGCCAGATTTGTTAGGCTGCTTTAAATTAACGTGGCGACAAGGGTGCAGAATTGCGTTAGTCAGAAACGGGTAATCTGGAAGTTTGTTAGACAAGCGTTAGAAAGAACGCAAAACAAAACAAAAACTGTTCTGTACAAACTGGTTGTTTCATTCCAACTTATTTGTGCTAGCATACTGTATTCCAAAATGGTGTGTCATTGAACTTGGCTTGCATAAAAATTGCCAGTTCTTGACCGAATTTTCACTGACACATTAGCAGTTCATATAGCCGCCCAGAAAAATTGCGCAGTCAAATTTTTAGTGCACAGCATTGCCATTCTTAAGATTTATAAGCGTGATGCTCGCATTCTAGCGCCACACTTGGGACTGCACTTTTTATTAGGATTGTACCACGAGCCCTCTACGAATACCCAAATGTCAAACTAAAATTTTTGGTATTCACGAAAATGTGCCTTCAGTGGATCTTGTCGCTACTGGGACATTCTCAAGTGATATCATCTATCAAAGTTATTATATGATGTGTTACATTTGCGTGTGTTTCTTCTTCATTCTTCAATTGTCATCCAGAAGCCACTAAACACCTCCACTGCAGCCTTTGTCATTCCAGGCACGGATATCGCTCGACAATTCAAAGTGAACCAGGAAACCACATCAACTGCCGCAGAGCTTGTCGCTATCCGGTAGGCAATAAGATTTATTTCCAGAGAGCAACCTCGAGCCTGCACAATTTTCTGTGATGACAATCCCGCTTCAAATGGCCATCTTATCACTTTCCAGTGGATTCCCGCACATTGCGACGTGATGGGAAATGAAGAGGCAGACGCTGAAGCTAAAAATGCCTTAAGCAGTGCCCCAGAAGTACGCATTGCGTTTTCACGAGCGGACACGAAAGCCTTGCTTCACTGCTTGATGCACAGCTACACACTTCAGCACTGGACCAAACCAAAACGGCGACACCGGCAACTTCACAGATAAGACCAAGAATTGAGGTTCCGCATGCCACCAAAATTGAAACGCCAACTCGCAAGTACGATCCACCGCATTCGTCTTGGTGTAGCGTACACCAGACGTTACGCACATATCATCGGTTGCAGTGACACCGGTCCTAATTGTGAACACTGTGATGTGCCAGAAACACTTAAGCGCATATTTTGTGACTGCCCAGCATACACACGTGAATGACAAACACTGATTTCTTCTACTGAACGACATCGCAGTAGGTCATTACTTGATAAGACCGTTTTGGGCCCTTGGCCAGACACCGACAGTGCAACTGTGGTCATAAGAGCAGTTCTAACCTTTTCGGAAGCAACTGGACTATATGCGCGGCTATAATATTTTTCTCAGCTAGAAAGAATTCTATATACTCACCCCTCTATCTCACCGTCGTCATCCATTAGTATTTTTTCTCCCCTTACCCCCCTTCAGCGTAGAGTAGCAGGCTAGAGCAAGCTATCGCTCAGGCCGACCTCTCCGCCTTTCTGTAAATAAACTTGTCTCTCTCTCAGAAGACGCATTTAACCACTAATAGCACGATGATGCTGCATATTATATACTAAATTTTGCATGTCTTTCTTAATAAACTATAGTTGGCATGTCAGCAGTTCTATATTTAGACAGAGCAGCAGGTTATTATCGTAATCGCTTTGACCTAGTTATAGCTGCAGGGCCAGTTCATGTCAGAAATAAAAAAAAAGCCACTGCTTGCAAGCCTGTAGCCCACTTCTAGTTGTACCGTGCCTGGAAGTCATGGGAATTTGTGAGGTAGTATTCCTCACCTTGTGTTTAGATGGTTTGATTGTTCACACTAGTGGGATGTAAAAACTCCATTCAGTGGAGAACATGGTTACATTCTGGTGCTGAAAAGAAGCTGTGCTGACAGAGAACAGAACATTTTGCCTCCCTTAATTTTGATAACTGTCCAGCTTCGACACAGGCTAGATCAGGGGGGAATCCAGCCACTCATTCTAGGGGGGGGTGGTTGCCTGAATTAACACCGGAGAGGAAGGCGTCGTCATGACTTTTTTTTTTTGAGCAGAAATATGCTTTCAACCATGGATACTGTTAATCTGTGCTCACAGTGTTTCGCTCATTAATGCTAATTGGTGATTGGAGGTGGACGACAAGCAGGGTGGTGGGTGCTGACAGACATTTTGGGAAAGGCGATTGCCCCCAGCACCCCCTCCTCTGGATCCGCCATTGGACTAGATGTAGATAAACTGACTGTCACAGAACGAGCGCTAAACAAGAGCGCGCCGCCAAATCCTTGCGACAACGGGCGGCAGAAACGCCGCGAGGTAAAAAGAAAAAAAAAGAAAGCAAACATCCAGGGCTCCCGGGCGCGCGCTCTCCCCGCAGAAGCACGGCTTCGCAGACGATCCTCCTCACCCCACATCTGCGGCCCAGCAAGACCGCGATTTTTCTCGAACGAACGGGGCGGGGTCAGACCGAGCTGAGTCATCCGACGCGGAGGGCAGACAAACCGTCTCGCCTCTCCCCAGCCTTCGCTGCGTATCGCGCCGACGAAATGACGAGAAAGATCTGGAAAGTCGCGCGCAAGGTATTTAACCGAGCAGCCGAGACGAGAAATCAGGAGGTGACGGAAGTTAACGCCGGAGCGCGCAGGTATTCCGCCGTGTAGTCGGCGAAGGTTCTGCCCGTAGTGACAGAACAGGAGGAGACGGAAGTGAGCGCCAGAGTGCGTAGAGAGTCCGCCGTGTAGTCGGCGAAGTTTTGGTCCGTAGGGACGGCTCGAGCTACAGGCAAGAGCGTGGGTTTACCGCTATCGAGCGAAGACGCGGGCAACAGCTGCGTGTGGGAAGCCGACGGGTTCCGGCGAAGAAGTTGAAGTTTGAAGAGTGGCCAATTGAAGACGGGAGGTTTCCTGGAAGAGAAACTTCAGAGAGCTGCGGAACGACAACAACGCTGGACTTTGAGTGAGTGATTCTCGGAAGAGTATCATTCAGACTTTTGTTCCAAGGACTTTGGACTGAATAGGTTTTCTATCTCTTTAGTCCTTAAGTGTCTTGGTCGTTCAATGCATGTGACTGCATCGTAGTGCGTATTGTTGTCTGTGTCCGTTGTTTCAAGTGTGGTTGATTGTACTGTGTAGTACATTGTCTGTTTGGTGACGTATTGTATGTAACTATTGTGGAGTGTGCATTCTTGTGAATTGTTTTCGATCTGCCATTTTTGAGAATATAATATTTGTTTTGTTTATCAACTCTCGACTCTGTCTTGTTCTTTGGGCCACAGCCGGCGTCCGCTGGCGCACCAATAAGGACCACTTCTAAATTGTCCACGCTTTCGTGGTGCGGTTCGGGGGGCCGATACTTCGGCTCTTGGAATTAGCCCGGCGATCGCCTCCCTAATAAACGGGACAGGTGTGACACTGACCAAGGTTCTTATTGTTGCAGCATTCTTAGTTACAGCAAGGGCTGTAAAGTCAGATGTCTTTGTATTCATATGCTCGTGTCTCAGTTTACTATCTGGCAACTTAGTCTTAAAGGTTGCATGCCATAAGACTAGTAATAAAAGCAGGATTTGTGGTATCCTTCCATAGGTCATTAGGTCATAAAATCTTTTATATTGTTTTTTTTTCTGTACTTTCAAGAAAGGTTACAGCTGTGGAGGAACCTTCTCACTGTCACTGCCTGAAAGCGGTCTACGAGGTTGAACGCCCCAGAGCACTCGAGCTATGAGAGATGCTGTAGTAGAGGATTCTGGATAATTCCAACTAGCCGGAGTTCTTCAACGTTCGATCGCAGCGTGTCAAGAGACCTATAGCACTCTGCCTCCATCAAAATCACACTGCCATGGCTGTGATCCTGCCTGCGTCTTTCACCTTGGCAGTCAGGCACCATAACCGCATAGCCACTGGCTAAAAGAGTTTGCAGCAAGTTAATGTGTGTGTACTTTGTCATGCTTGGGTGATTATCTTACAATAAGGCATGCAGTGAAGAAAGCCATTATGTCAAAGTACAAGCAAAGTGCACATTATTCTGATCCTCTGATATTGTTTGGTGCCACATCATTTATGCGTGAAACTCCTTGTAACGAGGCTTGAAAACTGACAAAACCAGCAAGCCAATCTTCAAAACAGATCTCACTGTACAAAGAAAACACCTTAGTGCCACGCTTAGCCGGGAAGAGGATGGCTTTTGCCATGAGTCGTCTTAGGCAAATACTTCAGAAAGTGTGTGTGTATATCTTGTTTTATGTTTTCCTTTATTCACTTCTCTTTATGTTACACCTCCCCCCCCCCCGCTGCCCAACGTCGCCTGACCCCCTTCCCTCGCTCATGAGGCTCCTCCATTCCATCTGACCACGTGGCCTGTGATTCTACAAAACACACTGCAAAGGGAACCAGACAACACATGCACCACAGCTCCCTGTACCCCCCCTCTCATGTCCCCAGTGTCATAGCATCTCATCTCCACCACAGAGCTGTTCCTAGTAAGCTCTTAGTCCTAGTAATTAAACCATGAGTCCAACTGATACAGCTTACATTCCGTGGATATCTAAAGGACATTCGTGGCTTATTGGGCTAATCTTGAAGATCACACAGCTTAATTATCTACTTACGAATATGCAACAGCAAAGGTGTCAGTTGCAAGGGAGAGAAAATGTGCTTGGCCTCACTCTCCTTTCTGCACACTTTTATTCTAAACACTGCATGTTTCATGCTGAAAGGAATACTTCATTAATGTACTTCCCAATTTCGATTACAATGGTGGCAGATTCTCTCCATGCACAGTCAGCCTGGCAGCAGCAAATGCTCATATTGGTGAGCAGCTGCCTGTGCTCTGATGCAGGCACTCCAACCTGACATTATAGTTCAACAGCAGCTTGGCTGTGCTGCTGTCTGGTTAGGCCAGCATGTAACAAGCTATGTCATTCCACAGCCTGATTTCCTGGACACTGTGTTTATCAGTTATACCATGAACCGGTCAGGATAGCAAGACCCTGGTAGACTGCATCAAGGTTCGCCAGTGCGAAGACTCGCTAGGATCCAGTAACAAGCGTGAAACATTTATTAATTCATATTTGGGGGGTAGGGTGGTCATGGTCACGCATTATGTTCATGTATGTGTCTTTTGTATGTGTGTGTATATAATGTACACATGCGAAATGAGAAAAGTTTTGAGGATGTTAAACCTCCCACCTGGCTATGCTACTGAAGAAGACTCCAGCATAAGAAAGGGCTTCTTTGAGACTTCAACATGGCAGAGTCAAAGTGCAACTTTAGCAAATGCAGAACCTTCTGTGACCTCTTGCAGTGATTGATCAACCTGTGTCGGGTCAAATTAAGGCTTTCTTGCAAGATAACAAGATCACTTTCATGCCAGCTATCCCAAGCTATGTATTTTTGTTCATTAGACCTAATGCTCTGTCCAGATGAATATAAGATAATTTTGGGACATTAAATCCCTACATTATAATTACATGTCGGTCTCAGTGAATGGGTGGTGGTCATTAGTGCCCTTTGCTTGGTTATGGAGTCTCTGTATCTGCTACAAGATCATCTAAAGGTAGCATATACGACAACTTAATTTGGTTAGATACGACAGCACCCTCTGTTCAATATAGAAGGAACTGCTAGCACTGCATACAAAGTGGGTAGGTAGAGTAAAAGGGCTGCCTGTGAAGTAATTCAGCAAAACAGCTTATGCGTTGGCTTGCGATATGGGAAAAACTACCGGAGACACACCAACAATTAAGTACTATATGGCTGCCAGTGTAGTGACATGGCAACAAGGAGCGTTAAGAAGAAAGCCTGATAGGTGGAGAGAATTTATATTTTGGACAGTACCAATAAAGAAAGAAAAATGGCACCAAGTTAAGTACTGAAAGGGTAAGAACCATATAAGGTCGGAGGCGTTTTATGATCATTCAAGGGGGAGCGCTCAACTGCGTGAACCGAAGTCAGGTTGCCTCGGAATGTGTTGTTATTAAGCGAGATTCAGTAACAAAGAACAATGCACGTGCTGTGGGGAAGCTAAGGAAACTGCGCAGCACATTCTGATTAAATGCGGAGATACTCGTATCCATGCCGGTACACCTTTGTGCATGAGTCGACAGAATAAGCTTTGGGTTATAGGGACAACAAGTAATGAAAAGCTGCATGAACATGTCCAAGATAGATAAAACCATAAAAGGCAATTGTTATACAGATTTTAGGAAACTCTGTGCTTATACATGGTGGACGAAAATTAGAAGGATTGATTCATAGATTCATTTTCTGTACTGGCACAGAGAGAAACAAATAAAGAAAGAAATAGCTTTATTGAGTTTCAGCAGTTCACGCCCTAGCGAGCATTTGGGGACCCCCACTTCGCGACCGCCAAAGGACAAAAATACATAACAATAAAAGTACATCATGCAGATGTGAGGGTAGGATCTGGGTTAAGAATTCGTTCTCTTTTTATGCTTAGATCTATACAATTGAAATAGCAAGGCACTGGGCAAACCTAATATTCAGAAACTACTCAACGTATGATGAATGCACAACTTTGCCGAAGGAACAGCGTCGTCATACGCACGTTACTGATCAAAGAACAGCCGATAATGTGTCACTTTCATAATTAATTGTTCTTCGTTGCTAGAGAACCACAAGCATTCATTTGGCACAGTGACGAGATGGCACACACACGTAGCAACCGTGCCCGACGTTCACGATGACGCTCCGTTTAACCTCTCTGAAGGAATATTTTCGTATTGCAGACAGCCGTTTCTTTCATAAACACACGAGTTACATAATCAGCGTATTCGGCACGCTAACGCACCACACACACACACACAAAAAAATGCCTGCACCAGTGCTCCACAACACACCGAGATATATCTATGAATCTACCGTTAGCAATAACTCTAAGAGAAGTAGCATGTTGCGCCACCACCAGTCAGCAAAATGAAACTTGACGTTCAACTTGCTAAAACAAAACTGAATCGCACAACTTTTTAAAATTTTTAGACTTTATTTGATAAAAACACAATTCGGTTAGTTAAAGAAAATGTGTCAAATACATATATCTAAAGAAAGCACTTCAATTCAAGAAGTGTGAAATTACTATTATTGCAAACTTTGTCAAATGAAGCCCTGCGTCACTGGGTATTTTAGGCGCGTCCGAATCGATGGGATAACCAAGCACAACCGAGTTAAGGCATACTTACCTGGTGCCGGGATTACCGTGATCAACTAGGCGGTGTCCCCAGAAAGAGGCGCGGGCATTGCACTGCGCTCGTGCTGACTTCTGCCACTACCCCAAACTGGGGCAGATGGGGCATGCAATTTTTGGTAGTGGGGGACTGCGTTCGCGCTATCCCCCTACAATAAAATTGAAAATCAGAACTTGCAAGTAAGTTTGGGATATAGTGCCGCTGGAATAGTGAGCTGCTGTTCGATCTGTTTGTGTCGTATTTGATATTTACCAATTGCGACGTGCTGAAGTCGTCTATGATGTAGTATACGCCGTCGCGAATACGTGGGAAGGTGTATGAGGGGGAACTATGGAGAAATAAAGTCACAGTTTCGCCAAAAGGGCGAAGCAATTAACATAATCTAATGTTTTACGAAGCGAGGCTAGCTTTTTTAGGAGCAATATTGCGCATGCTAAGTAACCAAGTTTCCTGCGGCACGGCCACAGTAGATGACCACAAGGCTCCTGCGTAGTGACGGCATTGATGAGAAGCGCTTCCGTCCGCAGCGCATGGTGGTAGTCGTGTGTCGCCGCTGGTGGCAGTTTGTTGTGTAGAAGTGTGAATGGCAGATAACGTGGGAGGTAAAACGGCTGCAGTCGACGATAGATTATGCACTGATGTCACACAGGGTGTATGATAGGCTCAGAGGAATGCACATATATGAATGTGGCTCCAGAAGTCTGGGTAGTGATCACAAACGTATCACGCTAAGTTTTGGTAGAGGAATGAAAGTGGGAAGGAGACAAGATGAGCAACTACAGGGAAATATTCATTCAGAAAGGCAAGTAGAAATATGGATTTACTGAATAAATTGAGAAAGTAGTCACTAAGGATATATGTAGGGTTCAACGTCCCAAAACCACCATATGATGTTGAGAGACGCCGTAGTGGAGGACTCCGGAAATTTCGACCACCTGGGGTTCTTTAAAGTGCACCCAAATCTGAGCACACGGGCCTACAACATTTCCGCCTCCATCGGAAATGCAGCCGCTGCCCGCGACCTGAATCACTGAGAATAATAAAACAGTGTGAACGAACACGAATCTAATTACACCGCTTGAGTTAGAGTTGCTAAGGCACGTGACAAGTCACTCCGGAAAAGTAGACACAAACCCAAGAGTTGGTGGGATGAGGAAGTTAAGAGAGGGATAGGAAAACGTCAGGAAGGCTCTAGGGAACACAGATGCCGGGGCTTGGAATGTTTCAGTCACATGGTCTCCCTACTCGTCGCCTTCTCACCGGTCTCCGGTAGCGCGGCGCATTCCAGTGGCAGGTTGATAGGCCCTGCTCTCGGTGCTCTGCCCCCCACTCCTCAGTGCCCTGCCCCTCTACTAGGGTACCTCTACTCCTGTTCTCTCAATGGAATTCGCCATAAGCAGCAGAGTGAACCGACAGATATGATGTTGAAAGAAAATGGGATGTCTTTCTAAGCTGTAGAAGGGAAGCATCCCTTCTGATCAATGAAAATATCAGAAGAAAGGGGGCTCAGTGGCTGGCAGAAGTACATAAATAGGATAGAAAGGCAGCTGCAAAGTTTTGGAACCATATAAAATCCATAAGAAATGAGACAAGTCTAGAGCAGAGGTTTATAACTACAGCTCAAGGTGTTAGGCTAGAAGGGGACGACGCTATTGAATATATAAGAACAAGGCTGACAGAAAATTTCAACAAAGAAGTGCCTTATGCACCTTAATAGACAACGATGGATCGATTTGCGCAGTGGCTCCATTTTCACGTGAGTGGGAAAAGGCTGAGAAGCGGGTTCCTATAATAGTACACCAACAGGCCCTGATGGCAGCATCCCAATTATGCTGATAAAGGCATGGGTTCCAAGTCTAAGCACACTTCAAGAGAGGCAGTGAGCAAAACAATAATCGGTGGTGAAGTCCCCAATGGATGTAAATTTAGCAGGTTTAGCATGATCTATAAAATAAAGGGGGACAAAGGTGACATAACCAACTACCGTCCTATAACAGTGATATCAGTGGTCTACAGGCTGGCGAAGCAGATTATAAAGGAAAGACTGCAGGCATGGATAGAGGATGAGGGGGTGCTGGGGGAACTGCAGAATGGGTTTCGAAAAAGACAGGAGGTTGGAAGGCATGCAATCTGTTCTCACTGATGCAGTGCATCGAAATAGCAGAAAAGGAACACAAACCCCTGTGGCTAGCATTTTTGGATATCAGGGGAGCGTACAATAGCGTGGTGCAAGAGGATTGTGGGGAATACTGGACACACTAGGTGTAGAAGATGGAGTCACTAATCTTTTAAAGTATATATATAAAAGTAACAAGGCAGTTATATAGTAGGAAAAACTGGTATACAAGCCCACAAAGATAAAACGGAGGCTTAGGCCGGGGTGTCCTCTTTCACCCTTGTTATTCATGGTGCACATACAGGATATCGAGGCCAAATTAGAACGGAGTGGACTTGGCTTCAGCCTCTCTTTCATCAAACAAGGAAAACTCACTGAACAGGCACTACCAGCATTGATGTACGCAGGTCTTTTTTTTGTTATTGTTCCCCTAATGCCCATGGTCCATACACACTGTGGAGAATTGGCCAAGAATTGAGTGGTTTTATAAATTATTACACAGTTCTAGAATAATGGAGATTTCATAATAGAAAGGTTACCGATGACCTAGGAAATTGTGGTGCTTGATCTAAAGCATATAATTATTTAAATAAACAAAAAAGTGTATTCTTAAATTAGAGCAATACTATGAATTTTAATATATTGTACACACGTTACGACAATAATACAGATTGATATTGTGCTAATGGCTGACAACAAGGAAGATGTGCAAGCATTGATAGACATCTGCGGTAATGAGCGAGATAGGTTAGATTTGAGATTCAGTATTGAAAAATCAGCAGTCATGATTTTTAACAATAATGAAGGTATTGAACTGGAGGTCAAGCTAGAGATAATGGATAAATACAAATATCTCGGCATATGGATAAGCAATGGGGCCGAGCACCTAAGGGAACACGAAAGATACGAAACAACTAGAGGTGACAGGAATGCAGAAGTGATGAAAAATAGGGCACTGTGGAATTACAATAGGTGTGATGTTGTGAGAGGAATTTGGAAAGGGGTTGTGGTTACGTTCGGCAATGCGGTCTTGTGCATGAGAGCAGAGGTTTAAGCAAGATTAGAGATTAAGCAACGTGGAATAGGTAGGCTCGCTTTAATACACTAAATCAGGAAATACAAGGCGACATGGGATGGACATATCATATTCGAGGGCAGGGAAGCTTTGACAGCAAGATAAAATTTGAGAAGCGATTGAGAAAAATAGGGGAGGAGCGTTGGATGAGGAAGGGTTTCAGCTATTTTGTAGGAAGGTTTTCGCTTATTGGTACATGAGGAATGTCGATACAAGATGGATGAAACCAGCCATAAAATTGACGGGTAATACTTAAAAAACAGCAGGGGGCCAAACCAAGAACTATCAGTTAAGAAGGAAGTTGAAAGAAACGGAGACCGACAAGTGGAGAATAGGCGTGATTTAGAAGTCTGCTCTAGAGATCTATCAAACTTTTAAGCAGAAAATTGCCATAGAAAAAATCTATGATGATTCTCGGGGTAGTTCTCTACGGCTTGAGGCCAGGACGTGTTGTGAACTGAGACTTATCGGGCCTGATACAGGTAGACACGGTATGCAGTGCGTGTGGAGAGGACGAGGAAACTGCCGAACACTTGATAATGTTCTGTAAAGGGCTTGAGGAAGATGGCGCAGAGTTTTTCAAAGCACTAGGGCAACTGGGGTTTAGGGTCGCAACATTACATTCCAGCACCGTTGCATGGATGTATGTGGCTGTACCCTTTAGATCGGGCGGCGGCTAACGCCACCTAGCCGTAATACTTAGTGAACCACCAACTAGATTTATCTTTTTTTGTCCCTTTAAATAGTGAAGTTTAGGACTCGTGCTTTGCAGTGAATGGTTTAATTTTCACTCGTACCTTGACTGACTTTCAAGGATTTCAAGGATTATCATTCGAGGATTATGAATGTGCTAGAAATTGAAGTCATTGCACAGTGGGGAGTACACCGAGCACTCGAAAAGTTGAGGTGGGTCCGACTTTGCTTTCACCTCTGATGACAGACAGTACTGTGGTGTAACTGTGCTTGCAGATGACTTAACAGGACAGATTTTGTCTGTTTTAGGATAAGTGAAAGCGAAAACACCTAGTGCAGGAAAATGTATTTGCATTTTTTTATTCAAAGCAAATATGAAGTCTCCATAGGAGCAGGTTTGCTCTAGCAATTCATGGGTTCATTTTACATTTTCAAATGTTAGCAAAGGTTATGTTCCACAACAGTTTCTTGACAAGCAGGATGAGAAATCAATGTGTACTTAGCACCTCCAAAAACAGTCTAGAAAGGCCGATGCTGTCCTCATTGCAGTACTTGTTCACATTGAGTCAAGCAGCAGTACCCAGCTGCGTTCCAGCTTCGGTCACCGATCCACATTGCTTCAGGGGCCAGCCAAGTGGGCAAGGAGAGAACAAAATAGATTTTAAATTCTGAACTCAGCAACCTGCTGTCTAGAGGCATTTTCACTAGTTTTTAGGTGTGTCAACATCGCAACGCAAGTCGTAGAGAAGGCACAACATTGAGTACAAGCACCAACAGCTGCACAAGCGGCTATATCAAAGACTGAACTCATGAAATGGAAGCGTAAGTAGGTTTGCACTGTTAAAAAAGCCATGCTCTCAATTATGAAGATTTATAGCACTTGGCTTATCCAGGTACTGCTTTTTATTTCACTGTCTAGTTGCACTGAGGATGAAACCAATCAGGCAGTCCAAATTGACATACAAACTCTTACAATAACATGTATTTATTTATAAATGAACTGATATAGATGAAAGAACGGTTGCTGTGCCAACACATAGGTACTCCACAAACAAGACCCATTTATCCTTTCAGTCACTTTGGCGTAGAGATAACAATCGTGGGCTTACGCGTGATCGCAAGTCATCACGAAAGGTTGTGGTAGTGTCCGGCTGCACAATTGCATCAGTTGTATACTGAGGACCAGATGTACTTCGCACCTCCAGTTCAATCAAGGGTGTTTAACAGACAGGAGTTGACAGGAAGAAGCACTGGTTTACGAAAAGGGCTAACTAGATGCAGGCAAACAGTCACAGTCATCTTTTACTTTTCTTTTGCACGAGTTACATATCCACCATCTTCCTTACGAAATAAATAAAATGCTTAGTGCATTCTTTGCATTATTATCTTGTTTTTGTTACTTTTTTACACTTTTTACATGCGCATTGTACTGGTTTCCTGAGCCTCTTTCAGTTTTATGTAGAGGTTATAACTCAGAGAGATCATTGAAGGCTTTTGGTGAATAAAATACCTTCGAGGTAACGAACGTTTTCCATAACTAGTGCAAATACGTATGCCAGTCATTCATAACTTGGGCAAGTTTTAAAGATTTTCAAGGGTGTAAAGCAGCATCCCACGTAAATATCTTGCTTTATAAATATGTTTATAAAACACCATCAATAGGTTTAATGCACTAAAAATACAAAAAAGTTGGTTAGAAATGTGCATTTGTGATCATGTTCCCAGAATCAACAAAACTAGACTAAATGCACCTGTTAGAACAGTTGTAGTACTAAATTGGTAAAACTCCATTCTTCCATTTTACTTTTTTGCAGCCTTTGGTGAACTGCTCAGTCCAATAGTTTTTGGAGTTTTATAAACCAAAATAATGATACTGCTATGCACGCAGACTTTTTTAGTTTGGTGCGACGAGGTGTCTCCCACAAAAGCTGCCAGCACCATTCAAGGCAGGCCGCACAGCAATGTTTGGGAAGCTTCATAATTGTTTCACATTGTTTCATTAAGACTACACAAAAGATGTCACTAGCAAAGCTTATTTGAGCCTATGCAAGCACCAGTGATAACTCTGGTAGGTTTGATACCAATCTTACACCATAGGACACAATCTACCAATTATCAAATTATTGACATACGTCCAATCTTATCGCTGCTATCAGTCTACAGCGTGTATTGCTTCTACCTGGACTTTTAGAGTGAAAGATATTATGAAATCACAACAATGGCCATCTTCAGTGCCATTGTTGTCCACAGCCACTGAAATGCCACTGCGTAAAAAAAAAGAAAACAAAATAAGATGAAAATATATACAAAATAGAACGGCGTTGGAACCTGCACGCTCTCCATGGCAGCGCTTTATTCTACCATGAATCCGTGCTGGTGCTTGAAACTTCATTGCAAAAGACCCTACACGGACTTCATATTGAGAACGAACCAGGTTAACATACGTAAGTAATGCAGCGTGGTAAATGAGTAAGTTAACAAACACGCATCACATAATGCAAGTTGTGCAATTAATGAGTCTTTGAATGCTTCCAACCTATAACAAAAGGCTCAGCTATTATCCAGCGTCATCGGCCACATCATCTACATATTGCGCATAATACTTTACAGGTGTGTCAAAGGCTCCACTCTTCTTCCAGAATGACGAATAATTATATTTTGATGCCTTCTTTTTTTTAATGCGATAAAGACTTGCTTTTAAGGTATAATATTTTGCTAAATGTGTGCTGCTAGGCCAGTGTTGAGTATGAAGTGAAGTAGTGTCTTGTGGAATCTGTTTTCATGTATGCAGCGGTTGTAACTGTGTGTATCGCTGTAGCGAAGGCCAACTTGAGCGAGGTGACGGCAGCATTCTGGCTGCAACCCTTTACACGTCCATAAAAAGTGGTATGTATCTGCTTGCATCGCTGGACAAAAGGTTGTATGCATCTGCTTGCACCCCTGGAGTGGGACAATACGGAGACGTATCACCAACTCGTAAACGTGAGCAGTTCTATGACAATATAACAGTCGGTGTAAGGGCCACCCCTGCCCAAAGCCTTCTAAGCACAACCTCCTCTGCCCTAGTAAGGTGAGGGTAGAGAGAGCAGACACACGGCGGAATGAGAGCACGTGTATCCTTCCTTCATTACTCCACAAAAGTTATGGTGATTTATAGCATAGTAGGTACCTCGTAAGCTTACTTGTACTAGTTTCCAAGGAAGTTTATGAGGCCACCATGATCTGTTTCCTCAGAAGGTCAATCAAGTTCGTTCTCTCTTTCACATTAACATATGTAATATCGAGTGGTATATAGGAGAGTGTAAAACGACTGCACATCACATAATGCGAGCATAAAGACTTCATGATCCGTTTCCTCAGGACCTCAACCAAGTTCTCTCTTTCTCACATTAGCGCATGTAATAGTACTAGGAGTATAAAATCACTGTGCGTCATACAATGCGAATTACATAACTAGTGAGTTGTATAAACCTTCCTGCCCATTACAGAGGGCTCGGTCATAATTCTTCATTGTCATCAGTTACCGCATGTGCGCTTAATACTTTACAAACATGTAGCGGGTACCTCACTTTTCTGCAGGATGGTTAATAATGGTGTAGTAGGTGCTTCCCAACTTAAAAAAAGTTATGGTTTATGATGTCGGGGTACCTGGCAAGTGTATTTCAGCTAGTTTTCCCAGAAAAGTTTAAAACAGGCCCAAATTAAAAGACCGCTCTTTCAGTTTTCAATGCAACTGTGCTTTCCCCACAGGCCTGGCGTTCATTTTACAGCAAATGTTAAACTTACTGTAACATGGCTGTCTGAAACAGATATGATAAATATTAGGGGTGCGAAAATATTAAGGAAAGATATGCTTAAGGAATTGAACAGTGCTCTATTCCACTCAATTCTCAAATGGAAAAAGTCATATTTCAAATACTAAATATTCTTTTGAAGCTTTCGAATAACCAGCAACCCCGAATAAAGCTCAAAGGAACAATACGTCGAAACAGTGAGGGACAACTTTTCTAATTTTTATAACCAAATTGAGCAGCCCATGTAGATATGAGAATATTGGGGCAATATTGATCACAAAATGTGATGAGAGTAATGCAACAGTGCGGTGTTCTCAGAGCAGTGCTGTGGTGGTGTCGCAGGTGAGTGAGTGAAATAACTTCATTAGGTCCACAATAAACGCGAGTTAACTTAACGTCACCTTGCTAGGCTCACTCGGGGACGGTGAGGATAAACCTGACCACCCTCGGGCGGGCCCTCTGGACGGCTAGAGCTTAAGAAATGAAGTCCTGGGCCTTAATCAGCTTGTTCATTGTCACGGGTAGTGTCAAAGCAGTGGTGTAACATGACAGCGACACCACACAGTGGACATGTGCACAACGAAAAGAAGGACGACTTTGGCGGGGCATGGCATGTGGTGAGCGGACGTGAGAAATCGGGCAAAACCCAGTGAGAAGCTGGTATGGAGACAGAGAAGAGGACTGCAGGCTAGAACATGAAGCAGTGAGACCCGGAGAAGCCAGAGCGACACGACACTGGTGCCAGGGTCCGTACAGTCGCGCTTTGGGGGCGAGTACAAAGGGCCCGACAGCGTGGGTCTCCACGACCAGTCGCTCGCAGTTCCTGCTGCAACCTGCTTTGCCCGTCTTGACCAAGAGGCTGCAACCTTCTCGTGGCCGACGTACGTGGACGAGATCGCCGGCCTACCATGCCTGCTTGGGACCCTCAAACCGCGACATCTCAGCCTGCCTGCCTCCTCGTGTGCCCCACGAGCGCTTGTGCCACCTACTCAACGTCGCCGCACTGACTGCTCCCTCCTGGCCAACGCAAGCATTACAACTGGTGATATTGATCTTTTTTTCCTTAAACGGTACACAGAACTTCATCGTTCAGGCATCACCGATTGTGGTAGTTATGTGTCTATGACTTGAATCTGTTTTTTTCGTGTGGCCATAAAGTTTTTTTCGTATAGCTAGAAAATGGCTCCTCTCTTTCCCAGTTCGAGGCCTTGCCTCAAGAGAAACTATATGGAACAAAAACTTACATAACACAAGAGAAAGCCATTTTTTGCATAAAACTACAGTATCACCTTGGCGAGAGTCATCAACCCACTGTCTGCATGATAATATCTATGAAGATGTTAACTAATTAAAATCGAATAATGTTTAGACATCACATTTATTCAATAGTTATTGACCACCTTGAGACTATAGTCATTGCAATACCTAATCCTGCTGTTACAAAATATTTAGAAGGCACTAGCAAGTGCTGTATACGAGCTTGCTTCAGGGGTATTGTGGACTGATTATGAGTAATTGTTAGGTTCTTTTGTTAAACTGGGTTCCCGCTCGTTTACATAACGAAAACTCAAGGGTTTTCGATGACTTTTAAGTCTATGTGTGTGAATTTTCAAGGATCGCATTGTCTGTGACAAACTCAGTTGACCTATCTCAACGGGAAAACAGAGGCTTGAAACAACTAGAATTCACCAAAAAAGGGTAACAACGCTGGAGAAATCACCGGAAACATGGCTCCTATGAAACTTTCTTTCTAGACAACTTTCAGCTATAGTTTCTTAAAGTTACAGAGATAATTGCTTTCAGTACGACACAAAATCCAAACTTTTTCAGTATGACACAACATGCAAGATAAAATGGGTAAAATTAAGGAGTAGTTTAATACGTCACTCCTTGCTGCTTTTCCTGAATCTTAAAATCAATGTCCACTATCTCTTGCTACTTGGGTTGACAGTGTTTCTGAGGCTGTTTGGCTTGATGATGCATGTCAGGTCACTAAAGTTGCCTCTGCCCCTCTTGCATGTGAGTTTGATGTAGCTGCTAATTTGTTCACAATATCTTCTTGTTTCAGTTTCTTTTTTGTAAAAGTTTTGACCTCCTCCTCAATAAATTTTTTTCTCATCTTCTTGCGAGTTTCCAAACATCCACAGTGTTGTCCACCGTGGTGGGGTAGTCATTATGGTGCTTGGCTGCAGACCTGATGGTTATGGGTTCAATTCTGGCTGTGGGGGTCGCATTTCGATAAAGGCGAAGTGGTAGAGGCCTGTGTAGCGTGTGACATCAGTACATGTTCACTGAACACCGGATGGGCAACATTTACGGAGCCTTCCACTATGGCGTCTCTCAGCTGAAATTTACACCGTATCATTGTAAAGCAATAGTAAGACCACGACCTCCTTATAAAATATAAAAACGAGGTCGTCAGCAAGACCAAATGTTGAAAAATGTGTACATCATTCACTGCAATTTACGAGAGTAGTCTGAATACGATGGCAAGCTTTCACGAAATCGGAGAACAGGTGAGCTGCTAGTGCTGTAACACTTCTCGACAGATGTGCAGACAGTTTATATAAGAAACGATTTGAAGTCGTTTCTCTGCAACACCTTATATAAATTCAGACTTTCCTGAGCTCAAGAGATCCCGGACTAAGGGCACCTCTCCTAAGCTACCTTCTAAGTAAAGAAGTTTATTCTTTATTTCTAACCAGTGTCAAAACAGTGATGCATAAATGTCAATGCGTACCCTGTATTAGCGAAAAATGGCTTGGCATTCTTAGCAAGTGCGTACACCAGACAAATGAATCATACTGTCAGCCAAGCCCACAGAGAACATGTGTGATTGCTCAGCCCCTCACATTAGTGTCCACGTACTCCTGTGTTCCCTCCGACAACAGACCACAGTGTGCCATTTATCCCGAGTCATCCATGTTTCATTCCCAAATGCCACAAACACAGTTCATAGCAAACCATAAAAGTGTTTTCCTTTTCACAAGCTAGCTTTCATGTCTCCAAGCTATAGGCTTACCCTTAAAGGATTATCTCATTTTTGTAGCTTTGAGCTAGGTCCTTGTGAGGTAGTACAATGGAATTGAGCACAATGACCTCTGCAGGCACACTGACATGGCAGCCGAGCACTGTGATCGAAGGATTCAGGCGACCATCGGCATTGAACAGCGGCACATTCTCCATTTTGGCAAAGGGCCGGTCCGGGTTGGGGTCACAGGGTGTTCCTTCTACGCGGCTCCAGGCGCCGACCGAACTGTCGAGGCCCACAATGGAATGAAGGACAAGCGCGTGGTCGCAGACAGTGGCGTTGGCGAGCACCAGCGATTCGCGGATGCGCACACCGGCTCCGATGCGCGCCCCGGGTCCGACGGACACGTTCGGCCCGAGTGTGGCGCTGGGGTCCACGCACGCTGACGGGTGCACGAACACGTCGCCCAATATTGTGGGCCCGTCGGGCCGCGGCTGCGCCAGACGTTCCGGGTGCTCCAGGCGGTAGAGCTCGAGGTAGTGCCTGTTGGCGTAGATGGCTGATCCGGCCGTTTTGAGCTGACTCCACCAGCGATTCGTCTGAAAGACGTGCAGCTGTCGGCCGGCGGCAGCCAGCGGCGCCAGCACGTCGCGCTCCAAGCTGAGCGCGTCAAGACTACTGTCGCCCTCTCGAGCGTGTCGGTCGCGCAGCGCTGCCCCAGTCCTGTGAAACACGTCCGGGCTGCACAGGTAGACGCCACAGTTTATTACGGCGCTGACGAATGTGGAAGGCTTCTCGACGTAGTGCAGCACCCGATGCGTCGCCTTGTCTTCGACTATGCAGCCGTAGCTCAGCGATTGTTGGCGCGTTGCCTCGGTGGCCAGCACGGTGACCAGGTTGCTTGCGGGCAGCGACCGGTGGAATTCCAACATTTCTGACAACGGGAAATGACCACATACGTCACCGTGGATAAGCAGAAAGGCCTCTGGATCGCCCCTGCGAATCTGGTCGCGGAAGTGGTGAATGCCGCCAGCCGTGCCCAGTGCCGCGTACTCCTGGAGGTAGCGCACTGGCAAGCCGTACTCGCGGCTGGCACTTTTCACAAACCTCGTCAAGTCTGCATCGTCGGCCGGGTAGAAGCCGATGAGCAAAACCTCACGCACGCCTGGCAGACCACAGCATGCCTCGACCAAATGTTGCATCATCGGGCGGCCTGCGACGGGAATAGTGGTTTCGGGATGTCGAAAGAGAGCGGTCGAAAACGCGTGCCCTTTTGAGGCCCTCCGATTAGAATTACGGCCTTCAGCATCCCAGCAGTCTTCATGGGCACTAGCTGGCAGTTCAAATACGCAGCGCAGCGCTAGCTCTTGTCAGGAAGAGGACACGCAGACGTTTGGCACATTTTCAGCTCCGAACTACGAGAGCTACAAATACAATGCACAAAAACGTTGCGGTTGCTATGACGATTGTTTACACAATTTACAATCTCGCGTCGGAAGTACCGGAAGTCGCGCAAACCACTGATATGTTACAAATAAATTATAAACCTAGTGCGCTTGTGCATAAATGATGCCCTTTGTCAGATAGGAAGAAAACGCTGCGCCGAAGGCGCTTTGTCTCAGAGTCTCACGTAACTCATCAACCCATCATCATCCATACGACTGTCCCGGCATGTCTTCCTTAAGGTTACTATATATGCTACCTTTAGATAGCATATATAGTTACCTAAAGGTAGCAATACAGTAACTCTAGTCTCTCCCCCCCCCCACCAGAGTCTTGCGAGGGGGAAGTTTGATGATTGTGGATGATTGCATGCGTGACTTGGTCAGTACATGTATAAAGTTTGACTACAACACGGAGGAAGGAAAAAGGTAAAAGGTTTCTCCGTGGAGTGACGAGAGTACGAGAGATGACATGCATGCGCAGCAGTTAACTGTACCAATATCATCGAATCTATGTCTCTCTAATGCAAAGTCTAATCTCTAATAAGCAGTTCTTTAGCTTCAAAAAATTGAAGAAAGTTGACGAGGTAAATGTGCCAAATTATATCTATATCATAAAATCAACGCAATTTTTCGGTACCAGCCTCCGTGAATTCGCACATAGAACTCACGGAGGCTTAGGTATCAACCGCATCAGCCACATATCAGCGTCTTGTCTTGAACGAGTGTACTCCAAATAAAAAAAAAATGTTTTTGAAGGTTGGGGTTTGTTCTGTCAAAATTTTTTTGTACGTTTAATGCTTTGAATTTGTAGAAAAGTAAAAGCTTCTTCATTTTTTGTCATTATTGATTGTCATCATCATCTCGAGTAGCAAGAGAACGTTTTTTGAAATCGGTGCTTCGCGCTGAGCGGTCGAGGTGCATCTGTGTTCGCTGACATCTGATAGCTGGTCTGTGTAGTACGATAGTACTACAGTGTACTAGAACAGGGGTTATAGTACTACGTATACGTATAATAGTAACAGTTTGTTACGTGTCTTCGCGCCCTCATGGCGTCTTGGGAATACAATTGCCCAAAGTTTGCCAATTTAGCGGCATGTATGGACGAGAGCATCTCGGAGCTGGAGAAGTACTTCGGTTAGTGAAGTTTATGCATATTTCAGCATTAGCATGCTTCTAAAGAAATTGTGCGTTTGCCTCTGGCAAACTAGAAATAGAGCGCCTTGCCACACGCGGTCGGAGTTCACGCGAATGTCGTTTCTTGCAGTGCGGTCTTCCCTGTACCGCGCCCGCTTTCGCTGCTTTTGAAGGGCGGGTGCTTTCTGTTCTTTGCGTCCGTACGTTTCACCGGAGATCTTTCGTTAGTGAAGGTGGTCGCAACGCCAAATTATTGCAGAAGCGCTGAAGATCGAGTGTTGGCACAGGAGTTCTGCGAAGCGCGGGATGATTGCGTGGTACGCTCTTGTCAGTGGCTACGGCCGGGAGGCTCTGTACCGTCAAGTAAGCCGGCCTCACTGGACAATTGAACAACTGAGCCGTAGACGGTCATGTAATCATGAATGTTTGGACGAGCCGAGAGCTTGCCGGATTTTTTTATTGCATGCCATCGGGGTTTGCTGTGAGCATTGCATGCCGTGCCCCTCCATGACGTTGTCGTGTCGCGCATTTGACATTGATGCTAGTAAATTTACATGTTTAGGTCCGCCGGTTGTTGTAGCTTTCATTTACCTGAGCTTCAAATGTGAACGTGCCCCACTGACATCTTGAAGCGAAGATGCAATTCAGGAAAAAAAAAGCGTAAATTTGTAGCCTAGGGTAATGAAATTTTTGCTGTATATATAGGCTCTTATTCCGACTTCAAAGTTTCATAGTAAGTTGGAGAGTTTTTGTTTTGTGCCACGACAATCGGTAAAATATAGTTTGTTTCGAACAAAGTTTTATGGTTCTAAGCCATTAATGGCTGAAATTCCTCCACATTAACTGTATTAGACAAATAACTATCTAGAAAGTGTGTGTAAAACATTTTGTTGGCCAAGAAAAATTATAATGTGAGAATTCCTAAAATCCTTTGCCTATACCAGTTGCTTACTTTTTGTTATACTGGCAACATCAAGTTTTAAATATGACACTTATACCGTTCAGGTGTTAAGGAATGTGTTGGCAAAATTCTATTCCAATTGGGTTATCAAAAGTACCAGAAACATGATGTCCAAACTCGAGAAGTTGCCTACACGTGGATCCTGAGAGAAATGCATTGTAAAAGTATAAGTGAAAGATCATCTATGCAGAACAGATATCTTTTTTTTTTTTTGAAGGAAGATTTTT